>RXON01001229.1:0-367070 GCA_009667805.1 Leptobrachium leishanense | reverse complement strand
ACGGGAAGCCATGGTAGCAGAGGGTGAAACAGGGAAGGCAAGAAGGTAAAAATCCAGGCAAGGTCAGCCCCAGCCTTCCCCAGCCAGGGGAGGCTCAGGCAGGGTACAGGGAGCAGAGGCCTCAGATGACCTCCTCCCAGGCAGCAGAGTTCCAGAAAGATCCAGGCTCCTCCCTCCAGCAATCACCAAACACAAAGCACCTTGTCATGCCCTTTGGTCTGTGCAATGCACCTGCAGTGTTCCAAGATTTCATTAACGATGTCCTACAGGACTTCTTGCAAAGGTTCATCATTGTATATCTGGATGACCTTCTTATTTACTTTCTTGACCTGGAGACACATCATGTTCATGTACGCACAGTGTTAAGACTGCTAGAGAATGGTTTATAGTGCAAACTAGAAAAATGCTTGTTTGGTATAAAATTTGTGTCCATTTCCTGGGCTACATTATCAACCCGGATGGGTTTCAGATGGACCCTAAGAAACTCTCAGCCATCAAGGATTAGCCTGTACCTCAAGGGTTGAAGGCAATCCAGAGGTTTCTGGGGTTCACTAACTATACAGGAGATTCATAAGAAACTATTCCACTGTAGTTTCTCCTATTATGGCCATGAACAAGAAGGGTGCTCAGAACCAAAAATTGAGCTCCCAGGCTGTGCAGGCTTTTGAAAAGCTTAAGGAAGCATTTACTACAGCACCAGTCTTGCGACACCCAGAGCCAGGCTTGCCATTCCAGTTGGAGGCAGACGCCTTAGAGATTGGCATAGGGGCAGTCCTATCTCAAAGAGAGAGTCCTGATAAACCATTGCATCCTTGTTGTTTCTTCCCAGAAAACTGACATTTGCAGAAAACAATTACGACATAGGTAACAGGGAATTACTTGCGGTCATTTCAGCTCTGGCAGAATGGCGTTATCTGCTAGAGGGTTCCAAAGACCCTATAATTATTATCACTGATCATAAGAATCTGGTTTACGTCAGTGATGCAAAACACTTGAATGCCAGACAGGCTAGATGGTCTCTATTCCTATCCAGCTTTAATTATGTACTTATCTATCATCCTGGTTCCAAGAATACCAAGGCAGATGCCTTGTCTAGGCAGTATGAAACATACGAACATCATGTCTTTGACCAAAATCTGATTGTTCCTCAAGAGAAGATTCTCGCTACTACTCGGGTTACTGTGTCTTCTCCATTGCTTGAGAGACTACAGTCTGTTCAAGTTACAGCTCCCGTTGACAAGCCACCCTGTAAACTCTTTGTTCCTGATGTGGAAATACAGGTTATGTCAGTATATCATGATACCAAACCTTTTGGGCGTATGGGAGTAACCAAAACTATGGCTACTCTGGAAAAGCAGTTCTGGTGGCCAGGGATGCGTAAAGACGTTACTGAATACATAGCCACCTGTGAGGTAGGCTTCAAGAGCAAAAACCCTAAGACATTGCCTATTGGGTTGTTCCAACCTTTGCCTGTCCCTGAGAGACCTTGGGCAAAACCATTGATGGATTTCATTACAGATTTACCCGTATCCCAAGGTAACACAGTCATACTTACCATCGTTGATAGATTTTCTAAGATAGTTCATTTCATGCCGCTCACTAAGGTACCCTCCACCATGGAGTTGGTGCCAATCTTTATCCAGAATGTTGTCAATATCCATGGTGTCCCTCTAGGTATTGTGTCAGATAGAGACACTTTATTTGTGTCCCGATTCTGGAGAGGGTTCTGTGAAAATCTGGGTATACAATTCTCTGCTTACCATCCACAAACAAATGGGGCAGCTGAGAGGGCTAATCAAATTGTAGAACAGTATCTATGATGCTTTGTATCTGAAAAACAGAATGAATGGTCTGACCTCTTGCCGTGGGCAGAATATGCTTTGAGTATAGCAGTCAGTGAAACCACAGGCCATTCTCCTTTTCATAGTGTATGGTTTCGACCCTCCTGTGCTCCCTTTTAGCTTTCAGGATACAACCTTGCTTGCTCTTGATGAGCATCTGGCCTCGTTAAAAAGAACATGGGAGGAAGTAAAAGAGGCTACGGAAACCAGTACCAAAAAACAAAAAGAGAAAGCAGTCAGACGTAGAAGGACAGCTCCAGTGTGTACGGTTTGGGGATAGTCTGGCTTTCCACATGTCACATTAAACTCCTGGTTCCTTTCATGAAAATGGCACCCAGGTACATTGGTCCTTAGAGTCTTGTGAAGAGTGAACCCTGTATCCTATGCCTTGGCACTACCTCCAAATTTGCGCATACAGAATGGGCACTATTACATCCCTAACTCAAACGTTAATGCTCACTTGCATGAGCATTAACGTTTTCTGGGGTATTTACCGCATATTACAATCCAAATGCAAACGGGTTAAAAAATCCGTTTGCGTTTGGTACCTTGCGCTTTTCAGCGCAAGGTTACTGTACTTTGTGCTCCCTATGCTTAACATGGGGAGCGCAAGGTGTTAATCAGCGCTGGTATTACAAAAGCGAAAAGGTCCCGCGGCGAGGACCGTGGCTCCAACTGCCTCCTCCGGCCGGCGGGAGCAGGGAAAACTGGGGGGAAAAAGTCCCCCTAGTCTCTACCTCCGCATCCCTATGCCGACCGGCCGGATCTCGCGAGGCGAGATCCGGCTGGTTGACATGACCGGCAGGGAGGTACTCAATGGAGTCCTATGGACTCCAGCGAGTGGATTCTCGCGGATGTGCTCAGAGCTGCCGCGAGCATCCAGCATTGTTACGCTCGGAAACAATGCAGGCAGCATTTTTTGCGCCTGCATTGTAATCCAGCATTAAAACGCGGGCGCAAGGGGGAAATCTGCAGGCGCAGATTTTCCTCCCTTGCGCCCGCGTTTTAACGCGAAGAGCGTAATAGGGCCCAATGTGTTTCATGTTAGCCTCCTCAAGCCCCTTACGTGTAGCAGGTACACCATGGTTAACGTGCCTCCTCCACCTGTTCAGTCCCAAGGTGAGGAGTATGAGGTCTGTGCATCCTGAATTCTATGGTCAGGGGTGTGTTACAGTACAATATGCATACATAGAGAAAAAATGGCATTGCGCCTGTACTCACCAGAGCGGCTGCAACAGCCAGGAGTAACAGCCCAGTTCATGTATAAAACATAACAAGAGAAAAAAGATGTCATCTGGGCTCGTTTCTGCATAATTCCATGTACAACAAAACACTATCAGGAGGTTTTAGTTTGTTTCAATGGCCATTGAAACGTAAGCTCACTCGCCCCATCAAGGCACCTCTTTGTAGAGTGAGTCCTAACCAATGTACCAAAAACTGCTCTTCTGAGCAACTACATGCCCCTCCTGCTGCTCTTCAGCTAAGGAGAGACAGAAAATTGTGGTTTTATTTATACACGCACCAAGCACTTCCCATTTGGGGTTGAAAAAAAAACACATGGAAAAAGGAACAGCAGCAAAAAAGCAGCAGGAGGGGCATGTAGTTGCTCAGAAGAGCAGCTTTTGATACATTGGTTAGGACTCACTCTACAAAGGGGTGCCTTGATGGGGCGAGTGAGCTTACGTTTCAATGGCCATTAAAACAAACTAAAACCTCCTGATAGTGTTTTGTTGTACATGGAAATATATAGAAACAAGCGCAGATGACATCTTTTTTTCTCTTGTTATGTTTTATACATGAACTGGGCTGTTACTCCTAGCTTTTGCAGCCGCTCTGGTGAGTACAGGCGCAACACCATTTTTTCTCTATGTATGTATATTATGCTGTAACACCAGTTAGTAATTTTTGCTGCTGTTCCAACTTGTGTTACTTTTTTTTGCAACTGTATATTATGCTGTATGTGAACCCTTTGGGATTACGTGGAGTCACAACAATTTGAAAAACACAGTCTGCTTAAAATAATACAACACAAACATTATATGTTTTCATGTGTTTATTGAACATAACATGTAAACATTCACAGTGCAGGGTGGAAAAGTATGTGAACCCCTAGCCTAATGACTTCTCCAAGAGCTAATTGGAGCCAGGAGTGAGCCAACCTTGAGTCCAATCAGTGTGATATTATTGGATGTGTTGCTGAAAGCTGTCCTGCCCTTTAAAAACACACACCAGTTTTGGGTTTACTAGTTTCAAGAAGCACTGCCTGATGTGAACCATGCCTCACAGAAAAGAGCTCTTAGAAGACATACGATCAAGAATTGTTGACTTGCATGAAGCTGGAAAGGGTTACAAAAGTATCTCCAAAAGCCTTGATGTTCATGTGTCCACGGTAAGACAGACTGTCTACAAATGGAGAAAGTTCAGCACTGTTGCTACTCTCCCTAGGCGTGGTCGTCCTGTAAAGATGACTGCAAGAGCACAGCGTAGAATGCTTAATGAGGTAAATAAGAATCCTTAGAGTGTCAGCTAAAGACTTACAGAAATCTCTGGCACTTGCTAACATTTTTGTTGACACATCTACAATAAGGAAAACATTAAACAAGAATGGAGTACATGGCAGGACACCACGGAGGAAGCCATTGCTGTCCAAAAAGAATATTGCAGCACGTTTGAAGTTTGCAAAAGAGCACCTGGATGTTCCACAGCACTACTGGCAAAATTTTCTGTGGACAGATGAAACCAAAATTGAGTTGTTTGGAAAAAACACACAACACTATGTGTGGATAAAAAAAGGCACAGCACACCAACATCAAAACCTCATCCCCACTGTAAAACATGGCGGAGGGAGCATCATGGTTTGGGGCTGCTTTGATGCCTCAGGGCCTCGACGGATTGTTGTCATTGATGGAAAAATTTATTCCAGAGTTTATCAAGACATTTTGCAGGAAAACGTAAGACCATCTGTCCGTCAACTGAAGCTCTGCAGAGGATGGGTGATGCAACAGGACAATGACCCATAGCATACAAGTAATTCAACAAAAGAATGTCTTCAACAAAACACAATACGCCTTCTAGAGTGGCCCAGTCAGAGTCCTGACCTCAACCCGATTGAAATGCTGTGGCATGACCTTAAGAGAGCGATTCACACCAGACATCCCAAGAATATTGCTACACTGAAACCGTTTTGTGAAGAGGAGTGGTCCAAAATTACTCCAGATCATTGTGCAGGTCTGATCTGCAACTACAGGAATCATTTGGTTGAGGTTATTGCTGCCAAAGGAGGGTCAACCAGTTATTAAGTCCAAAGGTTCACATACTTTTTCCACCCTGCACTGTGAATGTTTACATATAAGGACCTCTAGACTAGAGGTGACCGGCTAGGACGTAACTATAAAATATTAATTACTTTATTAAACATATAAACATAAACCCTATAGAAGGTAGATAAGACACACTCAAAACAAACAAAAATGGACATAATTAAAATCAGTATAACCACATGTATTAAAGGGTGAATTACCACAGAGAGTGGTTATAACAATTAAATGATAGTAAGTTCATACTATCATTTAATTGTTATAACCACTCTCTGTGGTAATTCACCCTTTAATACATGTGGTTATACTGATTTTAATTATGTCCATTTTTGTTTGTTTTGAGTTGTGTCTTATCTACCTTCTATAGGGTTTATGTTTATATGTTTAATAAAGTAATTAATATTTTATAGTTACGTCCTAGCCGGTCACCTCTAGTCTAGAGGTCCTTATTTGTTTAATTGGGTTACCCCCCCCAAGTGGCTCTTGATACTAATCTTAGAAGCTCTCTAGTAGTCCTTAGTTGGGCTACCCTCTCCATGTGAATGTTTACATGTTCTGTTCAATAAAAACATGACAACATATAATGTTTGTGTTGTATTATTTTAAGCAGACTGTGTTTTTCAAATTGTTGTGACTTAGATGAAGATCAGAGCACATTTTATGACTAATTCATGCAAAACTCAACGTAATCCCAAAGGGATTACATGGAACTGTACATACATAGAGAAAAAATGGTATTGCGCCTGTACTCACCAGAGCGGCTGCAACAGCCAGGAGTAACAGCCCAGTTCATGTATAAAACATAACAAGAGAAAAAAGATGTAATCTGCGTAGTTTCTGCATAATTCCATGTACAACAAAACACTATCAGGAGGTTTTAGTTTGTTTTAATGGCCATTGAAACGTAAGCTCACTCGCCCCATCAAGGCACCTCTTTGTAGAGTGAGTCCTACCCAATGTACCAAAAGCTGCTCTTCTGAGCAACTACATGCCCCTCCCGCTGCTTTTTTGGTGCTGTTCCTTTTTCCATGTTTTTGTTTTCAACCCCAAATGGGAAGTGCTTGGTGCGTGTATAAATAAACCCACCATATCCTGTCTCTCCTTAGCTGAAAAGCAGCAGGAGGGGCATGTAGTTGCTCAGAAGAGCAGCTTTTGGTACATTGGTTAGGACTCACTCTACAAAGAGGTGCCTTGATGGGGCGAGTGAGCTTACGTTTCAATGGCCATTAAGGCTAGGGTCAGACTAACGCATTTTTCACGTTGTCCGTGAAAATGTGCGTTCGAAGAATGGACGTATTTTTTCACGGAATACGCAATAGCGGTCATACTATGCGCAGTTTCATCCGTGATTTTGTACGGATCATCAATAAAACCCTTTTTGCGTCTGGACGTTATGTTGGCCGGACATTAGCAGCGTCTGACGTCTCCTAATCACGCACACACGCCGCTAGCGGACGCAGCGCACTCTGTACGTCAGTACTAGTGTTTTAACGTTCTCGAAAAAATGCGTTCATTTTCCACTTGCGTTGCGCAGCCGGACTTTTGTGCGACCGTACTTCGTATATTGGCCGTCATTGCCTGTCATTTGCTGCTAGTACGGCCGTGATTAAGTGCGGCTGCACGCGCGTTCGCACTGCCTCAGTCTGACCCTAGCCTAAAACAAACTAAAACCTCCTGATAGTGTTTTGTTGTACATGGAATTGTATAGAAACGAGTGCAGATGATGACATATTTTTTCTCGAGTTACAGTACCTTGTGTACTGGGAAGGATATGGTCCCGAAGATAGGGCTTGGTTACCAGCCAGTGAAGTCCATGCGCCTCGTTTGGTGCATCAGTTGTATGCCTCTCAACCCTCTGCGCCTGGTGATCGTCCAGTGGCTGCCCATAAGAGGGGGTTATGTCTTGCCTGGGGGGGTTTCAAGCAGGGGTCAGGCACCCGGCGGCATCGCTGGCTGGCCAGGTGCAAGGCGTTCAGCCTGGTCCTGGAGTTTGCATGCATAATGAGGGGGCGGGGTGCGGCATGATGATGCGGAACTGCCGGCCTTGAATGCAGGGTGCGCAAACTGACTCCTTGCCTTGCCATGGAGTTTGTTTCCTTCATCGCTGAGTATATCGTTCATTCAAGTAACTGATTCTTTCTCTCTATGTTGCTAAACCGGATTGTATGAGGACCCTGATTGTTGTTGACTCGGACTGCCTTCTTGACCATTCTAATTCTGACCAGGCTTGTATGAGAGTTATGCCCAAAGTTGACTCAGAGTGTATACTGACCCTGCCTAACTCTGGCTCGATTTGTATGAGAACCCTGTCTGCTGCCAACCCGGATGGTTATAACGACCACGTTGTTTCTGACCAAGTGTGTATGAACACCCTGCATAATCCTGACTCAGGATATCCCTCAGCTGCCGGGAAGGTTAACCCTTTCTTCCCAAGTACATGCCCTGTCTTGAAACCTGCTACTAGTATCACAAAGTAGTATCACGAGTTTGTTTTCATTTCCATGAAATAAGGGTTAAAAATAAAAACGAAAAATTCCTTGAAATATCGTGCCTAGGAGGTCCCCATAACCTGCCCATTAAGTGGCGGATTTGTAGGATGTATAGAAACTTTTAAAAACAAAAAAATGACATTTCAAATGACTGTAAATGCTTTTCCTTTAATCTATTCATAAACAACTGCTTGGGGAGGCAGTCTGTATGAAAAGACATTTTAGGACGCGCAGAACAAGTTTAGTGATTTTTTGGCTAAATTATGGTGAAACTTATGCAGGCTTTGGATGAAAGTAACAATAGGTGCTTTAAAATTGGGCCTTTAGTGTAGGCAACAGTGCCATCACACCGTAACCCCTCTGTGATATTGTGGAAGAGTGTAGGGTTGGACCATGCGCTCCTATATTAAAAAGATATGAATCTGGTAAAGGCGTCAGTGCACCCAAATATTGTGCCTTTGGTGCCAGGCCAGCAAGTGCCATCATACAGTAATCCCTCTGTGGTATTGAGGAAGAGTGCAGGGTTGGACCCTGCGGTCCAATATTAAAATTATATGAATCTGGTAATATAGGCGGGCGTCAGTGGCAGTGCACCAAAATATTACTGCGCTATAGTGTATGGCAGGATGGGAGCGCACCAGCAGTAACAAGCAGTGGAATATACCAGACAGGGGCACAGAGCGAGAGTTAGTTGTTATAACAAAACCAGCTCAACAACGTTTAGGCACTAGTATTGCGCTACTGTATATGGTGAGAATTGGCGCACACCAGTCCTGGTGGCTCTGCGTCATCACGCCGCGCCCTGCCCCCTGATCACTCACAGCAGCGCCGGGTGCCGCCGGAGCTCCTGGCATTCGGCCAGCTAGCGACACCATGCGCCGGGTCCTCCCCCCGATCACCACCCAGGGCCCTGAATATCACAATATTACAATCCAAACGTAAACGGGTTTAGTAACTAACTTTGTAAGAAGGATAATTAATGCAGCATATGGATCCTCACACAGCCGGGCAGCACCTTAAGGCCTGGTTCACACCTAAGCGTTGTACAGCGCGTTCCTGCACGCTGTAAAATGCATAAACAGTGAAATCCCATTATTTGCTATGGGACCCGTTCATACCTTGGTGTTTTACAGCGCGTAGGAACGCGCTGTAAAACGTCCTACGCCCAAAGTAGTACAGAAGCTTCTTTGGGGCGTATTGCAGCGTGTTCACTCTGCAGTCTATGGCCGTGAACGCGCTGCAATGCGCGTTCGCATGTTTTTACGTTTTCGCGAAAGGCGCGTTAAAAACCGCACGTATTGCGCACGTAAAAAAAAAACGCAGGTGTAAACCCAGCCTTACAGTATAATTAATGCAGCATATGATTTTGCACACTCCCGGGCAGCACCTCTACAGTTTGTGGATCCAGGAATCAGGTGAGTATTATAAAGTATAAAAAAGGTTTTATTTTATGTTGCTGGGGACATTTAAAAATTATCCTCGGATTTTATCATCATTTTTAAAAATGTGTCGCCTTACCTTAGCCTGGTGGTCAGTGGATCCTGGTTGGGCGGAAGGGGGGTCTGCCGTGGCTCCCTCCCTGGAGTCCCTGCGCCACCTCTCTGCCACATGCACCCTGCAACCTGGATCCTGGTTGGGGGAAGGGGGGTCTGCCATGGCTCCCTCCCTGGAGTCCCTGCACCACCTCTCTGCCACATGCACCCGGCTGGCCAGCCCGCACAGTCGCAGCTCTGTAATCTTGCGGCCGCAAGCTCCTCAAGTCAAGGGGTCCTTGGGAGGGAGGCTCCGGCGGGATGCCCTCTACAGTTCCTGATTTAGAGGGCCTCGTCTGCCTGTTGTTTTAGCAACAAGAATGTTTTATCCCATAGGCTTCAATGTTAAAAATATTCCCGTTTTAATTCAGCTCATCCCTACTCAAGGATTGGAGGGCTTAGACGTTTGTCCAAGAGGATCTACACCACGGTTGTCGAGGGTGAGTGTGAAAGCGAGGGTGACAGAATCACTGTCACTGATGCGCTAACATATTTTTCACAAATTTAGCGAGAGGCAGATGACATGAGGTGATGTGCTAGACTCATTTAACCTATCGCTTACGCATACAAATGCTAACGTTAGCTCACGCCAGGTTATAGTGCCCTAAAAAGGTTATTAAGAGAACCGATCTTGCCACCGAATTGCACTGAGTGGTAAATTTCACCGGTGAAATTTCATGCAGTTCATCCGTTCAGAATTTGGTGGTTCAGTTCAACAGGTTTAAAAAGGCGCATCCCATAATATTCAATGTTAAAAACCATTGTTTTAAGTTTATATTTATTCAACCGCTTATTCTTTCATTTTCAGCAAAAATCCTTTTTATTCTTGGATTATTTGAAGTTTTCTGAGTATTTTTTTTTTCGTTTTTGGGCAAAATTTTTGTTTCTCAATTGTTTTTAAAGGTGTTTTTTTATTCTGTAACATACAGAATTTTTTTATAGGACCCTTCTTATTATTTCCATACATTTTCATGCATTTTCGGTTTTTAAGCCTTTTAAAGAATAGCAGAGGTTTTTTTCTGTACTTTATTATTATTTTATTATTATTCTTTATTTATAAAGTGCCAGCATATTCCGCAGCGCTGTACAATAGGCACAGTATAGACAGGGTTACAATACAATACATTGAACAACATTTGACAAACAGTACAGGAGGAGATGAGGCCCTATTCCCGTAGGAACTCACAATCTAGAAGCACTCTTAAGCAGACCTTGGGGACCCTGGGTCCTCTTGGTGTCTCTAGGTGCCTGCATGAATTTTCATAACATGGATGGAAAGCAGTACTTGTTGCATCAATCTCGTTACAGTAGTGTCGCTTCGTTTGATTGAGGCCATCCGTGTTGGCCCAACCTCTTTCTGTCCGACTCTCTGGTTGTGGTGGAGCGAGTGGGTTCAAATCCAAGCACTTCACTGACTGTTTGGGCTGCCATCGCTGTGTCCGTGTGTGAGGTCAGGCTGCTCAGCAGAGTGAGGAATAGTCCACGTGGGCCTTTTAAGGAATAGCAGAGGGTTTTTTCTGTAGTTCGGGGTTTAGATCGGCGCTCTTCAGCAGACTTTGGAGAGCCTAGGGGGTCTCTGGGCCACTTGTGTTTCTGGTGGGGCCTCTGGGGCCTCCTGGGGGCCTCAGGATGTCTCCTCTGGGTGCAAAGGTGTTTCTTGAGCCTCTGTGCTGGTGTCTCTAGGGCCTCTGGGTGCCGGTGTCTCTGGGGCCTCTCTAAGTGCTTACATAAATTTTCACACATGGATGGAAGGGAATACAGCACTCCGTGAGACTGTCTCTCACATTAGAGTAGCGTCGTTCTGCTTGATCCCCGGGCCAGCCCCGTTATCCCGGTCATCCATGTGTTTGCCCCTTCTTTCTGACCGACTCGCTGTTTGCGCCACCGCCGGTATCCGTGTGTGAGTTCAGGACAGGAGGCTGCTCTGCTCTCCAGAGGAAGAATCATTGGTCCACGTGGTGCTGTGTGGCAGGCAGGGTGCGACCAAAAGAGAACCGCTGGCGCCAAGACAACTACGTGGGCACACGTCCGGCATCCCCTCTCAGACGTCAGAGGGGGCCGCCAGGCACCATCTTTGATTCTCTGGCGGCCAAACCTAAAAAAACATTGTAGCCACCAACTCGTCAGCCAGAATACGCAACACAGGTGCTGCAGCTCGCAACAATTTATTGTGCTGTCTGCGTGGATGATGCAAATTTGGCAGCCGCGGGGCCCTGTAGGTGTGAGGCCTTAGGCTGCCGCCTAATTTACCTAATTAAAGAGGTGCCACTGCTGTAAGGATCCCAGACCACTCTTGAGTGAAGGAGTGCAACGTCTGCCAGTATGAACTGAGATAACGGCATGTGAGGCAAGTGGCAGTTGGAACAGATTTATTTTCCGGTGGTGAGGGAAAGTATAACTGTTAATAACTAATTCTCTGATGGTCATTTTGAAAATCCTTTCTGAGTGAGCACCTAGAAGCTAAGAGGAACATACGTGTACATACAATCCATGCCTGCTGTCTGCTGTCAAATCTGTGCTTGCAGCAACTCCAGGAAAAGTACTGCCCTCCGGTTCAGCACAAAACCAGAACACTCAGTTAAATCCCAGAACACACACACCACACCCCTGTGTCTGAATAAAGGTTCTCTCTGCCCCTCCCTCTGGGCTTCAGCATTGTCACTTACCCCTCTACCTGGAAAGACATATTATTGATTGCTCCCTTTGTGTACCAGACCTCCTGTTATGCCTAGTGACTCCTACCTCCTCTCTGCCAGTCCCTGAACCCCAGACCATCTCCTGACTACAATTACTGCCTATCTCTTGGCACCACGCTGTACAGCCAGGTACTGTCTGCCTATTACCCTGAACTCACTGCATACTTAGCTCATACCAACACTCCAGTACCCTAAGCAGTGTGACCCTGACACCCCACAGTGCTGTTTATGTCATAATGCTGAAGCCTGACACCACAGTGCCTGCAATGATTCAGTCACTTCTGAGTAATTTTGAATGCATGCTGGTCTTTTTGGAGGATGTATGGGCTCTTATGGACGCTCAGAAGAGCACCTCTCCTGGAGTGTATCTTTCCCCTGGTAAGAGGGGCCTGCTGACTGCAGAAAAACATGCCTGGAGAAAAACACAGGGCCTCTGTATGTACTGCTCAGGAGTAGGGATGGGCTGACGGTTCGATGCGAACGTGAGTTCGCATCGAACATTGGCTGTTTGAACATTCGTCGAACAGCGAACATTTGCATGTGTTCGGTTCGTGTTCGCCCGCAATGGACCACAATGCAATTTTCCGCGGGCCTGAAGCTTGTAATTGGCTACAGCCTTGCAACTGATGACAAGTCAAGTGCAAGACAAGTGCAAGACTATGCCAATCAGGGCTCAGAGTCCTGATTGGGCAAATTTTCCCCAATCATGGGGTCACAAAGCTAAGTCCCGCAGCACACTATATAAGGCTTCCCCGCAGCCCCAGCGTGTGTTTGTTGCAGGAGTGAATCAGAGAGGAGAGGAGATTGTTGAATATCAGGGTGCTACCAGGGTGTATCACGGAGTTATTTCAGAGTTCTTGGAATTTTAATCTGTGTCTTGGCACTACCAGCTATGAGGGACAGGGTGTATCACTGAGTTATAGCAGAGTTCTGAATATCTTTAATCTAGAAAGCACAGTTGAATCAGAGTTCTGCATATCTCCAATATTTATACCAGAGTTGAATCAGAGTTCTGTATATCTTTAATCTATATATCACTCACCATGTCAGAAAGACCAAAAAGGACAGGCAGATGCTCCCAGACACAGATAAGAGGGCAAGCAGCCTCTGTGTTGGAAGGCTGTGCCTCTGATCGTCGCGGACGTGGTGCATCATCTGCAGCGGCACGCTTGTCCTTTCTAACTGGTGCTGGCCGTCTTAAGCAGCAGCAACATAAAGAGGATTTGGTGGATTGGCTAACCAGGCCATCCTCATCCTCCGACTCCTCTGCCAGCCAGGCTTGTAGTGCTTTACAGTCCACCTCAGCTGCCAAAACATCTAATTCAGACTCCATGTCCAAAGCTAATCCTGCCGTAGCCTCGCCATCATAAACGGAGGAGTCAGCTGAATTGTTTGACTACAATGACAGTGACATGCTGCTTGAAGATGCACAGCAACTCCAGTGCTCCGATTCAAACTCTGAGGTTAAGGAAGGGAGTAAAATCAGCCTAGAGGGAGGGGGTGCCAGTGACAAACAAAGAACTGGCACTCATGTTCCCTCAGCAGATGCAGCATACTGCCAAGTTGGCTCCAGTGACGAGGAGATAGGGGGTGATGACAATGATCACTGACTCCACCTGGGTGCCGTGTACTTTATGGGTGTACTTTACCCGTTTTGCTTTTACCATTTATGCATCTATATATAGGTTTGAGACTTGCGCTTCTGTGGATCCCTCGGTCATTCGTTTATTCCGGTTGCTTAGCAACCGTTTAGGGCCGTCTCGAGAACCAACCCCCCCCCATTTTTGTGTTCCACTTCACAGTCGTTGCACCGCTGTGGGATTGTTTTGGGCCGCTTTTATCCCGATGCGTTCTTATTGTGCGGCGTATTTGCACGTCATAAACCTTTCAGAATTAGACGTTATTGTTTGGCATCAGCCCCTTATGGTTCTCTTATTGTGTTTACTTGGTCGTCTCGTACTATAACATGGCCAGCTCTCCACTTTAGGGTTTCTGTGGCATTCTACCCATTTGCCTTATCTCTCATGCATGTATGTGTATATACAACTTTGAGATCGGCGCATCCGTGGATCTGCTATTTAGTATGCTTCAATTAATTATTTAATTATTTTCTTAGGCTGTTTAGTGACCTTCTAGGGCCGCCTTGAGACCTCCTCTTTGCGTCTTACAGCCGTTGTATGCCTACGGGTTTGCTTTGGGCTGTGTCTATTTTGGTGGGTTCGTATTGTGCAGTGTTACCGTACGTTACAATCTTTCTGTGACCAGATACCTTTGTTTGGGAGCATTTGGGAGCAGACACCACGGCATATTGTTTATGTTTATTTGGTTGCCTTGCAACCGAGCACGGCCATTCTTACGCCCCCCCCTTTTTTGCCATTGTACATTTGCTACATGGCCGTTGGCTGTCCTATGTGCCTGTATCTTCCACTTTGGGCGTGTCATTCTGCCGCTTGTTTGGTTGGTCCTTTGGACCTTGTGGTGTCTAGTGCCTTTCTATTGGATGCCGCAACCACGTTTCTCGGCTCCGGCATCAGTCCCAGGTGTTTGCTATTTTCTTACTGTCAGCGGGGGCTTTCTTCTACAACGATTTTCCTATTTATATATGCACTTCTCTGGGGGCCATTACAGCTCAGGATTAAGCCCATATCAGGCGAAACGCGTCGAGCTTTGTCAGCCTTCTTTTGTTTTTAAATCTTTTTCCTTCTTTTGGTGTTTTTTTGTGCGGACTTCCTTGGTGAGTCTCATTATATGTAACTTTGAGGTATGTAGGTGGCTTGAACCGCCGAGGTATTAGACAGTTTATCCTCTTTTCGTGACACCACCTGTGGACTCTTATGAGGTGCCACCTACTGTATTGTATTTTTCCACCTTTCTATTTTTATGTTGTGTTGTTCAATAAATAGTTTATTCAATTTACCTTGCAGACACCTTCCCTGCACTTTGTGCAATTGTTGTTCTATTTGCTATTGTTGGGTCAGGCCCTGTTTGGGTGTCTATAACTCATGTCTAATTGTGTGTTCTATTTGTAAGCTATGTCTGAAGAGGATCAAGTGTGGGAGAAACATCAGTTGCTTGGGTACAACATGCTTGAAGCGACACATGACCACCTGTCATGCATCCCGTTGGCACAACACTTCCCATCGGTTCTCATCTGTCTCTACCCCACTAAATGTTATGCCATGTCTACAACCTCCACTGACAGGGATGATGTACCAGGTCCTTCCTCAGAATGTGACAGCATCCCATCAGCTGCACATTTACGCAGCCAGATTTCATTGCCCCAGCTGCTGCAGCTTAAGAAAAAATATAGTCCCAACCATCCCCAAGCACAGAGTCTAAATGCCAGCTTGGCAAAATTATTCGCTTTACAGCTGCTGCCTTTCCAGCTGGTGGACTCTGCCTCCTTCCGTGAATTTTCCGAATGTGCTGTACCACAGTGGCAGGTTCCAAGACGCCAGTTCTTTTCACGGAAGGCCATTCCAGCACTATACCAGTACATGGAAGACAATTTTATGGAGTCATTGGGAAAGGCAGTCTGAAGCAAGGTGCACATTACTTTAGACACGTGGTCCAACAAGCATGGACAGGGCCGTTACATTTCCTTCACGGCACACCGGGTAACACTGCTTGCCACTGGCAGGGATTCAGGATGGGGCTCTGTGCTGGAGCTTGTTCATACATCATGCCTCCAGAAAGCTGCTTATATGAGGTCTGTCTGCTCCACCACCTCTTACTCTTACTCTTCCTCCTCCTCATCCTTCTCTGTCTCTGGCGAAGTGGCAGTTAAACCGACGCGTGGCAGGGGCTATGCAATGGCTCAAGCAAAAAGATGCCATACTGTGCTTGAACTGGTTTGTTTAGGGGACAGGAGCCACACCGGGCCAGAAATTCTGTCAGATCTGCAGGGGCAGGTGCATAGATGGTTAACACCACGCCAGCTTCAGCTGGGAATGGTCGTCTGTGATAATGGCAGCAACCTTCTTTCCGCCCTACGCAAGGGTAAATTGACGCGTGTACCATGCCTAGCACACGTCCTAAATCTAGTGGTACAGCATTTCCTAACCAGGTACCAGAAAAGGTTTTCAGCCAGGCAAGAAAAGTCTGCAGCCACTTCAGACGGTCATTCCCAGCAAGTGTTCGCCTGGCAGAAATTCAAAGAGAATTCCACCTTCCCACAAACCGTCTGATCTGTGACATGCCCACCAGGTGGAACTCAACATTGGCAATGCTGCAGCATCTGCACAAGCAGCAGAGGGCCATCAATGAGTACCTGTATGAGTATGGCACAATGACAGGTTCAGGTCAACTTGTTTCCCCCCCACAGTGGCTGATGATCAAGAATGCATGCACTGTACTGTCACCATTTGAGGAGGCAAGGAGGATGGTGAGCAGGGACAGTGCATGCATCAGTGACACAATTCCTTTAGTGTTCCTGCTGGAGCGCACTCTGTGGAGAATTACAGATGTGGCACTAGAGGCAGAGCAGCGGGAGGAAGAGGAGGACTTCCCTAGCTCTCAAGGACCCAGATTTATGCAGACTGCATTCCTGCAGGTCCTCAGATCAGACAGGAGGAGGATGAGGAGGAATATTTAAGTCATGGGGGCATTGAAGATGGGGATTCATAAAAGGTAGTGATGAGCCGAACACCCCCGTGCTCTCTTGTGAACACACTCAATGCTGCTTCCCCCGGCAGTTCCCTCATCCTATAACCTCAGATCCAGGACCAGCACCTTACTTGCAATACCGCAATACAAAAAGAAAATGTCTCGATCCTCATTTTCCTACAGAGCACCACAATTATGGAATAACCTCCCAGACACCGTCAAATCTTCCCCCACTCTAAAGTCCCTTAAGACTTCCCTATTAACATACCTCAATACAAAATGCACCTGTAAACATGTAACATAATGACTTTATTTCCTCCATATTTATTTTTCTGTTAATCTGTATATTTGGTCTTGTGTTAATTTCTTGCATTTTACTATTTTGTATTTCTGTAACCACTCAATGTTCTCGAACCCAGGACATACTTGAAAACGAGAGAAATCTCAATGTATCCTTCCTGGTAAAATCCTTTTATAAATAAATAAAAGTCAATGGGACTTGAACGTTCCATTTTTAGAGTGCCCTCCAAGATGGCATATATGCAAGATATTTGCCATAAAATGTGTATGGGGTTCTGGGTAGTGCCCTGGGGGACAGGAAACAAGGACAAAAAGAAGAAGTTTTTAAAGAACAATGAGTTTTCCATGAAATAAAGGTTAAGAATAAAAACGAAAAATTCCTTCAAATATCGTGCTTAGGAGGTCCCCATAACCTGCCCGTGAAGTGGCGGATTTTTAGGATGTATAGAAACATTTAAAAAGAAAAAAAATGACAATTCAAATGACGGTAAATGGTTTTCCTTTAATCTATTCATAAACAACTGCTTGGGGCGGCTGCCTGTATGAAAAGAGGAGACATTTTTGGACACGCAGAACAAATTTAGTGATTTTTTTGGCTAAATTATGGTGAAACTTAGGCAGGCTTTGGATGAAAGTTACAATAGGTGCTTTAAAAATGGGCCTTTAGTGTCGGCAACAGTGCCGTCACACCGGTTCCCCTCTGTGGTATTGTGAAAGAGTGCAGGGTTGGACCCTGCAGTCAAATATTAAAGTGATATGAATCTGGTACAGGCGTCAGTGCACCCAAATATTGTGCCTTTGGTGGCAGCAAGTGCCTTCACACCGTAACTCCTCTGCGGTATTGTGGAAGAGTGCAGCGGTGGACTCTGCAGTCCAATATTAAAATGATATGAATCTGGTATAGGCGTCAGTGGCTGTGCAACCAAATATTGTGCCTTTGGTGGCAGCAAGTGCGTTCACACCATAACCCCTCTTTGGTATTGTGGAAGAGTGCAGGGGTGGACCCGGCATTCAAATATTAAAATGATTGTAATCTGGTACATGCGTCAGTGCACCCAAATATTGTGCCTTTGGTGGCAGCTAGTGCCTTCACACCGTAACCTCTCTGAGGTATTGTGGAAGAGTGCAGGGTTGGACCCTGCGGTCAAATATTAAAATGATATGAATCTGGTACAGGTGTCAGTGCACCCAAATATTGTGCCTTTGGTGGCAGCAAGTGCCTTCACACCGTATCCCTTTTGTGGTATTGTGAAAGAGTGCAGTAGTGGAGGTTTTGGGAATGCAGAAGAGATCCCCGATCTATTCAGTTACGTCACCATCAGGGGATTGATAGCTGCTGATCCAGGACTGATTCATTTATTAAATGTCAGCCGGTCTACAGAGTCCGTGGACAGACGCACTCTTTTGTCTGTGACAAAACCTCCAGCGGCACTGAATGTCCTTTCAGAAAGCACGCTGGATGAATGGCAACTTAGTAGCTGCATAGCATATTGGCTAAGTTCTGGCCAGTGATCCAGTCTCAACACCCAGTAAGCCAGTGGATCAACTGCTGTAAAGCTATCCAGGTCTGTCCTTGCCCCTAGGTAGTCCTGCACCATACAGTGAAGACGCTGGCAATGGGTGCCTACATTTGACGTCCCTTGTATTTGTGGACTGAATTTTTTTTAAAAAAGGCATCAGTCAAGTGGCCCCGGCCCTCACCGCTCTTCCTCTTATCATCCACAGCCTCAGAAGCACTGTGTCATCACTTGGTAACCTACCAGTGCCTGGAAAGTTGTTACACAAGTGTCGCTTTAGAGCGTCTTCTAATTGTTTCATCCTGTGCTCCCTCTGTGCTGGCAGGATGAGCTCTGCAACTTTACCCTTGTATCGTGGATCAAGAAGGCTTGCGAACCAGTAATGATCCCTCTCCTTGATAGCACGATTCCTGGGGTCCTTTAGCAGACTTTGCAGGATAAGGGAGCCCATGCAGCATAGGTTGGAGATGGGATTAGCTTCCGAGTCTTCCTGATCAATGAGGATGACCCCATCATGCACTTCCTCCTCCCAGCTGCGTACTAGACCTTGTTTTTCTGGGCATACAAAACCCTCCCTTGAGCAATCCCCACTCCCTCAATGCCCCCACTACTTAAATATTCCTCCTCATATTCCTCCTGTCTGCTTAAAAACTGGGGCCTTGCGAGCTAGGGAAGTCCTCCTCTTCCTACCGCTGCTCTGCCTCTAGTGCCACATCTATAATTCCACACAGAGTGCGCTCAAGCATGAACACTAATGGAATTGTGTCACTGATGCATGCACTGACCCTGCTCACCATCCTCCTTGATCATCAGCCACTGCGGGGGGAAAAACAAGTTGACCTGAACCTGTCCTTGTGCCATACTCACACAGGTACTCATTGATGGCCCTCTGCTGCTTGTGCAGATGCTGAAGCATTGCTAATGTCGAGTTCCACCTGGTGGGCATGTCACAGATCAGACGGTTTATGGGAAGGTGGAATTCTCTTTGAATTTCTGCGAGGCGAACAGATGCTGGGAATGACCATCTGAAATGGCTGCAGACTTTTCAGGCCTGGCTGAGAAGCTCTGCCAGCCCTGAGTACCTGGTTAGGAAATGCTGTACCACTAGATTTAGAACGTGTGCTAGGCACGGTACATGTGTCAACTTACCCTGGCATAGGGCGGAGAGAAGGTTGCTGCCATTATCACAGACGACCATTCCCAGCTGAAGCTGGCATGGTGTTAACCATCTCTGCACCTGCCCCTGCAGAGCTGTCAGAATTTCTGGCCCGGTGTGGCTCCTGTCCCCTAAACAAACCAGCTCAAGCACAGTATGGCATCTTTTTGCTTGAGCCATTGCGTAGCCCCTGCCATGCATCGGTTTAACTGCCACTTTGCCAGAGAAGGAGGAGGAAGAGGAGGAAGAGGTGATGGAGCAGACAGACTTTATACAAGCAGCTTTCTGGAGGCATGGTGGATGAACAAGCTCCAGCACAGAGCCCCATCCTGGATCCCTCCCAGCTGCAAGCAGAGTTACCCAGTGTGCCGTGAAGGAAATGTAACGGACCTGTCCATGCTTTCTGGACCACATGTCTAAAGTCATGTGCACCTTGCTGCTGACTGACTTTTCCAATGACTCCTTAACATTGTGTTCCACGTGCTGGTATAGTGCTGGAATGGTCTTCCGTGAAAAGAACTGGCGTTTTGGAACCTGCCACTGTGGTACAGCATATTCTGCAAATTCACGGAAAGGCAGCAGATGTACTGCGAGTAGTTTTGCTAAGCTTGCATTTAGACACTGTGCTTGGGGATGGTTGGGACTATATTTTTTCTTACGCTGCAGCAGTTGGGGCAATGTAATCTGACTGCATAAATCTTCAGCTGATGAGATGCTGTCACATTCTGAGGAAGGACCTGTTACACCCATTACTGTAGCATCATCCCTGTCAGTGGAGGTTGTAGGCAATGACATGGCAGGACATATAGTGGGGGTAGAGACAGATGAGGAAGAAGAGGACCTATGCAAAGTACTGTGCCAACGGGATTCGTGGCAGGTGGTCATATGTCACCTCAAGCACGTGATCCTCATCTGACATAGATTACAAATTGCAACGGTGCGGTCTGCTGCACATTTCTTAAAGAACTCCCAGACAGCAGACTTCCTGTACATGTGCTTTGAGACAACAGCACTTTGCACCTGAGCAGCTGTGACTTCTGATGCCTTGGACTGTCTATGGTTGCTCATAGAGGACGTCCTGCCTCATTTTTGTGTACCTCCTCACTTGACTCCTCTGTTCGATCAGGCACCCAGGTGGAGTCAGTGACCTCATCATCATTGTCATCACCCCCTATCTCCTCATCACTGGAACCAATCTGGCAGTATGCTGCAGCTGCTGGGGCAACATGAGTGCCAGTTATTTGTGTGTCACTGGCACCCTCTTCCTCTAGGTTGATTATACTCCCTTACTCAACCTCAGAGTTTGAATCAGAGCACTGTAGTTGCTGCGCCTCCTCAAGCAGCAGGTCACTGTCATTGTAGTCAAACAATTCAGCTGACTCTTCCGTGTATGTTGGTGAGGCTACGTCAGGATTAGCTGTGTACATGGAGGCTGCATTAGATGCTTTGGCAGCGGAGGTGGACTGTAAAGTAGGGATGAGCCGAACACAACCCGAGTTCGGTTCGGGCCCGAACCCGAACTTTCCATATGTTCGTATCCGAACCCAAACCCGAAGTCGACCTCAATGCAAGTCAATGGGGCTGAACATTCGGTTTTTAGAGTGCCCTCCAAGAGGGCATATATGCTAGATATTTGCCATAAAAGGTGTATGGGGGTCCGGGTAGTGCCCTGGGGGACAGGAAACAAGGACAAAAAGTAAAAAAAAAAAAAGTTTTTGAAGGGACAGTGAGTTTTCCATGAAATAAGGGTTAAAAATAAAAACGAAAAATACCTTCAAATATCGTGCCTAGGAGGTCCCCATAACCTGCCTGTGAAGTGGCGGATTTCTAGGATGTATAGAAACACTTAAAAACAAAAAAATGACATTTCAAATGACGGTAAATGCTTTTCCTTTAATCTATCCATAAACAACTGCTTGGGGCGGCAGTCTGTTTGAAAAGAGGAGACATTTTCGGACACGCAGAAAAAGTTTACTGATTTTTTGGCGGTGAAAAGCAGGAGGATGGAAAATTCTACACCAAATAGTTGATTTGGAAAGTGAGATAAATGGGAGAATTTTTCTGGTTTGGCTATTTTGACCTAGAATTTTCTCTTCGGTCATTCTCCTGAGTTTCACCTTTCTCTGAATAACCCTGTCAGGGTTATTCAGAGAGCGGTGAAGAGCAGGAGAATGACTGGGGAATTGAAAATTCTAGGTCAAAATAGCCAAACCAGAAAAATTCTCCCATTTAGGCTAGGGTCAGACTAGCGAATTTTTAACGTGCGTTTAGGCGCACTTAATCACAGCCGCACTAGCAGCAAATGACGGGCAATGACTGCCAATATACGAAGTACGGTCGCACGAAACTCCGGCTGCGCAACGCAAGTGGAAAATGAACGCATTTTTTCGAGAACGCATTTTTTCGAGAATGCAGAACCGCTAGTACGGACGTACAGAGTACGCTGCGTCCACTAGCGGCATGTGTGCGTGATTTGGAGACGTCAGACCCTGCTCATGTCCGGCCAACATAATGTCCAGACACCCAAAGTTTCCTGGTTTGGATCCGTAAAAAATCACGCACAAAAATGCACATCGTATGACCGTTTTTGCGCATTCCGTGAAAAAATACGGCAATGCGTTCGGACGCACTTTTTGACGGACGCTGTGAAAAATGCGTTAGTCTGACCCTAGCCTTATCTCACTTTCCAAATTGGCTATTTGGTCCAGATTGTTCTCTTTTCCTGCCATTCTCCTGGTTTTCACCTTTCTCTGAACAACCCTGAGAGACAGGTGAAAGCCAGGAGAACTGGCAGGAGAAGAGAACAATCTAGACCAAATAGCCGATTTGGAAAGTGAGATAAATGGGAGAATTTTTCTGGTTTGGCTATATTGCCAACAGTTAAATGCAGCATATTAGGAAGTTTTAGGAGGGAAATTAACACTCACTCAGAACAGAAGCAGACACCCCACACTTTCATTCTACATAAAATGTATCAAATTGATTAGACCAGACTAAAACATCTGTTGTTGTTATGCCGTTTGAAAAAAAAGGTCATTTAGAGGTGAGAAGAATCTTTGCACGTACACATTAGTTTTTAATTCAATATCTAATAAACCGTTGCTTATAATATTCTGCAGTCAAGAGTCTCTTTATTTCTAGATTTTTTGTATTTTTTAAGCATTGTTTATACTTTTTTCAAAATTTCTTATTTTTTTCCGAACCCAACCGAACACGCCCAAAAAGTTCGAAGTTCGCGAACTTTTGAACTGCCAAAGTTCTGGCCGAACTCTGAACCGACCGAACCCGAACAGCTCATCCCTACTGTAAAGCACTACAAGCCTGGCTGGCAGAGGACTCGGAGGATGAGGATGGCCTGGTTAGCCAATCCACCAAATCTTCTGTATGTTGCTGCTGCTTAAGACGGCCAGCACCAGTTAGAAAGGACAAGCATGCCCCTGCAGAGGATGCACCACATCCACGACGACTAGAGGCACATCCTCCCGACACAGAGGCTGCTTGCCCTCTTATCTGTGTCTGGGAGCGTCTGCCTGTCCTTTTTGGTCTTTCTGACATGGTGAGTGATATATAGATTAAAGATATACAGACCTCTGATTCAACTCTGTTATTAAAATTGGAGATATGCAGAACTCTGATTCAACTTAATTTACTTAAATTAAGAAAAAATGGTCTAGATGAAAATACTTGTTCTTGGATAGAAAACTGGCTAAAAGATAGGGTACAGAGAGTGGTCATAAATGGTACATTTTCAAGATGGACACCAGTGGTAAGTGGTGTCCCTCAGGGGTCTGTTATAGGACCAATACTATTCAATTTATTTATAAATGACCTTGAGATAGGCATTGAAAGTCATGTATCAGTGTTTGCAGATGACACAAAGCTAGGAAAAGTAATACAATGTGAGCAGGATGTTACTTCGCTGCAGAGGGATTTAGATATATTGGGGGACTGGGCACTTAAATGGCAGATGAGATTTAATCTAGATAAATGTAAAGTTATGCACTTTGGAGTGAAGAACACACAAGCAATTTATACCCTAAATGGTACGGAGTTAGGGAAATCCAAGCAGGAGAAGGATTTGGGAATAATCATAGACTTCAAACTAAGTAACAATGTGCAATGTCAAACAGCAGCCGCCAAGGCCAGCAAGTACTGGCATGCATTAAAAGGGGAGTTCACTCACGGGATGAAAACATAATTTTGCCTCTGTATAAATCAATGGTCAGGCCGCACCTAGAATATGCCGTGCAATTTTGGGCACCTGTCTTAAAAAAAGATATTATATCGTTAGAAAAAGTGCAGAGACGGCAACTAAATTAATAAGGGGGATGGAAGGGTTAAGTTATGAGGAAAGACTAACAAGCTTAAACCTGTTTAGTTTAGAGAAAAGGCGCCTTAGAGGGGATCTGATAACCTTATATAATATATACGGGGCCATTATCAACCATTGTCTGATAACCTATTCATTAACAGGACTATACATAGGACAAGGGGTCATCCATTTAGACTGGAAGAAAGAAAATTTAGCTTAAAGCATAGGAAGGGTTATTTTACGGTGAGAACAATAAAGCTGTGGAATTCTCTGCCTGTTGAGGTGGTTGGGTCAGAGTCTGTACAGACTTTTAAAAAACGACTGGATGACTTCCTGCAGACACAGAATATTAAGGGTTATAATATTTAATATGTGGGTAAAAGCTTCTTGATCCAAGGAGAAATCTGACTGCCATTCTGGGGTCAAGAAGGAATTTTTTCCCAGTATGTTGCATATTGGCAAGCATTCAGACTGGGTTTTTTGCCTTCTTTTGGATCAACAGCAGTAGGTTATGTGGGAGAGGCTGAACCCGATGGACGCATGTCTTTTTTCAGCCTATATAACTATGTAACTATGTAACTATGTAACTATGTAACTACTATGTAACTGTGTTATCTAGATTAAAGATTTCCAGAACTCTGGTATAACTCAGTGAGACACCCTGATAGCTGGCAGCCAGTGACAAGGCACAGATTAAAATTTGCAGAAATCTGCTACAAATCATCTGATAGCTGGCAATAGTGACAAGACACAGATTACAATTCCCCGATATCTGCTACAAATCTGTGAGACCCCCTGATGGGTGGCAGTGACAAGACACAATTTAGAATTCCCAGGAACCTCCTATAAATCAGTGAGACCCCCTGATGGGTGGCAGTAACAAAACACAGATTAAAATTCCCAGAAACCACCTATAAATCAGTGAGACCCCCTGATGGGTGACAGTGTTAAAACACAAATTACAATTCCCAGGAACCTCCTATAAATCAGTGAGACCCCCTGCTGGGTGGCATTAACAAAACACAGATTAAAATTCCCAGAAATCTGATACAAATCTGTGAGACCCCCTGATAGGGGCAACAGTGACAAGACACAGATTACAACAATCCCAGATATCTTCTAGAAGTGAGACCCCCAATAGCTGCTGGCACTGACAATACACAGATTACAACAATTCCCAGATATCTGCTAGAATTGACACCCACCAATAGCTGCTGGCACTGAGAAGACCCCTACACTATCTGCATCTCTCCCTCCCTCCTCTCATCCCACATGATGGCCTCGCATGAGCTCCTTTGTTTCCTCAGAACATGGTCTCCCTCTATCTCTCGTGCTGCCAATCACTCCCACTCCCACAAATCCCATTCCCACTTTCTCTTTCTCACCCTCCTGCTGTTACTCTATGCAGGTGACATATCCCCTAACCCTGGCCCCACAACACATCCAATACTTCCCTCTCATCCTATCTCCATCGCACATAAATCACCTCCCTGCAAGCCCAGCAACCTCATTCCCATAATCCCTCAGCGCCTGTCCTCTTTCTCCTGCGCCCTCTGGAACGCTCGGTCTGTGTGCAACAAACTCACAGCAATCCATGACCTCTTCCTTTCAAACTCCTTCAACCTCCTAACTTTTACTGAAACCTGGCTAACTCCCTCTGACACGGCCTCCATTGCTGCTCTCTCACATGGAGGTCTACACTTGAGCCATACCCCCAGACCGGGTGAGAGAAATGGTGGCGGGGTCGGAATCCTGCTCTCTCCCACCTGCACCTACCAGCATCTCCCTCCACCCCCATCCCTCTCCTTCTCCTCCTTCGAGACACACCGCATCCGCCTGTTCTCTCCTCTGGCCCTCAGGGTGGCAGTCATCTACCGCCCACCGGGACCAACCTCCCAGTTCTTTGACCACTTTGCTACCTGGCTTTCTCACTTCCTGTCTTCTAATCTTCCTTGCCTAGTTATCGGGGACTTCAACATTCCCATTGATGATCCTTCCGCCCCTGCTGCCTCCAAACTTCTTTCACTCACGTTCTCCCTTGGACTCACACAATCCTCCCTACTCCCTACCCTCCACGATGGTCACGCTATTGACCTTGTCTTTTCCAACCTCTGCTCCATTTCTGAGTTCAAATGTCGCCCTTTCCCCATCTCTGACCACCACCTTCTCTCTTTCACCCTATCTGGACTTCCTAAACACCCTGCTCCCCCACCCCGCACACACACTCGCAGAAATCTACATACTGTGGACCCCCATGAATTCTCCAATCTACTTCACCACCTTCCTCACACCTCATCCTTCACCTGCCCTGATGCTGCCACTAATCACTATAATACCACACTTATCACTGCTCTAGACACTCTTGCTCCTCTTCGACTCTGTAAGGCCCCACGCCATCAACTTCAGCCCTGGCACACCCTCCAGACTCGCTACCTGCAAAGATGCTCCCGCTCTGCAGAGCGTGCCTGGAGGAAATCCCGCTCTGAAACTGATTTTGTTCACTTCAAGTTTATTCTCCGGTCATACACCTCTGCCCTCCGCTTGGCCAAACAATCCTTCTTCTCATCTTTTATATGTACGCTGTCCTTCAACCCTAAACGGCTCTGGTCCACCTTCAACACTCTCCTCTACCCACCTGCACCTCCCCCCTCAGCTGCCTTCAGCACTCAAGACTTGGCAGACTACTTCCTCAGTAAAACTCTAACTATCAGAAGCAACATCCCAACACAAGATAGTTATCTGCCAACTCCACTTTCAGATGTCCCCTCTGCCGCTTCCTCCCAGCCACTGAGGAGGAAGTCAATTCCTTATTGTCGTCCTCACATCTCACCACGTGCCCACTCGACCCCATTCCCTCACATCTAATTCCTCCCCTCTCCTCCTCCCTCACCCCTGCTCTCACACACATCTTCAACCTATCTCTCTCCACTGGCTCCTTCCCATCCGCCTTAAAACACGCGCTAGTTACCCCTTTACTAAAGAAACCATCCCTCGATCCCAACTCTCCATCCAACTACCGCCCTGTATCCCTGCTTCCCTTCACATCAAAGCTCTTAGAAAAACTAGTGTTCAACCGCCTCTCCCTCTTCCTGTCCTCCAATTCCCTACTTGACACCCTGCAATCTGGCTTCCGTCCCCTACACTCAACTGAAACTGCCCTCACCAAAGTCCCCAACGACCTCCTAACTGCTAAAAAACACGGCCACTATTCTATTCTCATCCTGCTTGACCTCTCGGCTGCTTTTGACACTGTTGACCACCCCCTCCTTCTACAGACCCTCAACTCTCTGGGTCTCGGTGACACTGCACTCGCTTGGGTTGACTCCTATTTATCCAACAGGTCCTTCTGTGTGTCCTTTGCTGGTAACTCCTCCTCTTCATTGCCTCTATCTGTTGGTGTACCTTGGTCCTCTGCTCTTTTCCATCTACACCTCCTCCCTGGGCAAAATCATCAACAGCTTTGGCTTTAATTACCACCTCTACGCTGATGACACTCAGATCTACCTCTCTACCCCTGATCTCTCTCCCCCTGTCCTTTCCAAAGTCAGTGACTGCTTATCTGGCATCTCCTCCTGGATGGCCTCCCACCACCTAAAGATCAACATGTCAAAGACTGAGCTCCTACTTATTCCTCCCTCCAATGCCTCCCCACCTCCTGACTTCTCTATCACGGTGGAGTGTATCGCCATCTCCCCATCAAACCAAGTGCGCTGTCTTGGAGTTACAATTGACTCTGCTCTTTCCTTCATCCCCCACATCAAGTCTCTTTCCTCCTCCTGCCGATACCAACTGCGTAATATTTCCAGAATTCGGCCATTTCTTACCGCTGTCACCACAAAACAACTCATACACGCCCTGGTAATCTCCCGACTCGACTATTGCAATCTGCCGCTCCCCACTGTGAGCCCCTTCACTGGCTCCCCATCCACTGCAGAATTAAGTTCAAAATCCTTATCCTTACCTACAAAACCCTCACTAACTCAGCTCCCCACTACCTGTCCTCACTAATAGGGATGAGCCGAACACTCTGCGAGTTTGGTTCGAGCCCGAACCCGAACTTCCCATTTGTCAATGGGGCTGAAAATTCGGTTCTTTGGAGTGCCCTCCAAGAGGGCATATATGATACATATTTGCCATAAAAGGTGTATGGGGGTCCGGGTAGTGCCCTGGGGGAAAGGAAACAAGAAGACAAAAAGTTTTAAAAAAAACGTCTTAAAGGGACAGTGAGTTTTCCATGAAATAAGGGTTAAAAATAAAAATGAAAAATTCCTTCAAATATCGTGCCTAGGAGGTCCCCATAACCTGCCCGTGAAGTGGCGGATTTTTAGGATGTATAGAAATATGTAAAAACCAAAAAATGACATTTCAAATGACGGTGAATGCTTTTCCTTTAATCTATCCATAAACAACTGCTTGGGGCGGCAGTCTGTATGAAAAGAGGAGACATTTTCGGACACGCAGAAAAAGTTTACTGATTCTTTGGCGGTGAAAAGCAGGAGAATGGAAACTTCTAGACCAAAAAGCCGATTTGGAAAGCGAGATAAATGGGAGAATTTTTCTGGTTCAGCTATTTTGACCTAGAATTTTCCATTCTCCAGTCATTCTCCTGAGTTTCACCTTTCTCTGAATAACCCTGTCATGGTTATTCAGAGAGCGGTGAAGAGCAGGAGAATGACTGGAGAATGTAAAATTCTAGGTCAAAATAGCCAAACCAGAAAAATTCTCCCATTTAGGCTAGGGTCAGACTAGCGTATTTTTAACGTGCGTTTAGGCGCACTTAATCACGGCCGCACTAGCAGCAAATGACGGGCAATATACGAAGTATGGTCGCACGAAAGTCCGGCTGCAAGTGGAAAATGAACGCATTTTTTCAAGAACGCAGAACCGCTAGTACGGACGTACAGAGTGCGCTGCGTCCACTAGCGGCGTGTGTGCGTGATTTGGAGACGTCAGACCCTGCTCATGTCTGGCCAACATAACATCCAGACACCCAAAGTTTCCTGGTTTGGATCCGTTAAAAAATCACGCACAAAAATGTGCATCGTATGACCGTTTTCGCGCCAATCCGTGAAAAAATACGGCAATGCGTTCGGACGCACTTTTTGACGGTCGCTGGGAAAAATTCGTTAGTCTGACCCTAGCCTTATCTCACTTTCCAAATCGGCTATTTGGTCCAGATTGTTCTCTTTTCCTGCCATTCTCCTGGTTTTCACCTTTCTCTGAACAACCCTGAGAGAGAGGTGAAAGCCAGGAGAACTGGCAAGAGAAAAGAACAATCTAGACCAAATAGCCGATTTGGAAAGGGAGATAAATGGGAGAATTTTTCTGGTTTGGCTATTTTGACCTAGAATTTTCACTTCTCCAGTTATTCTCCTTCTTTTCACCGCTCTCTGAATAACCCTGTGAATGTTTAATCCTGAGGTGAAAAATAACATTGCTTTAGTTTTTTTTCAAACACCAGTTAAATGCAGCATATTAGGATGGTTTAGGGAAATTAATTCTCAAATCTCAATCAGAAGCAGACACCACCCCACCCTCAGTATATTGTACAATGTATCAAATTGATTACCAGACTAAATACACCTGGTGTTATGCCCGTTTGTGAACAGAGGTCATTTAGAGTTGATAATCTTTCCACGTACACATTAGTTTTTAATTCAATATCTAATAAACCATTGCTTATAATATTCTGCAGTAAAGAGTCTCTTTATTTCTAGATTTTTTAATATTTTTTTAAGCATTTTCTATACTTTTTTCAAAATTTCCTTTTTTTTTCGAACCCGAACCGAACACGCCCAAAAAGTTCAAAATTCGCGAACTTTAGAACTGCCAAAGTTCGGGTCGAACTCCGAACTGTCCGAACCCGAACAGCTCATCCCTACTCACTAATCACCAAATACACCCCAGCCACTCCCTAAGGTCAAACAGTGACCTGCACCTAGCTTCTCCCCGCATCACCTCTTCCCATGATAGACTGCAGGATTTCTCACGCGCAGCCCCCACTCTCTGGAATGCTCTCCCTCATACTGTCAGACTTTCCCCTAACTTCTCTTCCTTCAAACGCTCCCTTAAAACGTTCCTATTTAGGGAAGCCTACCACCCAACTCACTGACGCAACCATAAATCACTCTCACCTTGCAGTCCTCTCCTCCTGTTTCCAACCCCAACCCTCCTGGATTGTGAGTTCCTATGGGAATAGGGCCTCATCTCCTCCTGTACTGTTTGTCAAATGTTGTTCAATGTATTGTATTGTAACCCTGTCTATACTGTGCCTATTGTACAGCGCTGCGGAATATGCTGGCGCTTTATAAATAAAGAATAATAAGAATAATAAAAGACACACTAACAGAACATTCTCCTCTCAGAAAACACGTGCTGGGGCTGCGAAGGACGCCTTATATAGTGTGCTGTGGGACTTAGCTCTGTGAGCCCATGATTGGGCAAAATTTAGTCAGGTGCAAGGCTGTAGCCAATTACAAGCTTCAGGCCAGTGGAAAAGTGCATTGTGGTGCATTGTGTGCGAACATGCGGCGAACACGTGGAAATGTTCGGAGTTCGACGAACAGCCGAATGGGCGATGTTCGAATCGAACACCGAACAGATCGATCCAAACAGCTCATCCCTACTACCCTTCTTGTAAATGGGCACAACATTTGCTAATTCCCAGTCTTCTATGACGACTCCCATTAACAAGGATTGGTTAAATAAATCTGTTAATGGTTTTGCTATTACACCACTGAGCTCTTTTAATAACTTAGGGTGGATCCCATCAGGCCCCATTGACTTATTTGTCTTTACTTTAGACAGCTGCTGTAGAACCTCCTCCTCTGTAAACTCATATGTAAATGTCTCTTTAGTGTTTCCTCCTAACTGAGGTCCCTTTCCTTCCTTTTCTTCTGCAAAGACTGAACAAAAATATTCATTGAGGCAGTCAACGAGACTTTTATCTTCTTCTACATACCTTCCTTCCTTTGTTTTTAATCTAACTAATCCTTGTTTTACTTTTCTTTTCTCATTTATGCATCTAAAAAATGTTTTGTCCCCCTTTTTTACTGACTGAGCTATTTTCTCTTCTGCATTTGCTTTGGAAGCTCTTTCTTTCAAATTGCTTTGCCTCTTTCTTCCTAATCTTATAGATTTGCCTATTTTCTTCACTCTGTTTTTTTTATAATTATTGAATGCTATCTTTTTGTTCTTCACTATTTTGGCCACTTCTGCAGAGTACCACAGTGGTTTCTTCCCTTTTTTTGTTTTTGCTAACAAGCCGAATGCAATTGCCTGTGGCCTTCAATAATGCCTCCTTTAAATAATCCCATTTCTCCTGGACTCCCTTTAAACTCCTCCAGTCTGATAATGACTCATTCACACAAAAACTCATTTTATAAAAATCTGTTTTTTTTAAGTATAAAACTTTTCTTTTTGTGTGGTGCGGCTCAATCCCTGTTCTTATATTAAACCACACTGACTGGTGATCACTAGATCCCAAATTTACATCTACAACAATGCCTGATACCAAGACTCCATTTGTGAGTATTAAATCCAATACGGCCTCTTTACGGGTCAGCTCCTCAACTACTTGTGTTAGAGATAATGATTAAATGATTAAAGCTAAGGTCGAGAGTGGCTGCATAAGTTTCACAATAATTTCGCCAAAAAAATCACTAAACTTTTTCTGCGTGTCCAAAAATGTCTCCTCTTTTCATACAGACTGCCGCTCCAAGCAGTTGTTTATGGATAGATTAAAGGAAAAGCATTTACCGTCATTCGAAATGTCATTTTTTTGGTTTTTACATATTTCTATACATCCTAGAAATCCACCACTTCACGGGCAGGTTATGGGGGACCTCCTAGGCACGATATTTGAAGGAATTTTTTGTTTTTATTTTTAACCCGTATTTCATGGAAAACTCACTGTCCCTTTAACCCTTTCGCTGCTGAGGCGTCATTTTTACCGGTTTTGCTCATCATGTTTAAACGTGTTTTGAAGGCTTATTTTAGTATATGACCCAGACATATTATATATCGTTCTTTCCGTCAGACTCGGCAGATTCATAATATGTCATTATTATATGTATACGTCATGTCCTGTCTGTATATTATAACAGAAAATGCAATAAATATGAATTTTCAATAATTTACAACGTGTAAAGTGTTTTTTTTTCACATTTTAACATGCGAGCAATTGCGGTTATATTTTGTATGGGTTGCGCTTGTTAAAAAAATTAGAGATGGGGTCTCGTTACATTTTTTTTGGGGGAAAATTACGTGATTTTTAACAAACGCACCCCATACAAAAATCGTTAGTGCAGCATCATTGTTCACATTATAAATTAAATGGGAACAATATTGCTGTTCACATTATAAATTAAATGGGAACAATATTGCTGCATTAACAAACCAAAAAAAAATATATATTATTTTTTTTTAACCCTTTCGCTGCTGAGGCTTTTCCCGCCCCTGTGCTGAGGTCATTTTTTACCTGTTTTGCGCATCATGTTTAAACCTGTTTTGAAGGCTTATTTTAGTATATGACATCGACATATTATATATCGTTCTTTCCGTCAGACTCGGTAGATTCATAATATGTCATTATTATATGTATACGTTATGTCATGTTTGTATATTATAACAAAAAATGCAATAAAATATGTATTTTCAATAATTTACAGCGTGTAAAGTGTTTTTTTCCACATTTTAACATGCGAGCAATTGCGGTTATATTTTGTATGGGGTGCGCTTGTTAAAAAAATTAGAGATGGGGTCTCGTTACATTTTTTTTGGGGAAAATGACACCATTTTTAACAAACGCACCGCATACAAAAATCGTTAATGCAGCATCATTGTTCACATTATAATTGAAATGGGAACAATATTGCTGCATTAACAAACCAAAAAAAATAAAAAAAAAGTGTTTATTTTTTTTTTTAATTTTTTTTTTTAATTTTTTTTTATTTTTTTTTTTTTTTTTTTTTTTTACAATTTTTTTTACTTTCATGTTTGGTATCGTTGGAACGGCCATGCTCTGGCCGATCCAACGATATCAAAATTTAACCCCTAACTGCCACGGATCGGGAGATAGGGAGTTCATTGGAACTCCCTATCTCCACAGTTCGTGGCAGTTAGGGGTTAATGCTAGGACTGGCGTCATCGTGCTGCGCACGATGACGCCAGTCCTCTGGGGAGTTCCCGGAAGCTTGGCCGACATCCAAGATGTCGGCCAGCTCCCGGAAGGATCGCAAATCGGCGCTTTTCAGCGCCGATTTGCGATCCAGCTCCCCAGGGTTAATGCCAGGCATCATTTGGAAGGGCAGGCTGTGCCCTTCCAAATGATGCCTGGGTTAAGCCCCTGTGAGCCGCCGATCGGGAGGGAGAGAGGTCCGAAGGACCTCCCCCCCTCCTTTCAGGCGCCTCCTCCGCACATGCGGGGGGGGCGCCTGAATTAGGTGTCATCGCGGGGGCGCGATGACACCTAATAATGGCGGCCACTGCTCCGGATGCCGGGCTGACATCCAGGATGTCAGCCCGCACCGGAGGGGCCAGCGATCGGCCGGAACCCGGCCGAACGCTGACCCCAATGCGAGGACGCGCTCAGCGCGTCCTCCGCATACCAGCGGGAATGCTGAGGACGCGCTGAGCGCGTCCTTAGCATTCAAGTGGTTAAATATTTTTTTATTTTTATTTTTAATTTTTATTTTTTTAAAAAAACTTTTTTCACAGTCGTGTTTGGTATAGTTGGAACGGCCATGCTCTGGCCTATCCAACAGTACCAAACTTTAACCCCTAGCTGCCACGGATCGGGAGATAGGGGGTTCCAATGAACCCCCTATCTCCACCATTGGTGGCAGCTAGGGGTTAACTCCAGGACTGGCGTCATCGTGCTATGCACGATGACGCCAGTCCTCAGGGGGAGTTCCCGGAGGCTTGGCCGACATCCAAGATGTCGGCCAGCTCCGGGAAAGGATCACGAACCGGCGCTTTTCAGCGCCGATTCGTGATCCGGCTCCCCAGGGGTTAATAACAGCCACCGTTTGGAAGGGCAGGCTGTGCCCTTCCAAACGGTGCCTGTATTAACCCCTTCAACACCGGCGATCGGGAGGGAGAGAGGTCCGAAGGACCTCCCCCCTCCCTTTCAGGCGCCTCCTCCGCACATGCGGGGGGACGCCTTAATTAGATGTCATCGCGTCGCCGCGATGACATCTAATGTCTCCGCCGGGGTCTCGATGCTGGACTGACATCCAAGATGTCAGCCCGCACCGGGGGGGCGCAGCAATCCACCGGAATCTGGTGGATTGCTGCCTCCTGTGCATGGACGCGCTCAGCGCGTCCGTAGCACAGGAGAACCACTTGGCTGGACGCGCTGAGCGCGTCCATAGCAGCCAAGTGGTTAAAAACTTTTTTTAAAACTTTTTGTCCTTGTTTCCTGTCCCCCAGGGCACTACCCAGACCCCCATACACCTTTTTATGGCAAATATCTAGCATATATGCCCTCTTGGAGGGCACTCTAAAAATTGAATTTTCAGCCCCATTGACTTGTATTGAGTTTGAGTATGAGTTCGAATGCGAACCGAACTCAGGGGTGTTCGGCTCATCCCTAATGATAAGGTGTATCTGTATAACTTTAGTAGAAATTGAGTAAAAGAGAGAAAGTTTCTTCCATCCTGGAAAGGACCATGTTCGATAATTGACAAACTATCTCCTGTGGTGTATAAAATAGAGATACCCAAAGGAAAGGAGTGCATTGAAAAATGGGTTCACATTAATCAATTGCACGATTGTCATCCTAGATCTCAACTAAGAATGTGTGAAGATGGACCAGAAGAAAACACTTAACAGGTATCATTGTGAAGTGACTGCTATGATTAACATGTGATAATTCTTCCCAGCATTCAGATGTTTAACTCAAGTTAGTAGGAAGACTAGATCCGTACGGTTATTTTAAATTTTAATCGGAAGTCAGAGTAACCCATAGGGAATCTGAATGAAATCACTAGTTATGTTTAAGAAAAGCTGACTAGTGTATGGCTTGAATCTAGGGATGGTTATTTATATACTTTTTTCGCCCTAAATAGAGAAAAGTGGTTAATCCGGACTTGAGAGACTCTGATCCGCAAAGATGAGTCGGACCACCAACGATATCGTGATCATCTGGGTAATCTTATTGCTTTCTGCACAATTCCGAGCATTTCCAATAATTGAACCAGGTCTGTACTCGGGCATTAAAATGCAAGACGCAAAGATTTCTTCTGACAGAGAGGAGAGTATTAACTCAAAAGATCTTTGTGAACCTAGATCCAAGATTGTCTCTTGAAAGAAAATATAATGCCTCTGATTTCAAACTTCTGGAATTCCGAGAATGGTACAAGTCTCATGTAAACCAAACTCAAGAAACCGTTCATTTAGCATCCTATGTACAAGAACGACAGGCAGAAAAGATTAATCGGTTTTCTTATTGCAACCGTTGTTTTCACAGTGCTGGGAGTGGTCGTGCCCCCACAACTTCATCTGCAGTGAATTCTGTTTCTATACAGACTTTACAACAGGAATTGAGAAATTTGAAAGATAATATTGAATTACCAAGCAGTCGAAGACCAAAAGGCGGACATGGAGAAAATGGTAACGGTGGTTAACAAAATTGTTGTCACAACAAATCTGCACACAGAACAGATTAAACGTTCAACCAAATTACACGAAGGCCACGAGAGATTTAAGCAAGAACTGTTGTTTCTTAAAGATCCGATCATGTTTCATATGCTCATGTTCTTAAATGAGGTACAAAGCGGCATAAATGACTTGTTGCAAGGACGTGTGCCTTTGTATTTTGTTTCTCGTGAAGTGATAAAGATATTGTTAATGGAAGTAGATGAAGATACTACAGATATTCAACCTATTAATTTGTCTTTCAAGATGGGAAGCGCCATACCTTTGTATATTGATACGGAACGCATGGAAGTTTGTTTTCTCTTAGCTATTCCTTTATATGGCGAGCAAAATGTTTTCCAGATCAAATGCGTCCATAATGTTGGAACTTTTCAAGACGGATTTCATGTAAAGATACAAACTCCAGAGATAGTTACCTACCAGCCCTGGGAACCGGAAGAATACTCGATTCCAATTTTAACAGAATATGTCAAGTTTAAAGACAATTATTACCAGTGTGTGCGACCAGTGTCTACGACGCAACCCAAGCATTGTGTGGAATGGACATGCTTGAAAACGAGAGAAATCTCAATGTATCCTTCCTGGTAAAATCCTTTATAAATAAATAAATAAATAAAATAATGGAATAGCTTAGACACGGGTCTGGGACTTGTCAGGTTACTTTTTAAGAAGACTTGGGACAATTCAAATGTCTACACCATACTGGTTGGAGATAAATGGTTGGTGAGTACCACAGAAAGAGAAGCGAATATTTACCGTAAGGATCTGGTACAAAACAAGAAGGTGTTGATATCTACTCCAGTGATCCTCATAAAAGTTCCTAAGGAATCAAGAGTTGTTATCGGAGAAATTACTCACTTTCCGGTTGGAAATGAAGTCTGGTATAATGAGATACAAATTGTTGATGCATTCCAAGGACGTGAGACACCTATGAATCCGGATTTGAAATTTCTGCTAGACAACAAGCCTGATCATACAATTGAACTTCTAATAAAGAAAGACTATTTGACGATTTACAGTCATGGCCAAAATTGTTGGCACCCCAGCAATTTTTCCAGAAAATCAAGTATTTCTCACAGAAAAGTATTGCAATAACACATGTTTTGCTATACACATGTTTATTCCCTTTGTATGTATTGGAACAAAACAAAAAAGGGAGGAAAAAAGCAAATTGGACATAATGTCACACAAAACTCCAAAAATGGGCTGGACAAAATTCTTGGCACCCTTTCAAAATTGTGGATAAATAAGATTGTTTCAAGCATGTGATGCTCCTGTAAACTTGCCTGGGGGCAAGTAATAGGTGCGGGCAATATAAAAATCAGACCTGAAAGCAGATTAAAAGGAGAGAAGTTCACTTAGTCTTTGCATTGTGTGTCTGTGTGTGCCACACTAAGCATGGACAACAGAAAGAGGAGATGAGAACTGTCTGAGGACTTGAGAACCAAAATTGTGGAAACATACTGTATAAACAATCTTAAGGTTACAAGTCCATCTCCAGAGATCTAGATTTGCCGTTGTCCACAGTGCGCAACATTATCAAGAAGTTTGCAACCCATGGCACTGAAGCTAATCTCTCTGGGCATGGACGGAAGAGAAAAATTGATGAAAGGTTGCAACGCAGGATCATCCGGATGGTGGATAAGCAGCCCCAAACAAGTTCCAAAGAAATTCAAGCTGTCCTGCAGGCTCAGGGAGCATCAGTGTCAGCGTGAACTATCTGTCGACATTTAAATTAAATGAAACACTATGGCAGGAGACCCAGGAGGACCCCACTGCTGACACAGAGACATAAAAAAACAAGACTACAGTTTGCCAAAATGTACTTTGTAGCAGATTAGAGATGGGAGATGGGGCAGATTAGATCTGTATTTCTATCTATATAAGGGTCTGCCTGTGTATATGTGTCTATGTGCCTGTTTATACATATCTCCTCCATACAGAGTCTCATTCATATTTGTGTCTGACCATTTGGGGAGCGTGTCTCTGTGTTCACAACTATTGGGAGTGAGTGCTAAAATCTAATTAAAATGGTTAGCTTTCTCCCTGGGGGAGGATATAACATGTGGCTGTAAAATGGAATGTCTTTTGTGAACTGACGTGTCGTGTAGCCTATTAGTCGCACCTTGGGAGCCAGGCCAGCACCAAGATGCAGGTCCTATTTTCAAAGAAAGGAAGCACATCCCTTGATCCCTAAGGGGGGTCTGGGGGGAAGATGGACACCTTTGGGCAATTAAAGATTAACGACGAAGCATACGGAGCATGCTCAGGAGAGGGGAATTCTGGGGATTGTAGGCAAAGGCTCTGCCAGCTAGGAGGCTGGACTTAGAAAAAAGGCAGCCCTATATATATTTTGAATCAAGCATGGCTCAGAGCTATTTCCTTGGAGGTCAACTGAGAATTGAGGGAATATTGCCAGCTCCTAATAGAACCTCCCTATCACTGACGCTAGCTTATTGTTTGTAAGTAATGCTCTGTGTTTAATCCTTTTCTTCTTTTATTAGCTGTGTAGTGTGTAATTAATTGATTTATTCTATCTATAATCTTGGTAACCAATGCACTGTGATTTTCTCTATATCATAAATAAATATAACTTATTTAAGTTTCTGCTTCTGGCTGATGAGATCCACGCTAACTAAGAGATTGGAGTATTGCTGATTGTTTTAAGCTCAGGTAGATACGAAATTGTGAGTTGCGGTCGCAGGGGACGGCAGGTATTGTTGTCTATGCTGTCACTGTCCGGGTCTAGGGTAGGCAGACGGTGCGGTTGCTTATCCCTGCGTCTCTCGCTGCAAAGCGCGTAGTGTCCATGAGGACTGGTGGCAGCGTAACTAATAGAATAGGAAAGTGAGCCCAGGGATTGTGGGAGACGTAGTCATTACCCGCTTCAAGAGAAGACTTGTACTGTGCTGCAATCCTGGGATCATTGTATCGTGCTCTACTTAACTGTTGCGAGAGAGAAGTGTGCAGAGACAGATAGTGGATGGCTTAACCCGGCGTCTTTCGCAGCAGCGCATGTAGTGGTCGTGACATACTTGAGTAAGCCAAAATCCTTCTGGGAAAACGTCTTGTGGACAGATGAGCCCAAGACAGAGCTTTTTGGAAAAGCACATCATTCTACGGTTTACCGAAAATGGAATGAAGCCTACAAAGAAAAGAACACAGTACCTACAGTGAAATGTGGTGGAGGTTCAATGACATTTTGGGGTTGTTTTGCTGCCTCTGGCACTGGGTGTCTTGAATGTGTGCAAGGCATCATGAAATCTGAGGATTACCAAAGGATTTTGGGTCGCACTGTAGAGCCCAGTGTCAGAAAGCTGGGTTTGCGTCCAAGATCTTGGGTCTTCCAGCAGGACAATGACCCCAAACATACGTCAAAAAGCACCCAGAAATGGATGGCAACAAAGCGCTGGAGAGTTCTGAAGTGGCCAGCAATGAGTCCAGATCTAAATCCCATTGAACACCTGTGGAGAGATCTTAAAATTGCTGTTGGGAAAAGGCGCCCTTCCAATAAGAAAGACCTGGAGCAGTTTACAAAGAAAGTGTTCCAAAATTCCGGGTGAGAGGTGTAAGAAGCTTATTGATGGTTATAGGAAGCGACTGATTTCAGTTATTTTTTACAAAGGGTGTGCAACCAAATATTAAGTTAAGGGTGCCAAGAATTTTGTCCGGCCCATCTTTGGAGTTTTGTGTTGCATTATGTCCAATTTGCTTTTTTCCTCCCTTTTTTTGTTTTGCTCCAATACACACAAAGGCAATAAACATAAGTATAGCAAAACATGTGTTACTGCAATACTATTCTATGAGAAATACTTGATTTTCTGGAAACATTTCTGGGATGACAACAATTTCGGCCTTGAGTGTATACTCCTATGTATTCACAGTTTGATCATCAATTGCTATCTGCTTATAAAGGGCCTAGCATTTCAGAAATTGTTATGTGTATTGCAATTATGTTTCTTACTGTTTGGTTGATCGTGCTAACCATAAAAGTGCGTACATTGAAGTTTAAAAACACTGCATATTCATTGCTTAAATGGATGAAAGAGGAAAGACGTATTGTGAAGAGGGTACCCTAGAGTAGTTCCTTGGTTAAGTGCGGATTTTTTTTATCATGCTTTCATCTTGATTTTATAACTAGGAATTCGATGAAACAGGGGGGGGTTATGTCGGGTATTTTCATAGGAAAACAAAATGGATGCCTGTAGCCATTTTGTGTAATATTCATTCATTCATAATTAATTCTTATAAAACATTTTTTTTCTCTTGAATTACCTTTCACCTACTTTGAACAAAAGAGATGAGTTCATACCAAGTTTAAACTCATTAGAAAGGAATAAAAGAGTTATATGTGTTTTTAAAAATGAATATAATCGTGTCAGACATAAAGACGCCATAAAGTGTTCCTATTTGATATATGTTTAGTTACCTGCTAGAGATGTCAAGGAAATTTATAGCCATATGTTTGCTTGATCAAGAAGTTATTGAAAAATATATTTTACTAAGGTTTCTAAACACATCTATTTTACAAATATATAATTCACCTAGGTATTAGGTATCCCATATATATTTAGTAGTAAAATAATAGATGCTCCAATATTTTGTAAGGGTATAACTATGTTGGTATATTTGCTGAAGAATTAGTCATTTAAAAGTTAAAGAATGTCTATATTTTAACAGATAAGATTAAACTGAGAAGAAAAACCTTGAAATAAAATGGCTAGAAGAAAAGGCCGATCCTAAATTTTAATTTGACAGTAGAGACAGAAGTCTGGAGATAACGTGAAACGTTCTTTGTTCAATACAGATAAGAAAGTGACCTATGGCCTATGATAGAGGAAAATAAAATCAAATAATTGCAATTTTATTTTTAAATCAACACTGCCATCTAGTGTTATACTATGAGTCAGCAAGTTCTCATTGAAAATCATTGAGTATATTTATGCTAATTAGAAGCACGTGATAAGTGATGTAAAGTGCCCTATATCTGTGTAGTCACAGAGAGCATACTCACTTCAGCTTCACTTCTTCCTCTCAAGAGACTTCAGTTTCATTTCTCACTCTCATGCATTTCGTCTTACTTTCACTCATCTCTCTCTCACTCATCCCAAGAGTCATACTCACGGAGAGACTCAGACACAAAGAAACTTTTAACATCTTATAATATTCTCACAAATTCTCACACACTCTCCAATTAATTCATTATATCCACTGACAGCATTTCAATCATTGCTGCTTTAACCAAGAAGTTCACAGATAGGATTGAAAAGATCTTGAAACAGGTAAAGTATGAAAGCAATTTAAGTGGAATTGATATAGCGATATATACAGTATATAGGTGTGTATATTGCAATGGATATAGACTGAGATTTATCTCAGATATCGCTAGCTCTGACCTTATGTATTTCTAACCTGCAGTATAGAAATATATTATGAAGTCTGATAAAAGGATACACATTTATCCTAAGTATTTGTTGCAGTGTATACATACATATATATTTTGAAATTGGAAGAGCTATTGTGATTGAATTACTAAGCAGGGATTTTATAACCTACAATTTAAAAAGCATAAGATTAGAAGCTTAATTCTCGTTATTAAGGGGGGATTCACTAAATAAGTTTTTCTTACTTATCATTCTAAATAGAATAAATGATAGCTTCATCTTTTTGTTGACCCTGGTAGCACAGAGATATATATGTGTATACATATATGCAGTTGTGTTCAAAATTATTCAACCCCCACTGAAATTGAGTGTTTTGGCCAATTTGACATTGATTTTGATCATTCAGTCATCTTGCTTACAATTAAATCAAAGAGGCACGTGTAGGTCAGACAAATATAACATAACATTTATAATGAAATAACCACAAATGTCTTTTCTGTGCTCACATCATTATCAGTTTTATTCAACCCCAAGTGACATTCAATCTTAGTACTTAGTACAACATCCTTTTACAGTTATAACAGCTTTTAAACATGAAGCATAGCTTGACACAAGTGTCTTGCAGCGATCTACGGGTATCTTCGCCCATTCGTCATGGGCAAAAGCCTCCAGTTCAGTCACATTCTTAGGCTTGTGCACTGCAACTGCTTTCTTTAAGTCCCACCAGAGGTTCTCAATCGGATTTAAGTCAGGTGACTGCGATGGCCACTCCAAAATGTTCCAGCCTTTAATCTGCAACCATGCTCTAGTGGACTTGGAGGTATGCTTGGGATCATTGTCCTGTTGAAAGGTCCAACGTCTCCCAAGCCTCAGGTTTGTGACGGACTGCATCACATTGTCATCCAATATCTCCTGGTACTGAAGAGAATTCATGGTACCTTGCACACGCTGAAGCTTCCCTGTACCTGCAGAAGCAAAACAGCCCCAAAGCGTGATTGACCCCCCGCCATGCTTCACAGTAGGCAAGGTGTTCTTTTCTTCATAGGCCTTGTTCTTCCTCCTCCAAACATAGCGTTGATCCATGGGCCCAAACAGTTCTAATTTTGTTTCATCAGTCCACAGGACACTATCCCAAAACTTCTGTGGTTTGTCCACATGACTTTTGGCATACTGCAGTCGACTCTTCTTATTCTTTGGAGACAGCAAGGGGGTGCGCCTGGGAGTTCTGGCATGGAGGCCTTCATTACGCAGTGTGCGCCGTATTGTCTGAGCTGAAACTTCAGTACCCACATCTGACAAATCTTTTCTCAGTTCCTCAGCAGTCACACGGGGACTTTTCTTCACTCTACGCTTCAGGTAGCGCACAGCAGTCGAAGTCAGCATCTTCTTTCTGCCACGACCAGGTAGCGTTTCAACAGTGCCCTTTGCCTTGAATTTGAGAATGATGCTTCCTATGGTCTCTCTTGGTATGTTTAACATCTTTGCAATCTTCTTATAGCCATTGCCCTTCCTGTGAAAAGTAATCACCTCTTCTCTTGTCTTCCTGGACCATTCTCTTGACTTCACCATGTTTGTAACCACACCAGTAAATGTCTAGAAGGAGCTGAGTATCACAGTCATTTTAAAGCTGCCTAATTGGTGCTTATTATGCTTTATTGCTGCTCCGTGACATCCACAGGTGGTTTCAATACCTGATTGAAAACACTTGAATGAACCTCTGTTCTTCAGAGTGGTAGTCTTTAAGGGGTTGAATAATTGTGTCAATGAAGAATTCACAAAAGAAACATTTACTACTGTATTACAAAACCAATTGATGTCATTTTAGTTGCATATGGTTCTTTAAAAAGTCCTTGTAGGATTTCATTCTGAATACAATTACAAATGTACACTAAATTCCCTAAAACCCTTTACAGCATTGGGGGTTGAATAATTTTGAACACAACTGTGTATATATATATATATATATATATATATATATATAGTCATGGCTGAAATTGTTGGCACCCCAGACATTTTTCCAGAAAATCAAGTATTTCGCACAGTTGCAGTATTGCAGTAACACATGTTTTGCCATACACATGTTTATTCCCTTTGTGTGTATTGGAACAAAACAAAAAAAGGGAGAAAAAAAAATTGGACATAATGTCACACAAAACTCCAAAAATGGTCTGGACAAACTTCTTGGCACCCTTTCAAAATTGTGGATAAATAGGATTGTTTCAAGCATGTGATGCTCCTGTAAACTCACCTGGGGCAAGTAACAGGTGTGGGCAATATAAAAATCAGACCTGAAAGCAGATAAAAGGTGAGAAGTTCACTTAGTATTTGCATTGTGTGTCTGTGTGTGCCACAGTAAGCATGGACAACAGAAAGAGGAGAAGAGAACTGTCTGAGGACTTGAGAACCAAGATTGTGGAAAAATATCAACAATCTTAAGGTTACAAGTCCATCTCCAGAGATCTAGATTTGCCTTTGTCCACAGTGCACAACATTATCAAGAAGTTTGCAACCCATGGCACTGTAGCTAATCTCTCTGTGGGTGGACGGAAGAGAAAAATTGATGAAAGGTTGCAACGCAGAATAGTCCGGATGGTGGATAAGCAGCCCCAAACAAGTTCCAAAGAAATTTAAGCTGTCCTGCAGGCTCAGGGAGCATCAGTGTCAGCGCGAACTATCCGTCGACATTTAAATTAAATTAAACCCTATGGCAGGAGACCCAGGAGGACCCCACTGCTGACACAGAGACATAAAAAAGCAAGACTACAGTTTGCCAAACTGTACTTGAGTAAGCCAAAATCCTTCTGGGAAAACGTCTTGTGGACAGATGAGACCAAGATGGAGCTTTTTGGTAAAGCACATCATTCTACTGTTTACCTGAAAACGGAATGAGGCCTGCAAAGAAAAGAACACAGTACCGACAGTGAAATATGGTGGCGGTTCAATGATGTTTTGGGGTTGTTTTGCAGCCTCTGGCACTGGGTGCCTTGAATGTGTGCAAAGCATCATGAAATCTGAGGATTACCAAAGGATTTTGGGTTGCACTGTAGAGCCCAGTGTCAGAAAGCTGGGTTTGCGTCTGAGATCTTGGGTCTTCCAGCAGGACAATGACCCCAAACATACGTCAAAAAGCACCCAGAAATGGATGGCAACAAAGCGCGGGAGAGTTCTGAAGTGGCCAGCAAGGAGTCCAGATCTAAATCCCATTGAACACCTGTGGAGAGATCTTAAAATTGCTGTTGGGAAAAGGCGCCTTTCCAATAAGAGAGACTTGGAGCAGTTTGCAAAGGAAGTGGTCCAAAATTCCGGGTGAGAGGCGTAAGAAGCTTATTGATGGTTATAGGAAGCGACTGGTTTCAGTTATTTTTTTCCAAAGGGTGTACAACCAAATATTAAGTTAAGGGTGCCAAAAATTTTGTCCAGCCCATTTTTGGAGTTTTGTGTGACATTATGCCCAATTTGCTTTTTTCTCCCTTTTTTTATTTTGTTCCAATACACACAAAGGGAATAAACATGTGTATAGCAAAACATGTGTTACTGCAATACTTTTCTGTGAGAAATACTTGATTTTCTGGAAAAATGTCTGGGGTGCCAACAATTTCGGCCATGACTGTATATATACCAGATTCTAGCTTTGTTTTGAATGATTGTTTGCTGGGAAATACATGTTAGTGTTCTTCTTTAAGCAGAAACTGTTATTAAGTCGTACTAACCATTTGTGTTTAGTTACTAATTTAATCAAAGTAAATATTATTAATCATGATGCTGAGTTACTAACATATTTTAATTCTAAAAGCTAGGAATCTGTGTGCTGACGGTTGTTGTTGCTTTTATAAATCCTTGACTTTTGTTGTGAGAATAAATCATTTTGTATACGAAATAAAAATATATATTTTTACCTAGTTTGGTTGTAGTTATATTTTTGTAAACAAAACCGACAAGTGAAGGCAAACTCAGGAGATGTTTTTGGCGGCATAGTTTTATTATTGTTTATATCTCGTATAAATTTCTTATTTGAATAATATCTCCCACAGTTTAGGGGGGTTAGGGCTAGGTTTAGGGGGGTTAAGGTTAGGGGGTTAGGGATAGGTTTAGGGGGTTAGGGATAGAGGGTTAGGGCTAGGTTTAGGGGGTTAGGTTTAGGGGATTAGGGATTAGGGTTAGTGTAAACCGCTGGGATTTTGGATGTCTGGAAGTTGGCCGTCAGGGAGTTGTCTGTGTAGGGAAGTTGGCCATTGGGATTTTGGCATTAGGGAATAGGGATGATCTGAACACCCCCGAGTTCGGTTCGAACTCGAACTCGAACTTTTCAAATGTTCGGATTCGAACTCGAACTCGAACTCAATGTAAGTCAATGGACTCAAAATTCGATTTTTAGAGTGCCCTCCAAGAGGGCATATAGCTAGATATTTGCCATAAAAGGTGTATGGGGGTCCGGGTAGTGCCCTGGGGGACCGGAAACCAGGACAAAAAGTTTTAAAAAAAACATTTTTAAAGGGACAGTGAGTTTTCCATGAAATAAGGGTTAAACATAAAAATGAAAAATCCCTTTAAATATCGTGCCTAGGAGGTCCCCATAACCTGCTCGTGAAGTGGCGGATTTCTAGGATGTATAGAAATATGTAAAAACCAAAAAATGAAATTAGAAATGACGGTAAAAGATTTTCCTTTAATCTATCCATAAACAACTGCTTGGGGCGGCAGTCTGTATGAAAAGAGGAGACATTTTCGGACACGCAGAAAAAATTTAGTTATTTTTTGGCTAAATTATTGTGAAACTTATGCAGGCTTTGAAAGAAAGTAACAATAGGGGCTTTAAAATTGGGCCTTTAGCCATCACACAGTAACCCCTCTGAGGATATGAATCTGATACAGGTGTCAGTGGCAGTGCACCCAAATATTATGCATTTGGTGCCAGGCCAGCAAGTGCCATCATAAAGTAACCCCTCTGTGGTATTGTGGAAGAGTGCAGGGGTGGATCATGCAGTCCTATATTAAAAAGATATGAATCTGGTAAAGGCGTCAGTGCACCCAGATGTTGTGCTTTTGGTGCCAGGCCAGTAAGTGCATTCATACAGTAACCCCTCTGTAGTATTGTGGAAGAGTGCAGGGGTGGACCTTGCGGTCATATATTAAAAAGATATTAATCTGGTAAAGGAGTCAGTGCACCCAAATATTGTGCTTTTGGTGCCAGGCCAGCAAGTGCCATCATACAGTAACCCCTCTGTGGTATTGTGGAAGAGTGCAGGGGTGGACCATGCAGTCCTATATTAAAAAGATATGAATCTGGTAAAGGCGTCAGTGCACCCAGATATTGTGCTTTTGGTGCCAGACCAGCAAGTGCATTCATACTGTATGTTAGAGATTATTGACTTCTTTAATAGGTCAGGGATATATTAATTATGACGTATATTTTTCTTATTGTAGATGTATATAGATATATATATATTATTGACAGTGCCTCCAATACCAGTGGTATAAATTGGTATTTAACCCCTAAGATAGCGATTAATAACCAATCAATGAATATGCGTCTTAACAAATATATGGCGCGTTATCCCGAGTTCTTTTGATGCTATCTAGATATTTTTAAACACAATAAAGTCAATAAAGATGATATGAGACTGCGTAACGGTAAAACAATTCAAACCAAAATTTATTCACACGTCAAGTTTCATACAATCATATGTTATCAACGGATTAGCAAAATACAATTTCACAAGTGATTATAGATCGTGATCAGTAGCGATACTGCGACACGCAATAATCTAATGGACAAATATTTTAGGTTTATAGACCGCACCACAGATATACACGCCTCAGTTCTTAAACACCAGGCTCTATTCTATTCACTTAAACCTTTCCCATTATAAACCAATCCTCCACCCGGCTAAAATAAACACTCAGTTACTGGGCATCACCTGCAGCACAATTTATTATTGTGGGGGCCTATTCACTAAATGCAACTTCCTTCAGGGAGTTACATAACACACTCGATAGGTAGACTATCTCTTCCACAGATCAATCACAGCACTTCATTCAATCGAAAGGGCTGCAAGATGGATATGGAAGGAGTTATGCTGGTTTTACGAATGGGACTGATGGCACTTGACATATAAAAGCTATTTCACGGTCCCAGCGTATCTCACTATAGGTATATAATTGATCTTTAGATGTCCACAACCAGTATTCTTGGAATACAAATAATTTCACTAAATTATGGCTCAAGTATTCAGCCGGGAATAGTTTCTTCCTAGCAATCCTCTGCAGGGGACTGGAAGGTTGAATTACTATTCTACCGAGGAAGCTCAAACAGCAAAATAATTCATTTATATTCCTTTAGTGTGTGATGGACATCTAAAGTAGGGACTATGCAATTAAAAAATAGATATCAAGTTATTCAGGCATACTTTACCATCTGGTTAGTGAAGATAGAGTGGTGGAAGATTAGGGTGTGGTCGCGTCTTTAAAGGGGGCGGCTGATGATAATTGCCTTTCTCCCCTCCAAGCGTCCCTCAGGTCTCTCCCCAAGATTTTCTCAGTGTGTGTTCATCCCTTTTGCTCTGGATTGTCCCCTCTATATAGTGGTCTTCCGCCCAGTTTTAGATCTAGCCCATCACTATGTGGCCTCATTTGATTGGAGGATATATATATTCATCAACTCCAGGGGTCTGTCCAGGTGTTATATTACCTGGCCAGCAGATGGTGCTCTCAGATCTACCATCAACCTTCTGCAGGAATTAATTTATGTGTTTGGCCAATCTTTTACTGGTTTGGGGTCGTTTTATTCCTATATCCCGGGACTCCATAGATTTTATTAACAATTCAAAATTTATTTCTATTGTGGCATCGCCGGGATACTTCGCCACGGCGTGTGTGCATTTCATCCCCCTTTACTTATATCCACAGGGATGTGTATGTGAGGGGACATACATTCATTCATTCGTGGTATCGTCTTTAACAGTCACAATTACCAGACTTAATCTGTTTCATGCGGGGTAGTACACCAGACATTTGTAATAATCAACTGAATGTGGTAGGGCCTCTGTTTTTATAAGATGCCAAGGTTATCTATTCTAACTGACCACATAAATTAAATATTCAAATACCATATAGTGTTAGATCATATCGCCGAATAGCATAGCATTACAGGCTGGTTTATCCAAGCCATTTAACCTTCTCTGGGGTTTTTATCTTTATTGGGCAACCCTTTGTTCAATGTTTACGTGGCTTTCAGAGTTTCGATCTGAAAAATATAAACACAGTACTGAGATATCTATCCTATGGTAGGATCAGTTATCATTGTGTTCCCTTACTTTTAAACCATTTGATCTAACATCTGATTGTTTATTTATTTTTTACAACCAGAGTCCATTAGACCGTCTTTGATCAATGTTAAATGTCCTTTCTTGTATGCGTAACAATAACGAGTTTAGCTTATCTATTGTCTTTAGAACGCATATTCTTGTTATATATTAACGACGCAGACGAGTTTGTCTGTGTGGAGCAATCGCTGGCCCCAAATTTAAACATTCCTGCGTTATAGAAATTTCATATCTGAAAAGGTCTGACAAGTAACCCATCTGTGGTATTGTGGAAGAGTGCAGGGGTGGACCATGCGGTTCAAAAAACTTAAATGATATAAATGTGGCACATGCGTCAGTGCAGCCAAATATTGAGCCTTTCATGGCAACATGTGCCTTCACACGGTAACCATTTTGTGGTATTGTGGAAGAGTTCAGTGCTGGAGGTTTTGTGAATGCAGAAGACATCCCCAATCTATTCCATTACGTTAGCATCAGGGGATTGATAGCTGCTGATTAACCACTTCAATGCTAAGGACGCGCTCAGCGCGTCCTCAGCATTGCCCCTGGTATGCGGAGGACGCGCTGAGCGCGTCCTCGCATTGGGGTCAGCGTTCGGCCGGGTTCCGGCCGATCGCTGGCCCCTCCGGTGCGGGCTGACATCCTGGATGTCAGCCCGGCATCCGGAGCAGTGGCCGCCATCATTATGTGTCATCGCGCCCCCGCGATGACACATAATTCAGGCGCCCCCCCCGCATGTGCGGAGGAGGCGCCTGAAAGGGAGGGGGGGAGGTCCTTCGGACCTCTCTCCCTCCCGATCGGCGGCTCACAGGGGCTTAACCCAGGCATCATTTGGAAGGGCACAGCCTGCCCTTCCAAATGATGCCTGGCATTAACCCCTGGGGAGCTGGATCGCAAATCGGCGCTGAAAAGCGCCGATTTGCGATCCTTCCCGGGAGCTGGCCGACATCTTGGATGTCGGCCAAGCTTCCGGGAACTCCCCCAGAGGACTGGCGTCATCGTGCGCAGCACGATGACGCCAGTCCTAGCATTAACCCCTAACTGCCACGAAGTGTGGAGATAGGGAGTTCCAATGAACTCCCTATCTCCCGATCCGTGGCAGTTAGGGGTTAAATTTTGATATCGTTGGATCGGCCAGAGCATGGCCGTTCCAACGATACCAAACATGAAAGTAAAAAAAATTGTAAAAAAAAAAAAAAAGAAAAATAAAAATAAAAAAAAATTAAAAAAAAAAAATAAAAAAAAAAAAATAAACACTTTTTTTTTTTTTTTTTGTTTTGTTAATGCAGCAATATTGTTCCCATTTCAATTATAATGTGAACAATGATGCTGCATTAACGATTTTTGTATGCGGTGCGTTTGTTAAAAATGGTGTCATTTTCCCCAAAAAAAAATGTAACGAGACCCCATCTCTAATTTTTTTAACAAGCGCACCCCATACAAAATATACCGCAATTGCTCGCATGTTAAAATGTGGAAAAAACACTTTACACGCTGTAAATTATTGAAAATACATATTTTATTGCATTTTTTGTTATATATACAAACATGACATAACGTATACATATAATAATGACATATTATGAATCTACCGAGTCTGACGGAAAGAACGATATATAATATGTCGATGTCATATACTAAAATAAGCCTTCAAAACACGTTTAAACATGATGCGCAAAACAGGTAAAAAATGACCTCAGCACAGGGGCGGGAAAAGCCTCAGCAGCGAAAGGGTTAAAGGACTGATTCATTTTTATAAATGTCAGCCGGTCTACAGAGTCAGTGGACAGACTCACTCTTTTGTCTGTGACAAAACCTCCAGCGGCACTGAACGTCCTTTCAGAAAGCACGCTAGATGAAGGACAACCTAATAGCTGCATAGCATATTGGCTACGTTCTGGCCAGTGATCCAATCTCAACACTCAGTAAGCCAGTGGATCATCTGCTGCAAAGGTATCCAGGTCTTCCCTTGCCCCTAGGTAGTCTTGCACCATATGGTGAAGACGCTGGCAATGGGTGCCTACATTTGTCGTCCCTGGGCGTCGTGGATTAATTTTTTTATAAATGCATCAGTCAAGCGGCCCTGGCCTTCACCACTATTCCTCTGATCATCCGCAGCCTCAGAAGCACCTGTGTCATCACTTGGTAACCTACCAGTGCCTGGAAATGTGTTACACAAGTGTCGCTTTAGAGAGTCCTCAAGTTTTTTCATACTGTGCTCCCTCTGTGCAGGCAGGATGAGCTCTACAACTTTCCCCTTGTATTGTGGATCAAGAAGGGTTGCCAACCAGTAATGATCCCTCTCCTTGATAGCACGAATCCTGGGGTCCTTTAGCAGACTTTGCATTATAAGGAAGCCCATGCAGCGTAGGTTGGAGGTGGCATTAGCTTCCGAGTCTTCCTGGTCAATGAGGTTGACCATATTGTGCACTTCTTCCTTACAGCCACGCACTAACCCTTGTTTTTCTGGGAACACAAAACCCTCCCTTGAGGAATCCCCACCTTCAATGCCCTACTACTTAAATATTCCTCATCCTCATCATCCACCTCCTGTCTGATCTGAGGAGGACCCGCTGGAATGCTGTCTGCGAAACGACTGGGGCCTTCAGAGCTAGGGAAGGCCTCCTCTTCCTCCCGCTGCTCTGCCTCTAGAGCCACATCTATAATTCCCCGCAGAGTGTGCTCCAGCAGGAACACAAAAGGAATTGTGTCACTGATGCATGCACTGTCCCTGCTCCCCATCCTCGTTGCATCCTCAAATGGTGACAGTACAGTGCATGCATCCTTGATCATCAGCCACTGCGGGGGAAAAAAAACAAGTTGACCTGAACCTGTCCTTGTGCCATAGTCACACAGGTACTCGTTGATGGCCCTCTGCTACTTGTGCAGACGCTGCAGCATTGCTAATGTCGAGTTCCACCTGGTGGGCATGTCACAGATCAGACGGATTGTGGGAAGGTGGAAATCTCTTTGAATTTCTGCCAGGCGAGTGCTTGCTGGGAATGACCGTCTGAAGTGGCTGCAGACTTTTCTGGCCTGGCTGAGAAGCTCTGCCAGCCCTGGGTACCTGGTTAGGAAACGCAGTACCACTAGATTTAGGACGTGTGCTAGGCATGGTACAAGTGTCAATTTACCCTTGCGTAGGGCAGAGAGAAGGTTGCTGCCATTATCACAGACGATCATTCCCAGCTGAAGCTGGCATGGTGTTAACCATCTCTGCACCTGCCCCTGCAGAGCTAACAGAATTTCTGGCCCGGTGTGGCTCCTGTCCCCTAAACAAACCAGCTAAAGCACAGTATGGCATCTTTTTGCTTGAGCCATTGCATAGCCCCTGTCAGGCGTCGGTTTAACTGTCACTTCGCCAGAGACACAGAAGGAGGAGGAGGAAGAGGGAGAGGTGATGGTGGAGCAGACAGACCTCATACAAGCAGCTTTCTGGAGGCGTGGTGGATGAACAAGCTCCAGCATAGAGCCCTGTCTTGGATCCCTCCCAGCTGCAATCAGAGTTACCCAGTGTGCCGTGAAGGAAATGTAACGACCCTGTCCATGCTTGCTGGACCACGTGTCTAAAGTCACATGCACCTTGCTGCTGACTGCCTTTCCCAATGACTCGATAACATTGTCTTCCACGTGCTGGTATAGTGCTGGAATGGCCTTCCGTGAAAAGTAATGGCGTTTTGGAACATGCCACTGTGGTACAGCACATTCAGCAAATTCACGGAAGAGAGCAGAGTCCACCAGCTGGAAAGGCAGCAGCTGCAATGCGAGTAATTTTGCTAAGCTGGCATTTAGACGCTGTGCTTGGGGATGGTTGGGACTATATTTTTTCTTACGCTGCAGCAGCTGGGGCAACGTAATCTGACTGCGTAAATCTTCAGTTGATGGGATGCTGTCACATTGTGAGGAAGGGTCTAGTACATTCATTACTGTAGCATCATCCCTGTCAGTGGAGGTTGTAGACAATGACATGGCAGGACATACAGTGGGGGTAGAGACAGATGATGAGCAGGAGGAGGACCTATGCAAAGTTTTGCGCCAACGGGATGTGTGGCAGGATATCATATGTCACCTCAAGCACGTGGTATCCTAGCGTCCAGTGTCTTTCCCACGCTTGAGCCTCATCTGACATAGATTACAAATAGCAACGGTGGGGTCTGCTGCACATTTCTTAAAGAACTCCCAGACAGCAGAGTTCCTGCATATGTGCTTTGAGACAACAGCGCTCTGCACTGGAGCAGCTCTGACATCTGATGCCTTGCTAGTGCTACGGTTGGTCATAGAGGATGTTGTGCCTCGTGTTTGCTGTGCCTCCTCCTCTCCCTCCTCCTCACTTGATTCCTCTGTTCGATCAGGCACCCAGGTGGAGTCAGTGACCTCATCATCATTGTCATCATCACCCCCTATCTCCTCGTCACTGGAGCCCACTTGGCAGTATGATGCAGCTGCTGGGGCAACATGAGTGCCAGTTATTTGTTTGTCATCACTGGCACCCACTTCCTCTAGGTTGATTATACTCCCTTCCTTAACCTCAGAGATTGAATCAGAGCACTGTACTTGCTTCGCATCCTCAAGCAGCATGTCACTGTTATTGTAGTCAAACAATTCAGCTGACTCCTCAGTGTGTGATAGCGAGGCTATGGCAGGAGTAGCTGTGGACATGGAGGCTGCAATTGATGTTTTGGAAGCTGAGGTGGACTGTAAAGCACTACAAGCCTGGCTGGCAGAGGACTCGGAGGATGAGGATGGCCTGGTTAGCCTATCCACCAAATCCTCTGTATGTTGCTGCTGCTTAAGATGGCCAGCACCAGTTAGAAAGGACAAGCGTGCCCCTGCAGAGGATGCACCATGTCCACCACGACCAGAGGCACAACCTCTCGACACAGGGGCTGCTTGCCCTCTTATCTGTGTCTGGGAGCGTCTACCTGTAATTTTTGTTCTTTCAGACATGGTGAGTGATATATAGATTAAATATATACAGAACTCTGATTCAATCCTGGTATAAAGATTAAAGATTTACAGAACTCTGGTATAAATCAGTGAGACCCTCTGATGGGTGGCAGTGAGAAGACACAAATTACAATTTGCATAAATCTTCTAGACGAATGTGGGACCCCCTGATAGCTAGCAGTGAGAAGACACAGATTACAAGTTTTAGAAACCTCCTATAGATCAGTGAGACCCCCTGATGGGTGGCAGTGAGAAGACACAGATTACAAGTCACAGAAACCTCCTATAAATCATTGAAACCCCCTGATGGGTGGCAGTGAGAAGACACAAATTACAATTTGCATAAATCTGCTAGAAGAATGTGGGACCCCCTGATAGCTGGCAGTGAGAAGACACAGATTACAAATCTCAGTCTCCTATAAATCAGTGAGACCCCTTGATGGGTGGCAGCCAGTGAGAACACACGGATTATAACAATTCCCAAATATTTTTTAGAAATTGCTGACGCCCAAAATACTGCGTGGCACTGGCTGTGACAACAAGACACAGATCACCTCTATTCCCAGATATTTTGTAGAAATTACTGACGCCCAAAATACTGCGTGGCACTGGCTGTGACAAGACACAGATCACCTCAATTCCCAAATATTTTGTAGAAATTAATGAGCCCAAATACTGCATGGCACTGGCTGTGACAACAAGACACAGATCACCTTAATTCCCAAATATTTTGCAGAAATTATTGAGCCCCAAAATAGTTGCTGGGAGTGAGTACATTGATTACCTCAGGTTACCTCAATTCCAAAATATTTTGCAGAAATTACTGAGCCCCCAAAATAGTTGCTGGGACTGAGCACAAAGATTACAACATTTCCCAGATATTTGGTAGAAATGAGACCCCAGCAGATGAGACCCCCCCAGACCCCCCCCCCAGTAGCTGGTGGCAGACTGGCTGTAAGAACACACACTAACACAACAACAATCTTCTATGAAATCTCCTCTCAAACGCGTGCAGAAGCACTGTGTGGAAGCCTTATATAGTGTGCTGCGGGACTTAGCTCTGTGAGCCCATGATTGGGCAAATTTTGCCCAATCAGGACTCTGAGCCGTGATTGGCATAGTGTTGAACCTGTCTTGCACCTGACCTGCAAGGCAATTACAAGCTTCAGGCCACTGGAAAAGTGCATTGTGGGCCATTGTGGTGCATTGTGGGTGAACACGCGACGAACAAGCGAAAATGTTTGTAGTTCGTGAACATGCGAACAGGCTATGTTCGATGCGAACTCCGAACCGAACAGCTCATCCCTATTAGGGAACCTGGTTGTAGGGATTTCGATCCAAACCCGCACGGTGCGTACATGAACCATCATCTAGATGGTCAATGACAAACACATGCAAGAAGTCCCTTAGGACATTGTTTATGAAGTCTTGGAAAACTGCTGGGGCATTACACAAACCAAATGGCATGACTATTTGTAGTGCCGACTTATTGTGTTAAATGCAATTTTCCATTCATGATCCTTCTTGACCCGAACTAAATTATAAGCACCACGTAGGTCTAATTTCGTATAGATTTTAGCACCTTTAAGGTGGTCAAACAATTCAGATATCAGAGGAATGGGGTACGCATTAGGCACGGTTATTCTGTTAAGACCTCTGTAATCAATACAGGGTCACAAATCACCCTCTTTTTTTCGACACAAACAAAAATTCTGCCCCAGCAGGGGAGGAGGAACTGCGTATAAACCCTAGATCGAGGTTATTGCGAATATATTCCTCCAATACATCATTCTCTTTCTGAGAGAGGGGGTACACATGACCCACTCGGAGGCATGGTACCTGGCAGAAGATCTATAGCACAGTCATGTGGCGGGATGGAAGTCCGCCTGCGGTCCTGCTCTATCTGACCCCCCTTTGATGGCGTCCGGCCCGACTACAGAGTGGCACGGCACTCGGCGTCTCGAGCGACCTGGAGGATGAAATGGCATTGGTCCGGTGTCTGGAGAGATGGTGCGGTGTTGCCTTGGGGATCCCGTTCCTGGGTTGAGTGGTGATGCAGGAGACTGCTGAGTGTCTTCTGCAATAGTGATTGTAGCTCTGAAATGAAGACACCAGACGTGGCTGTATGCTTTAAGACAGTGAACTGAATTTTATGGGTTTCAACAGGGTCATTTTCATTACATTACACCAATAAAACCACATCTAGCAATAAAATAAGAGGCTCACACGCAAAACCAAAATGAAAACAGGAAAAATGGTCTTTAAAAAGGGTTCAGTCTTTTGTCCTGTGGCTCGCAGAAAAGAGCTCTCATGTCCGTTCCGTGACATTTCTCACCCTTTTCTAGAGTCCGACGGACACGGTTGGACCCACACGGGTCGACTCGGGGAACTCGGAGCAGTCTTTGTGGCCCATAGTCTGTGGGAAGGAGGCGAGCCACCAGGCTTCTCCATTTGTCCTTGCGGCAGTGCCTGGCATGTTGGGGGTACAAGTCTTTGGGGGTACCCCCTCCGGAATAAGGGTCCTGTGGTCGGGGAGGGGTACTGCCTGTACCACCTCCTTAGGTATCGTGCACCCGGGAAAAACGGGTGCTAAATGCACGCGCCCCGAGTGCCCTGGTCAGCCGTTGGAAAAAACAGTGGCTGCATGGGCATCCGGGCCAAAGTGGTGTGGAGATGGGCAGAGTTGAAACAGGCTCTGCCCCATTGCCAGCGCGTCGGCTGGGGGGTTCAATGCCGAGGAAGGGTCCCCGGGCAGGAGAATGGCGTCCTCCATCTCCGGTGGGGTCAGTGGCTGCGGAATAAGCAGCCTGGGTTTATCCTCTTTCTGTTCCCCGAGGCAGGCGGTGAAGGTTGGGCAGAGGCCGGCGGCACTCGGTCCGGTTGCCAGCTCTTCTGCTGGGGAAGCGGGTGCAGGAACGACGACTAGGTGGTTGGATGGGGTCAACGGCTGTGGGGTAAGCAGCTTGGGGAAATCCTCCTTCTGCTCCTCGGAACAGATGAGGGAGGGTGGGCAGAGGCCAGCAGCACTCTGCCCCATTGCCAGCTCTTCTGCTGGGTAAGCGGGTGTGGGAACAAAGTCCAGGGGGTCGGATGGGGTCAACAGCTGCGGGATAAGCAGCTCGGGTAAATCCTCCTTCTGCTCCTCAGGGCAGATGATGGAGGGTGGGCAGAGGCCAGCGGCACTCTGCCTGGTTGCCAGCTCTTCTGCTGGGGAGGTGGGTACAGGAACAAAGTCCAGAGGGTTAGATGGGGTAAGCGGCTGCGGGATAAGCAGCTCAGGGAAATCCTCCTTCTGCTCCTCGGGACAGACGAGGGAGGGTGGGCAGAGGCCAGCAGCACTTTGCCCCGTTGCCAGCTCTTCTGCTGGGTAAGTGGACACTGGCACAGTGTCTTCTTGTGGGGGCGGGAGGATAACTTCCTCTCTGGGCCACTCGGACCCTTTACACAGCCCATTCTGGTCGCTTGGCACCTGCCGTGCTTCTTCCAACCTGGCCGGCTCGTCTACTGTGGTCCCGACGGGGACCCATGGGAGCATTTCGGGCTCCAATACTTCCGTGTCACTTGGACTGTCTGCTTCTTCGGCCAGACAGTCCCAGGTCATGGGGCTTAGGCCTGACTGCGGAGGGTCGTCCAACAACCTTCTGTAGGCTTTCTCAAGCTCCCATTCACGCTCTACCAGGAACTCCAGTTCCTCTATCTCAAAGTCCTTGCTCTCGTATGAGAGTTCCTCTTCCCGGCGTTCCAGTATCTCCTCCAACCGCCACTCCGACTCTTCTCCAAACCCAGGGTTGTTGGCCATCCTTTCGTATAGCAGCCCTGTGCCGCCATAGTGGAGGCCTGCGGTGGAGGCGCCATTCGATGGTGGGGGGTAGCAGGGGGCCTATTAACCACTGGGACGCCCGCTAAGCGGCGTCCAGTGCGATCTCCTGCTGAACCATTTATTGGAGCTCTGCCTCCCACTCCTCTGGGGGTCGGCCTTTCAGGAATGCTGCTCTGGCATTGTACTGCACTTGGTAGATGGCAGCATTGGAGGGAACATTGACACCGTGGTAGTCCCTTTCATGGTACAGTGCCTCGTACCAGAGTTCTTGGCAGATCTCGTCCCGCCACTCGGGCCCAGAGGGCTCAACTGTAGATCCATGATACTGATCCAGGCCCTCCTGTAGCCTTCTGGGGAATTCAGCCCTTGTGTCTGCGAGGGTGCTGGAACAGTGGCACCACCACTCGATGGGGGGTGTGGCGTCCTCGGATGCAGCTCCAGGCGGGCTGTAAGCCTCCATCCAAGGGTCGCTGAGATGTGCGGTTTCCTCAATTAAAACTCCAGGTGAGCTGTAAGTCCAAAAAGAAGTATTGCTGGGTGGTGTAGATTCCCTGGGTGAAGCTTCAGTCGAGCTGTCAACATCGAACCAGGGTTCTATGGGGTAGGGTTCAGGGGCAAGGTATTCAGTCCTTTTTGCTCAGAGCACCGCCATCCGCAGCTCGTGCTGACGGTCCTTCTCTTGCTCCTCTTCCTGCCGGACATCCTGGATGGCATTGTGTATAGCGGCTTCTGATGGGGCGGCTCCGAAGAGGGCTAGCCGCTGCCGCACTTTCCTTTGGAAGGGATCTTCTGGGACCAATGCCTGGGTGGGTGGTAAGGTTGGCGTGCCCACGGCTCCCTGGTCCATTTCCTCGATCAGGGCGGCTTTACTTTTTGAGCCCGGGGTGCCTCCTCAGCTCTCCAGGATGCCCCACAGGGTGTCTTTTTTGTAGTTGGCGTACCCTGCAATGCTGAGTGCTTTTTCTGGGGGTTCAAAGAGCTATCCCACCGCTGCCACCCGTGTGGCGGGATGGAAGTCCACCTGCGGTCCTGCTCTATCTGACCTCCCCTTTGATGGCGTCCGGCCCGACTACCGAGTGGCACGGCACTCGGCGTCTCGAGCGGCCTGGAGGATGAAATGGCGTTGGTCCGGCGTCTGGAGAGATGGTGCGGTGTTGCCTTGGGGATCCCGTTCCTGGGATGAGTGGTGATGCAGGAGACCGCTGAGTGTCTCCTGCAATAGTGATTGTAGCTCTGAAATGAAGACACCAGACGTGGCTGTATGCTTTAAAACAGTGAACTGAATTTTATGGGTTTCAACAGGGTCATTTTCATTACATTACACCAATAAAACCACATCTAGCAATAAAATAAGAGGTCCATAGGCTCACACGCAAAACCAAAATGAAAACAGGAAAAATGGTCTTTAAAAGGGGTTCAGTCTTTTGTCCTGTGGCTCGCTGAAAAGAGCTCTCATGTCCGTTCCGTGACAAGTCATAAGGTCGATGGGGAAGCAGAATCTCAGATTTCCCTTTATCAAAGACATTCTTTAGGTCACTTCGTAGACAGTGGAGGTGCTATAGCCACATTCAGACTACCTATCACAGTACTCATCCTCAAACATTTAGACCAACATTGTGAGCTCCAAGAAGCCAACTCCCCCTCTGTCCAATTCATGACTGGGTTGTGTTTGGCTAACAAGGGATAGCCTAGAACAATAGGCACCGTAGGGTATTCAATTATTTGGAATTGTGTTTTCTCTCCATGTAGGATACCTGTGAAGAAAGAAAGAGGGATAGTATCGTGGGTAACATGGGGGGTCTTAATAATTGTCTGCCATCAATACTCTCAATGAGGAGAGGAGTTTCTCTATTTACCAAAGGCACTTGATGTCTGGCAGCAAAACCAGAATCCAGGAAATTTCCTGCAGACCCAGATTCAATAAGTGCTTCACTGTCAAGCTTGATATCTTCCCAAGCAACTGACACTGGAACCACAACACAATATCTTTTTTTTCTTTTTCTTTTTAGATATGAGAGTCACTGCAGTCATGCCTAGAACCTGTCTCTCAGGGGATTCTAGACACTATCGTCTCCCGACATAGACCTTTTAGGTCGTTTAGGACACTGTAACCGAAAGTGGCCTTATCAGCACAGAGGCGATGTTGTCTCTCTTCCCCTGAGATACGGGACCGACCTAATTGCATAGGCTCGGAACTGCTTGTGTACCGGTGAATGGGTATGAACCACACGAGGAGTAGAAGAGGTTATTTGGGGAGGTTTGTGAGGCTTATCACGGCCAGACCTCCTCTCGAATCTGGTCATAGAGTGCAATGCAAAAGCCAATGAAATCATCTAGCTCCTCTGGTAGCTACATAGGAGCTAGTTCATACATTAAAGCATCTGTTAACCCTTCCAGAAATGCTGTAGTAAATGCATCATTGGGCCATTGCAATTCTGCTGCCAGTTCTAAATTTAATAGCATAATCAGCCACTCTGCAATTACCTTGTTTGATGTGCCATAGTACCCTGGCAGCACCAGTTGCCCGCCGGTGCGGGATCAAAAGTGCGCCTAAGATCTTTAATGAATTCAGCAAAACTGTAAACCACCGGTTTCCTTAGTTCCCATAAAGGAGTTGCCCATAGCAGAGCCTTTTACATACCCCACCTTAGCTGTGTCTGTGGGATACATCCCTGGATTTAATTCAAACATGATGTCTATTTGCATGATAAATCCCCTGCAAGACCCAGATGTACCGTCAAAACATATGGGGGACTTTAGACTTACATGGGATGTATCAGTAGCAGAAGGTGGAGGAGGAGAGACGTTTACCACTGGGGAGGACGGTGGTGATGCTATGCTGGACTGATTCATAAGTAAACCCAAAGCCTGAGCAAACTGGTCCATGTGGTGGTCCTGCTCCTCCTGTTTAGTAATGATATCACTCAGCTTAGACATCAACATGGTTAAGTCTGTCAGCTCCATATATATTGGCCCTGACATAATGTCACGTTCGTGGTCTCGCTCACCCTTGATAACCGTGGTGGGGAACCTTAAGGACAGACCGCTAAGCCCTCTGATCCTTGAACGGTCGGGACAGCTAACCTTATCACTCCCAGTCAGGGAGAACAGACACACCAGCAACAAAGAATATAACCTAAATACTAAAAAAATGGCATCGCGCCTGTACGCACCAGAGCGGCTGCAACAGCCAGGAGTAACAGCCCAGTTCATGTATAAAACATAACAAGAGAAAAAAGATGTCATCTGCGCTCGTTTCTATATATTTCCATGTATAACAAACACTATCAGGAGGTTTTATTTTGTTTAAATGGCCATTGAAATGTAAGCTCACTTGCCCCATCAAGGCACCTCTTTGTAGAGTGAGTCCTAACCAATGTACCGAAAGCTGCTCTTCTGAGCAACTACATGCCCCTCCTGCTGCTTTTCAGCTAAGGAGAGGCAGAAAATGGTGGGTTTATTTATACACGCAGCAAGCACTTCCCATTTCGGGTTGAAAACAAAAAAATGGAAAAAGGAACAGCAGGAAAAAGCAGCAGCACTGCTTGGTGCGTGTATAAATAAACCCACCATTTTCTGCCTCTCCTTAGCTGAAAAGCAGCAGGAGGGGCATGTAGTTGCTCAGAATAGCAGCTTTTGGTATATTGTTTAGGACTCACTCTACAAAGAGGTGCCTTGATGGGGCGAGTGAGCTTACGTTTCAATGGCCATTAAAACAAACTAAAACCCATAAGTTCTGTTGCCATTCATAAGAGATTTGGATGTTTTCATTACAAATATGTTGCTAATTATTTTTCACAATATTTTCTTAATATTCTCCCTTTTTTTTCTCTCTTTTTGCTTTGCTTTTTGTTTTTTATTTATTTATTGCTGTTTTTTTACCTAGGGGATGTATGCAGCGCTGTGCACCCCCTCTTTTTCTTTCTGATTGTTCTTCTTTTTATTATGATCTTTCATGTTGATACACATTTTTCGCTTTGTTCTGTAAATTGTACTGAAAATTAATAAACACTTTTAATGGAAAAAAAAACAAAACTAAAACCTCCTGATAGTGTTTTGTTGTACATGGAATTATATAGAAATGAGCACAGATGACATCTTTTTTCTCTTGTTATGTTTTATACATGAACTGGGATGGTACTCCTGGTTGTTGCAGCCGCTCTGGTGAGTACAGGCGCGACGCCATTTTTCCTGTATGTATGTATATTTTATGTCCCAAAGGTGTGGGCCTGCAATTAGGTGTTGTTTGTATTTCTGTGAGTATTGTCCAGTAATTTACACACAGGCCAGATGTCAAGATTAACCAGGGGAGGTTTATTACTCACTCAGACAGTTCTCAGAAGGATTCTGTACAGAATCAGATTATTGTCTGTGCTATAGTAACAGGACAGTTTTCCAGCATACTCTGTGCCTAAATGCTTCCCTGCATGGCTGCTCTCTGCTACAGATCAGAAGGCTGTGTACTTCCTGGTGACTGGTACAGCTTTCTTCTCCAGTATGCACTGCAGCAGGGAAGAGGGGAGTGGCATAAGAACCACTCCCAACCTGGAAACCTCTGAGACAGACAGGGAATCTGTCTAAACATCACACCTCCTTTTCTTCCCCTGAAAAACAAACAAACAAACAAACACAAAAGAGAGAAAACAAAACAGACATAAGACAAACAAGGTAAATATGATCATATTGGCAAAGGGGTATCTTCAGGACATTCTTGTTGCTTCCTCAACCGGTTATCAGCCCTTCTGCCCTCTCTCTGCACCTCAGAGGAATCATGCAAAGGTTCAGTGCTTTGTAAAAATTTTGTCTGACGCCGCTGACGGGTAGACTTGCGAAGTTGCACAGGTGTGGCAGGGGTGGCGTCCGTCAATGTTTCTGGAGTCATGAGTGCCTTCCCAACAGATAAATCAGTCCATACAGTTCCAGGCACATGTCTAGGTTCCCCAGGAAAATGGTCACAAAGAACTTCAGGGTGTGAATGCAAAGATGTTGGATCATGACATACACCATGCCATATGTCACTGGCTGTCACGGTGGGTCAGGGGATGGGGCGCCTGGCAGCAGCTTCCTCGCTGCTCGCTGGCCAGGCGCCGAATGTAAACGCTTCCGGGTGCGCTCACGTGGGACGCCGAGGGGCGGGGCCTGGCGTTATGACGCGGACCCGCCGGGTTTAAAACCCAGTCTCACCATTACACCGGTGCCCTGACGTGGTATTCACCTCCCGCAGAGCTCTTGTGAATTTTGGCAAACGAACCCTCCTGTGTATGACCCTTGGCATTGGCAAACGAACCTCCTGTGTATGACCCTGGCATTGGCAAACGAACCCTCCTGTGTATGACCCTTGGCATTGGCAAACGAACCCTCCTGTGTATGACCCTTGGCATTGGCAAATGAACCCTCCTGTGTATGACCCTTGGCATTGGCAAACGAACCCTCCTGTGTATGACCCTTGGCATTGGCAAACGAACCCTCCTGTGTAACCCTTGGCATTGGCAAACGAACCCTCCTGTGTATAACCCTTGGCATTGGCAAACGAACCCTCCTGTGTATGACCCTTGGCATTGGCAAACGAACCCTCCTGTGTATGACTCTTGGCATTGGCAAACGAACCCTTCTGTGTATAACCCCAGGTATTGGCATTTACTCTGCTCTAGGTTCTGCCCTTAACGTTGGTACCGAGGTCAGTCTATGTGGCACCCTAAGCACACATCAGATTACCTCTGCTATTACTAAAGTCCTAGGGAGGACTTGTGATCTGTTCTGTACCCCTGTCTGGTATTTCCCTTTCTTTATCTGTTACCTGCTTTATTGTCTATATAGCTTTGCCGACCATTCAAGGATCGGAAGAGTAGAAAGTGAGCTACATAAAGAGATCAATATCTTGGTAGTCAGAAGGATTCGTGACTATACTCTATTCCATACCTCTGTCTGGTGTTACCCCTTGTTTATCTGTTGTCTGGTTAATTGTCTTTCTAGTTTTGCCGACCATTCAAGGATCGGAAGGGTAGAGAGCGGTCTGCGTAAAGGGACCACACTTTTGGTAATCAGAGGGATCCGTGACATTACGTCAGGGCCAATGGATCCCGCAGACCTCTCTAACCAGCTGGCACGTATCGCAGCCAGACAAGAGGAACAGGACCATATGATGGACCAGATTTCTCTCGCTCTGCAAACCCTGTTAAATCGGTCCAATACAGGTACCACAAACCCTCCAGATCCAGTATTACCTAGGGTCAGTTCCGTCCCCCTGAAGGACATAGGCTTAGTATGAAGGCACCCCTACGCTATGATGGTACACCAAGCCTATGTCGGGGTTTTTTGACTCAACTCGAGATCTTGTTTGAGAACAATCCAGGTTCTTGTATGTCTGATAAAGCCAAAGTAGGATATCTGATTAATCATTTAACAGAAAAAGCTTTATTGTGGGCTACGCCATTATGGGAAATAAGAAACCCATCATTTATGACTATGAGGGTTTTACCTTTGAGTTAAAACGTACCTTTGATCCCTCTAGAAGGGCTACCAATGCGGGTAGGTCCTTGTTTCACATCAAACAAGGTAATAGGAGGGTCGCCGACTATGCCATAGAGTTTAAGACTTTGACTTCTGAGGTACTTTGGCCGAACGACGTTTTCACCTTAGCCTTTACCGAAGGCTTGAACGAGGCTTTTATGTTTGAGCTGGCTCCCTTAAAATTACCAGAAAGTCTGGACCACCTGATAGATTTCTGTATAGCCATGGACGATCAAATCAGGGAAAGGAGACACCCCAGAGATAGACCCAGAAGGGTCTTGCCTCCTTTACCCTCGTTACCCAGACACACCAGTACGTCAGGTGGTTCGGAGAATGTGACAATAGAGTTGCCAGTCGTTGAAACCATGCAAATAGGGAAGACAGGTATTTCAGAAGCAGAAAGAGCGCACAGAAGAGAAAAGGGGCTCTGCTTCTATTGTGCAGGGGCAGATCACTTCCGCCTTCAATGTCCTCAGAGACCCAGGGTTAGCAGGGCTGAACATAGCAAAAAAGGATTCAGAACAGGAAACACCCAGGTTATCGGTTCTCTGTATGCCTCCTTTGTGGATAATGAGAAAAAGAAATCCAGGATTCTGCTACCGATCTCCCTAACCTGGGAGGGGGTTCACCTCAAGACTGAGGCGTTCTTAGACTCTGGGGCCTCAGGCAATTTTATGGATAAGAATTTTGCTGCCAAAAACCTCCTACCTCTGGTTCTCAAGGAAAGACCTCTAATGGTGGAGGCCATAGATGGTAAACCCCTGTCATGTCCACATATCACTCACGACACAGTCGATGTATGTATGAAAACAGGAGTTTTGCACCAGGAAACAATAAGATTTCAAATTATTGAATCACCCTCATGTCCTGTCGTTCTTGGGTTTCCATGGCTAACAGAGCACAACCCAGTTGTCGATTGGGTCCAGAGAGACATAAAATGTTGGGGTCAGACTTGTCAGTCTAGGTGCCTAGGCAGAGTCAATGTGATTGGTAGCCTCAATATTGCCACAGCCCCTCCTTTGTCCACAGAGGTCCCTGAATGGTACCTGGCATTAAAGGAGGTGTTCTCTAAAGCCAGGACTGAGGTCCTACCACCACATCGCCCATATGACTGTGCCATTGATTTACTCCCCGGTACGATGCCTCCTAGGGGTCACGTATATCCTTTATCACAAAGAGAGAACGACATTATGGAGGAATACATAAGGGAGAATCTGGAACGAGGATTCATTAGACGGTCCTCCTCTCCAGCAGGAGCAGGTTTCTTTTTTGTTTCCAAGAAAGAGGGAGATCTGCGACCTTGCATCGATTATAGGGGTTTGAATAGGATCACTATAAGAAATGCATATCCCATACCTCTCATAACAGAATTGTTCGACCGATTAAAAGGGCCCGTGTCTATACGAAGCTTGATTTACGCGGAGCGTACAACCTGGTCAGGGTTAAAAAGGGAGACGAATGGAAAACGGCTTTTAATACATGTAGCGGGCATTATGAATACCTGGTGATGCCTTTGGTTGTGTAATGCGCCAGCCGTCTTTCAGGACCTTATAACGACACTCTAAGGGAATTTCTGCAAGAATTCGTCATAGTAATCTGGATGAATATCCTGATATACTCTCCTGATGTGGACACTCATCATGTCCACGTGAAACAAGTCTTGAAAAAACTATTGAAGGCTGGATTGTACTGTAAGCTAGAAAAATGTCTATTCGACATAGTAACAGTGCAATTCCTTGGTTATATAATAACCCTGGGGGTTTTCAAATGGATCCTAAGCTCTCAGCTATTCTTGACTGGCCTCTACCCCAAGGACTTAAAGCCATTCAGAGGTTTCTGGGGTTTACGAACTATTACCGAAGGTTCATTAAAGATTTTTCGGCCTTGGTGGCCCCCCTCACGGCTATGACAAAGAAAGGGGTGGGAAATCAGAAATGGACACCTCAAGCCACTCAAGCCTTTGGGCACTAAAGCAAGCGTTCACTACTGCCCCTGTTCTCCGACATCCAGATCCGGCTCTGCCTTTCCAAGTAGAAGTTGACGCCTCCGAACTAGGTCTTGGTGCAGTCTTGTCCTAAAGGGAGGCTCCTGACAACCCTTGCATCCATGCGGCTTCTATTCTCGGAAGTTGTCCCCGGCAGAGAAGAACTATGACATTGGAAATAGAGAATTGTTAGCAGTCATCATCGCGGCCTTGGCCGAATGGAGATACTTATTAGAGGGGTCTAAGGACCCCATCGTTATCATAACCGACCATAAGAATCTCACGTACATTGGAGATGCCAAACGTTTAAATTCCAGACAAGCGAGATGGTCATTGTTTCTTTCAAGTTTTAATTACGTGCTTACCTATAGACCTGGGTCCAGAAACATTAAAGCAGACGCATTGTCGAGACAGTATGAGTCCTATGAACATAATATCCAAGATCAGCATCCATTGTACCCAGGAAAGGATCATAGCCGCTACCACGATTAGTGTCTCGTCTCCTCTAATGAAAAGGTTGCAGACCGTCCAGGGTGCAGCTCCTGGGGAAAACCTCCTGCGAGACTCTTTGTACCTGAGAACGAAAGAGAGGAAGTACTTAACATCTATCATGATAATAAAACTTCCGGGCATATGGGTATCACCAAGACTGTGTCCAGTATCAGTAAACTCCTCTGGTGGCCCACGTTGCGCCGAGATGTCAAAGATTACATTGCCGTGTGCGAAGTGTGCACAAGGCAGAAAAGTCCCAAAACAGCACCCATTGGCTTACTCCAGCCTTTGCCGATCCCCGAACGACCCTGGTCACATGTAGCCATGGATTTTATAGTAGAGTTACCTGAGTCAAGAGGGAATACAGTGATACTTACGATCATAGATCGATTTTCCAAGATGGGCCACTATGTTCCTCTTCGGAAACTACCTTCGGCAGCTGAACTGGTGCCCATTTTCATTGCAAACGTGGTCCGCATACACGGTGTCCCCCTGGAGATTGTCTCTGATAGGGGGACCCAATTCATCTCCGGATTCTGGAGAGGGTTTTGTAAGAACGTGGGGATAGACCTCTCTTTCTCTTCGGCTTATCACCCCCAGACCAACGGAGCAGCAGAACGAGCAAACCAAAATATAGAGAAATATCTCAGGTGCTTTATCTCAGAACAACAAGATAACTGGTCAGACCTGCTACCATGGGCAGAATATGCTTTGAACAGCGCAGTGAGTGAATCCACAGGACATTCTCCTTTCTTCGCTGTTTATGGTTTTGATCCTCCCGTGCTCCCCGCCACGTTTCCTGATACCACGATTCCTGCTTTAGATGAGCAACTGGCATCATTGAAAGAGACTTGGGGGAGAGTGAGACGGGCACTGGAGGAGAGTAGTGCCATCCAGAAAACTAAGGCCGACAGACACAGGAGGCAGGCACCCGTGTATCAAGTTGGGGACAGGGTTTGGCTGTCTTCACGTAACATCAAGCTCTTAGTGCCTTCCATGAAGTTGGCTCCTAGGTATATCGGCCCCTATAAGATTCTACGGCGACTCAACCCTGTCTCCTATGCTTTGGCGTTACCCCCCCATTTTAAGATACACAATGTATTCCATGTAAACCTTTTGAAGCCGTTGTTATGCAACCGGTACACCAAAGTCCATGCTCCACCGCCTCCTGTCTCTGTGGAGGGCGAGGAGGAGTTCGAAGTTAAGGCCATTCTGGGTGCCAGGATGTCTAGGGGGTCTTTGCAGTACTTGGTCGATTGGGTGGGTTACGGTCCGGAGGATCGTTCTTGGGTACCGGCTGCGGAAGTCCATGCTCCTAGGCTAGTGAAGGCCTTCTATTTGGCGCACCCCCGTGCCCCTGGGGGTCGTCCAGTGGCCGCCCCTGGAGGGGGGGGTTCTGTCACGGTGGGTCAGGGGATGGGGCGCCTGGCAGCAGCTTCCTCGCTGCTCGCTGGCCAGGCGCCGAATGTAAACGCTTCCGGGTGCGCTCACGTGGACGCCGAGGGGCGGGGCCTGGCGTTATGACGCGGACCCGCCGGGTTTAAAACCCAGTCTCACCATTACACCGGTGCCCTGACGTGGTATTCACCTCCCGCAGAGCTCTTGTGAATTTTGGCAAACGAACCCTCCTGTGTATGACCCTTGGCATTGGCAAACGAACCCTCCTGTGTATGACCCTTGGCATTGGCAAACGAACCCTCCTGTGTATGACCCTTGGCATTGGCAAACGAACCCTCCTGTGTATGACCCTTGGCATTGGCAAACGAACCCTCCTGTGTATGACCCTTGGCATTGGCAAACGAACCCTCCTGTGTATGACCCTTGGCATTGGCAAACGAACCCTCCTGTGTATAACCCTTGGCATTGGCAAACGAACCCTCCTGTGTATAACCCTTGCATTGGCAAACGAACCCTCTGTGTATGACCCTTGGCATTGGCAAACGAACCCTCCTGTGTATGACTCTTGGCATGGCAAACGACCCTTCTGTGTATAACCCCAGGTATTGGCATTTACTCTGCTCTAGGTTCTGCCCTTAACGTTGGTACCGAGGTCAGTCTATGTGGCACCCTAAGCACACATCAGATTACCTCTGCTATTACTAAAGTCCTAGGGAGGACTTGTGATCTGTTCTGTACCCCTGTCTGGTATTTCCCTTTCTTTATCTGTTACCTGCTTTATTGTCTATATAGCTTTGCCGACCATTCAAGGATCGGAAGAGTAGAAAGTGAGCTACATAAAGAGATCAATATCTTGGTAGTCAGAAGGATTCGTGACTATACTCTATTCCATACCTCTGTCTGGTGTTACCCCTTGTTTATCTGTTGTCTGGTTAATTGTCTTTCTAGTTTTGCCGACCATTCAAGGATCGGAAGGGTAGAGAGCGGTCTGCGTAAAGGGACCACACTTTTGGTAATCAGAGGGATCCGTGACACTGGCAGACTCCCGAGTGGTGGCTTGCGGTTGATTGAACAAAGGGGTCAGGCTTGTCCCTGTTGGTGGGAGTTTGCGTTTTCTCAACTGGGAAATATGACGTTGAACTCAAGCACCATTTGAAAGGCAAACAAGGTACATTTTCCTTCCAATGGTGCCATTAATGACTCCAGGAAGCCAGTGAGGGGAAACTCTGTAATTACGAATCCATACAGGATCACCAACACTAAATGTAGAACAGCATGGTGATGAAGTTGTTGGAAACTGGGTCTGAGGACAAACTAAATCAAGTTTGGTCCGAGGATGCCGTCCAAACATAAGAAAATCCGGTGTCAGTCCGGTAGTAGAATGTGGCGTGTTTCGGTATACAAACAAGAACTCCAGCAGCGTGTCCTCAGACTTTCCAATCAGGTCCATAGTAGAAAGCAGGTTATTCTTAAAAGTCTGAACAAACCGTTCTGCCAGCCCGTTTGATGAAGGATGATATGGAGCTGTTGTGTAGTGTTGGATTTGAAGGTAACCAAGAAATGATTGAAACTCATGAGAGGTAAATTGTGACCCATTGTCTGAGACTATGGCTGCTGGCAATCCATACTGAGCAAAAAGCTTCAAGATTAAAATGTTAGTAGTAGAGGTGATGGAAGGCATTTGTAAAACTTCAGGCTATTTGGACTGTGCATCCACTACGATCAAATACATTTTCCCGTGTATCGGTCCTGCAAAATCTATATGGAGTCTTGACCATGGGTCCTTTGGCCATGGCCAAGGTTGCATGTCACCCTTCCTTTGAGGTCGTTGAGCTTGAGAGCACCCTGGACATCTAGCCACATAATCTTCAATCGCTGTATCCATTTGTGGCCACCAAACATTACCCCTCGCTCTCTGCTTCATGCGCACCACGCCGGGATGGCCCTCATGCAAGATCTTTAGCATTATATGTTGCAGATTCTTGGGTATGATAACCCTGTTTCCCCATTGTAAGCATCCAGCATTTGTCACTAGTTTACATTTTCTAGTAAAATATGGGCAAAATTCACATGGCACCTTCTCCGGCCATCCAGTTTGAACAAAAGAGAATACCTGAGAAAGGCATGAATTCGGGATGAGCCGAACACCCCCGTGTTCGGTTCGCATTCGAACTCAAACAATTTCAAAAGTTTGAGTTCGAACTCGAACCGAACTCAATGCAAGTCAATGGGACTCAAAAGTTTGGTTTTTAGAGTGCCCTGCAAGAGGGCATATGTGCAAGATATTTGCCATAAAAGGTGTATGGGGGTCCGGGTAGTGCCCTGGGGGACAGGAGACATGGACAAAAAGATTAAAAAAGACAATTTTAAAGGAACAGTGAGTTTACCATAAAATAAGGGTTAAAAATAAAAACTAAAAATTCCTTCAAATATCGTACCTAGGAGGACCCTATAACCTGCCCATGAAGTGGCGGATTTGTAGGATGTATAGAAACATCGCCATCAGAGACCCACACATGACACCTAGCCACCCTTAACCCTTTCGCTGCAGAGGACGCGCTCGCAGGTCCTGTCGCGTGCTGAGTGCGTCCTCCCTTTGCGGCCAGTGATCGGCCAGATTCCGGCCGATTGCTGTGCCCCCCGGTGCGGGCTGACATCCTCGATGTCAGCCCAGCACCCGGGACAGCTGCCGGCACCATTAGATGTCATCACGGAGGCGTGATGACATCTAATTCAGGCACCCCCGCGTGTGTGGAGGAGGTGCCTGAAAGGGAGGGGGAGGTCTCTCCCTCCCGATCGCCGGGGTCCTGTGGCTGAAGGCAGGCATGGTTTGGAAGGGCACATGATGATGCCAGTCCTGGAGTTAACCCCTTACTGCCACCAATGGTGGAGATAGGGGGTTCCAATGAACCCCTATCTCCCGATCCGTGGCAGCTAGGGGTTAATGTTTGGTACTGTTGGATTGGCCAGAGCATGGACTTTCTAACAATACCAAACATGTCCATGTAAAAAGTTTATTTAAAAAAATTAAAATTAAAAATAAAAATTTAAAAAAGGGTTTTTTTTGTTTTTTTTGGTTCGTTAATGCAGCAATATTGTTCCCATTTCAATTATAATGTGAACTAGACATGTGCACAGCACAAAATTTCGTTTTGAACTAATGGATTAGTCCTAAAGTGCAATTTATTTAGTTGCTAAAGAAATTCGTTTTCAGTTCTTTAGTATGAAAACTAATTTCATTCATCCGAAAACCAGTGGATACAATTACTATTGTAGTGACTCCTCAGAGGGCTGAGATCGCTGCTTGTTACAGTATCACTCACTCTCAGCACAATGTGTCAGGCAAAGCTGTTACAGTAACTGACTGCTACTCATCACAGTGCTCAGAGTTTCAGTAAAACTAGTAAATAATATTTTTATTTATAAGAGGTTAGAACAATATTATTTCCTTATTTTACTGAAACTCTGAGTGCTGTTACAGTCAGTTACTGTAACAGCTGAGCCTGATACATTGTACTGAGAGATAATATAACAAGCAGCCGATCTCAGCGCTCACAGCCACTGGATTTAAAGGGCTAAAGAAAAAGGCTCCTCTCTGTATAATGTATAGAACATCCTCCTGCATTAATTAATACCCCTCTCTGTATAATGTATACAACAACCACCTGCATTAATTAATGCCCCTCTCTGTATAGAACATCCTACTGCATTGGCATGTGGAGGGTGTAGAACTTCGGAATGCAATGCTTATCCAGCACAGGAGAGGGAACTTTTACTTAAACTTTGTATCTCTGTGGAGGAGACACAGGAATATAAAAGCAGGGGAGAGGGAAAATATTAACGTAAATCGGTCTGAAAGCTCAGAGAAGAGATGACTGGTGCAAATTGATTTTTAAAATAAAATAAAGCACTTTAAATCTAGGGAAAACATTCAAATAAATCAAACTGAAGGCTCATAATGACAGAGTAACTGTGAGAGCTGGATACTAAATGTATCAGACGTAAAAAAAATTGTTATAACAAGCAGCACTGGGAGAGGAGAGGGACTTTATATAAAATGTGTATTATAGATGAGGAAAGGGGGATTAGTGCTCCTGGATAATATAAAATGTATCAGACCTAAGTCCCTATTATGCAGAGCGGGAGGGGAGATAACACACGTTTTATAAAGTCCCTCTCTTCTCCCAGCGCTGCTTGTTATAAAGGTTTTTACTATCCAGCCCTCCTCTGTCATTAGCTTTCAGTGTGATTTATTTGAATGTTTTCCTTCTCTAGCTGCTTTTATCATCTTGTCTGCCTCATAGACATGCAAGGGTTAAGTAAAGGTTTCCTCTCCTGTGCTGGCTGTCTGTGCTGCGAGTGAGTATTCTGGAGCTCTATCACTGTCAGATTTTTGGGTAGGGGTGGGGAAGGATTACACATACAAACCTTTTCTGTAGCTTTGCGATGTTGCACTTCATTACTGGTCTCCTTCACTCATCAATGTAATATCACAAAAAGGACTGAAACTAAAATGTAGTGCATTTTATTTTAGTTTCTTTCGTTTTTTTGTACTGAGCAGTTTCGTATCTCTTGAGTCATACTAAAACTAAATTATCCCAAAATTTGGACTAAATCGTTTTAGTACTAAAACGAATGCACATGTCTAATGTGAACAATGATTTACAATGCTAACGATTTTTATATGCAGTGCGTTTGTTAAAAATCGTGTAATTTTCCCCCAAGAAAATGTAACGAGACCCGTTTCTAATTTTTTTAACAAGCGCACCCAATACGAATTATAACCGCAATTGCTCGCATGTTAAAATGTGGAAAAAAAACACTTTACACGTTGTAAATTATTGAAAATTCATATTTTATTGCATATTTTGTTATAATATACAGACAGGACATGACGAATACATATAATAATGACATATTATGAATCTGCCGAGTCTGCCGGAAAGAATGATATATAATATGTCTGGGTCATATACTAAAATAAGCCTTCAAAACGCATTTAAACAAGATGAGCGAAACCAGTAAAAATGAGCTCAGCACAGAGGCGTGAAATGCCTCAGCAGCGAAAGGGTTAAGGGGTTAAAATGCAAAGGGACTGGCTACTATCCTGTTAGATGAGGGAATGTATTATATGTATAAAGCAAGGTATATATGACAATGGATAGTCAGAGACTCTAGGGACTCAGTTTGTACGCTTTATGAAAGACATTTTCACTTTGTGTTGTGTGACTAATGCAGAAGCAGAAAGCCCTTCCACCAGCCCTTCCACCACGCTTGCACCAAAACTATAGATCTAACACAATAATAATGCTCACATAGGCCCTTCGGGAGAGGTACATGACATACAAATACTGGAATATTACGTTTAAATCTAAGGAGTGTGATAAAGATTTTATCAAGCCCTTTATGACAAATGACGTAACATCTACATCATTAATGATTGGCTTTACAGAGCACTGGTCCTTAACGGGTTAAACAGCATATCAGAGGATCATGTAGTAAAAATGAACACTTCGTAGAATTCAGAAGCATACAGAGTTCATACATTTGCAGGAGCCACCTCCAGTCTTCAGGCAATGTATCAAATTCATGAGACCAGACTAATTAGAAGCAGATGTTATTTCCAAACAATAATTAACACCTGTTGTTTACGCCGTTTTAGGGCCCTGCTGTAAGCACAGGTCATTTAGAGGTGAGAATATATCGAATAAACCGTTGCTTATAATATTCTGCAGTAAAGAGTCTCTTTATTTCTAGATTTTTTAGTATTTTTTTAAGCATTTTTTATACTTTTTTCCAATAATTTTTTTTTCGAACTCGAACTGAAAACGCCAAAAAGTTCGAAGTTTGCGAACTTTCGAACTGCCGATGTTCGAGTCGAACTCCGAACTGGTCGAACTGAACAGCTCATCCCTAGCATGGATCTGTGATTGTGTTTCTGACTATCAGTGTGGTTGAGATTAGGGATGAGCTGTACAGTTCGATCGGTTCGGAGTTCGATTCGAACATCGCCTGTTCACGAACTATGAACATTTCCACATGTTCGCCCACAATGGACCACAATGCACTTTTCCACTGGCCTGAAGCTTGTAATTGGCTACAGCCTTGCACCTGACCACAGGTCAGGTGCAAGTCAGGTTCAAGACTATGACAATCACGGCTCAGAGTCCTGATTGGGCAAATTTTGCCCAATCGTGGGCTCACGGAGCTAAATCCCTCCACACACTATATAAGGCTTCACACAGCGCTTCAGCACGCGTTTGAGAGGAGATTTGAGAGGAGATTGTTCTTGTGTTAGTGTGTGTTCTCACTGCCAGTCTGCCACCAGCTACTGGGGGGGTCTCATTTCTACAAAATATCTGGGAATTGTTCTAATCTGTGTGTTCTCACTGACACCCAGTATTTTGGGGGTCAGTAATCTCTACAAAATATTTTGGAATTGAGGTAATCTGTGTCTTGTCACTGCCACCAGCAACTATTTTGGGGGGTCAGTAATTTCTACAAAATATTTGGGAATTGAGGTAATCTGTGTCTTGTCACTGCCACCCTGAATTTTGGGGTCAGTAATTTCTACAAAATATTTGAAAATTGAGGTGATCTGTGTTTTGTCACTGCCGCCTTGAATTTTAGGGGGTCAGTAATTTCTACAAAATATTTGGGAATTGAGGTAATCTGTGTCTTGTCACTGCCACCAGCAACTATTTGGGGGTCAGTAATTTCTACAAAATATTTTGGAATTGAGGTAATCTGTATCTTGTCACTGCCACCCTGAATTTTGGGGGTTAGTAATTTCTACAAAATATCTGGGAATTGTTCTAATCTGTGTCTTGTCACTGCCATCCATCAGGGGGTCACACTAATTTATAGGAGATTTCTGGGGATTGTAATCTGTGTCTTGTCACTGGCTGCCAGCTATCAGGGGTAACTGAGTTATACCAGAGTTCTGGAAATCTTTAATCTTTATACCAGAGTTGAATCAGAGTTCTGTATATATTTCATCTATATATCACTCCCCATGTCAGAAAGACCAAAAAGGACAGGCAGACGCTCCCAGACACAGATAAGAGGGCAAGCAGCCTCTGTGTCGGGAGGCTGTGCCTCTGGTCGTCGTGGACGTGGTGCATCCTCTGCAGTGGCACACTTGTCCTTTCTAACTGGTGCTGGCCGTTTTAAGCAGCAGCAACATACTGAGGATGTGGTGGATTGGCTAACCAGGCCATCCTCATCCTCCGAGTCCTCTGCCAGCCAGAATTGTAGTGCTTTACATTCCACCTCTGCTGCCAAAGCATCTAATGCAGCCTCCATGTCCACAGCTACTCCTGCTGTAGCCTCACTATCACACACGGAGGAGTCAGCTGAATTGTTTGACTAGGAGCCAGTGATGACACACAAATAACTGGCACTCATGTTGTCCCAGCAGCTGCAGCATACTGCAAAGTTGGTTCCAGTGACGAGGAGATAGGGGGTGAGGGCAATGATGATGAGGTCACTGACTCCACCTGGGTGCCTGATCGAACAGAGGAGTCAAGTGAGGAGGAGGAGGAGGCACAACAAACACGAGGCACAACATCTTCTACGACGAACTGTAGCACTAGCCAGTCCAAGGCATCAGATGTCAGAGATGCTCAGGTGCAGAGCGCTGTTGTCTCAAAGCACACATCCAGGAACTCTGCTGTCTGGGAGTTCTTTAAGAAATGTGCAGCAGACCCCACCATTGCTATTTGTAAACTATGTCAGATGAGGCTCAAGTGTGGGAAAGACACTGGACGCTTGGGTACCACGTGCTTGAGGCGACATATGCCACGCATCCCGATGGCGCAAAACTTTGCCTAGGTCCTCCTCATCTGTCTCTACCCCCACTGTATGTCCTACAATGTCCTGCCATGTCATTGCCTACAACCTCCACTGACAGGGATGATGCTGCAGTAATGGATATACCAGGTCCTTCCTCACAATGTGACAGCATCCCATCAGCTGAAGATTTACACAGTCAGATTACGTTGCCCCAGCTGCTGCAGTGCAAGAAAAAATACAGTCCCAACCATCCCCAAGCACAGCGTCTAAATGCCAGTTTAGCAAGATTACGCACATTGCAGCTGTTGTCTTTCCAGCTGGTGGACTCTGCTCTCTTCCGTGAATTTGCTGAATGTGCTGTACCACAGTGGCATGTTCCAAAACACCATTAATTTTCACGGAAGGCCATTCCAGCACTATACCAGCATGTGCAAGACAATGTTATTGAGTCATTGGGAAAGGCAGTCAGCAGCAAGGTGCATGTGACTTTAGACACGTGGTCCAGCAAGCATGGACAGGGTCGTTACATTTCCTTCACGGCACACTGGGTAACTCTGATTGCAGCTGGGAGGGATCCAAGACGGGGCTCTGTGCTGGAGCTTGTTCATCCACCACGCCTCCACAAAGCTGCTTGTATGAGGTCTGTCTGCTCCACCACCACCTCTCCCTCTTCCTCTAAGTCCTTCTGTGTCTCTGGCGTAGTGGCAGTTAAACCGACGCCTGACAGGGGCTACACAATGGCTCAAGCAAAAAGATGCCATACTGTGCTTGAGCTGGTTTGTTTAGGGGACAGGAGCCACACCGGGCCAGAAATTCTGTAAGCTCTGCAGGGGCAGGTGCAGAGATGGTTAACACCACGCCAGCTTTAGCTGGGAATGGTCGTCTGTGATAATGGCAGCAGCCTTCTCTCCGTCCTACGCAAGGGTAAGTTGACGCATGTACCATGCCTAACACATGCCTAAATCTGGTGGTACAGCGTTTCCTAAACAGGTACCCAGGGCTGGCAGAGCTTCTCAGCCAGGCCAGAAAAGTCTGCAGCCACTTCAGACGGTCATTCGCAGCAAGTGTTCGCCTGGCAGAAATTCAAAGAGAATTCCACCTTCCCACAAACCGTCTGATCTGTGACATGCCAACCAGATGGAACTTGACATTAGCAATGCTGCAGCATCTGCACAAGCAGCAGAGGGCCATCAATGAGTACCTGTGTGAGTATGGCACAAGGACAGGTTCAGGTCAACTTGGTTTCCCCTCCCCCACAGTGGCTGATGATCAAGGATTCATGCACTGTACTGTCACCAATTGAGGAGGCAACGAGGATGGTGAGCAGGGACAGTGCATGCATCAGTGACACAATTCCTTTAGTGTTCCTGCTGGAGCACACTCTGTGGGGAATTATAGATGTGGCTCTAGAGGCAGAGCAGCGGGAGGAAGAGGAGGCCTTCCCAGCTCTGAAGGCCCCAGTCTTTCCGCAGACAGCATTCCAGCGGGTCCTCTTCAGATCAGACAGGAGGAGGATGAGGAGGAGGAGGAGGAATATTTAAGTAGTGGGGCATTGAAGGTGGGGATTCCTCAAGGGAGGATTTTGTGTGCCCAGAAACACAAGGACTAATACATGGCTGGGAGGAGGAAGGGCATGATGGGGTCATCCTCCTCTTTGACCAGGAAGACTCGGAAGCTAATGCCATCTCCAACCTATGCTGCATTGGCTCCCTTATCCTGCAAAGTCTGTTAAAGGACCCCAGGATTCGTGCTATCAAGGAGAGGTATCATTACTGGTTGGCAACCCTTCTTGATCCACGATACAAGGGTAAAGTTGCAGAGCTCATCCTGCCCGCACAGAGGGAGCACAGGATAAAAAACTTGAGGACGCTCTAAAGCGACACTTGTTTAACACCTTTCCAGGCACTGGTAGGTTACCAAATGATGACACAGGTGCTTCTGAGGCTGCGGATGATCAGAGGAATAGTGGTGAAGGCCGAGGCCGCTTGACTGATGCCTTTTTAATTTTTTTTATTCCACGACGCCCAGGGATGTCAAATGTAGGCACCCATTGCCAGCGTCTTCACCATATGGTGCAGAACTAGGTAGGGGCAAGGGCAGACCTGGATATGTTTCCAGCAGATGATCCACTGGCTTACTGGGTGTTGAGATTGGATCACTAGCCAGAACTTAGCCAATATGCTATGCAGCTACTAGGTTGCCCTTTATCCAGCGTGCTTTCTGAAAGGACGTTCAGTGCCGCTTGAGGTTTTGTCACAGACAAAAGAGTGCGTCTGTCCACCGACTCTGTAGACTGGCTGACATTTCTAAAAATTAATCAGTCCTGGATCAGCAGCTATCAATCCCCTGATGCTGACGTAGCGGAATAGATCAGGGATTTCTTCTGCATTCACAAAACCTCCACCACTGAGCTCCTACACAATACTTCAAAGGGGTTACGGTGTGAAGGCACTTGGTGCCACCAAAGGCAAAATATTTGGGTGCACTGACGCCATTACCAGATTCATATCTTTTTAATATAGGACCGCATGGTCCACCCCTGCACTCTTCCACAATACCACAGAGGGGTTACGGTGTGACGGCACTGTTGCCGACGCTAAAGGCCCAATTTTAAAGCACCTATTGTTACTTTCATCCAAAGCCTGCATAAGTTTCACCACAATTTAGCCAAAAAATCATTAAACTTTTTCTGCGCGTCCTATAATGGCTTTTCATACAGGCTGCCGTCCCAAGCAGTTGTTTATGAATAGATTAATGGAAAAGCATTTACCGTCATTTGAAACATCATTTTTTTGTTTTTAAATGTTTCTATACATCCTAGAAATCCGCCACTTCACGGGCAGGTTATGGGGACCTCCTAGGCACGATATTTGAAGGAATTTTTTGTTTTTATTTTTAACCCTTATTTCATGGAAAACTCACTGTCCCTTTAAAAACATTTTTTTTTTACCTTTTGTCCTTCTTTCCTGTCCCCCAGGGCACTACCCGGACCCCCATACACCTTTTATGGCAAATATCTAGGAATATATGCCCTCTTGGAGGGCACTCTAAAAATCGAACTTTGAGTCCCATTGACTTGTATTGAGTTCGTGTTCGAGTTAGAGTCCGAATTCAAACATTTGAAAGTTCGAGTTCGAATGTGAACTGAACTCGGGGGTGTTCAGCTCATCCCTAGTTGAGACACTAGTTTGTGGCCTTTGTACCTCCACTATGCGTATGTCACTAGGTGGGTGTACTCCAACTGGTAATCTGTAAAATGCATCTGCATTTCCATGGGCATCATGCGAGCGGTATCTGATTGAATAATTATAACCTCCCAAGAATAAAGCGTATCTTTGTAAGCGAGATGCAGTTGTAGTCGAAATTTCTTTTTGAGGCTTCAGTATCGACATTAGAGGCTTGTGGTCAGTGATAAGTGTAAAATCCCTACCATACTGTAGATATATGTGTGGAATTTCTTAGTGGCCCATACTATGACTAGCGCCTCTTTATCTATCTTTGAGTAGTTTTGTTCTGCTGAAGTCAAAGATCTGGAGGCAAAAGAAATGGGCCGCTCTGTGCCATCTGACATGACATGGGAAAGCACAGCCCCCAGTCCATAAGGTGAGGCATCACATGCCAAAGTTATTGGTTTCTTTAGGTCATAGTGGACCAGAACCTGAGATGACAGAATTAGTTCTTTTGATAACGTAAAGGCTTTTTCACATTCGGCTGTCCATATCCATTTGGACTTTGCCTCCAGTAAGCAATGTAATGGATAAGGCTGGTGTGCCAAGTTTGGTAAGAAACGGTGATAGTAATTTAAAAGGCCAAGGTAAGACCGCAGCTGTGTTACATTTTGGGGAGTTGGGGCTTTCACCTTTTCTTCTGTAGTGTGCAATCAATATTGATCTACAGTATGGGCGCAAAATTCTAATTCTTTCTTGAAAAACTCACATTTAGAAAGGTTCACATGTAATCCATGTGTTTGGAGTCTCTCCAGCATAGGTTCCACATTCTTTCTGTGTTCTGCATCTGTGGGACCTGTGATGAGCATGTCATCTAGCATACATTGTGTGTAAGGTTTTCCTGCGAGGACTTCATCAATGATTCGCTGCCAGATCACTGGTGCTGGGGCTATACCAAAAACCATGCGGGTATATTGGAATAATCCTTTGTGAGTGTTTATGGTCAATAAATGCTGTTTGTCTGGATGTACTTTTAATTGCAGGTAGGCTTGTTTTAAGTCTATCTTTGAGAACCTTTGCCCTCCAGCTAGTGAGCTAAATAGATCTTCCAGTTGAGGTAATGGGTATTGATCCACAAGAAGTTGGTTTTTCAGGGCCATTCTGAAGTCCCCAAAAATTCTGACATTGGCATTCTTTTTTTTTTTACAGGAACAATTGGTGAACCCCATTCACTCCTCTCAACTTTTTTTATCACCTTCTTAGCCAATAGTTGCTCCAGTTCAGCTTCCACGCTTTTCCTCAAGGCAAATGGTACTGATCTGGCCTTACAAAAACGAGGTTTGGCATCTGGCTTTAATTGGAGTTGGGCCAGTTTTCCCTTTACTGCACCCAGAGAGTCTTCAAAAACCTCTTTAAATCGTGACTTCAGAGATTCCACTCACGAGTCCACCTCAGAGAGTAATGTACATTGAGCAATAGCAAGAGGAGGCATGCCCAGGGCTTTAATCCAATCCCTACCATATAATGGAGGACCTCCTTTAAGTACAACATAAAGGCGTAAGGTTTTACAGCATTTTCCCATTGTGACAAGAGGCTGAACATAACCCATGTTCCGTAACAGTTCCTGGCTGTAAGTTTGTAGATTGAGAGTTGTATGCTTGAGGGGTAGGGACAGGCCCAATGACTTGAAATCAGTCCATGAAATGACAGAGACAGCTGCCCCTGTATCAACATCCATTGAGACAGGACAACCATTTAGTAAGACATCCACTTTAATAGCAGGAGTACTCCCATTCACTCTGAACAGTGCAACATGTTGAACAAATGGCTCATCATCAGAGCTTGAGTCTTTGCGGTCAGTGTTTACATGAAATGTCTTCTTAGCTCTGTATTTTGTAGCAGTGACAGTGGAGTGGGAGCTGTGGCAAACACGCCTGACATGACCAGTCTTCCCACAAAGGAAACAAACTACATCCTTAAGCTTGCATGTGAGTGCATTGTGAGTAGGGTTGCCACAACGGTAGCAGGTTGGTGAAGCAGACCCAGAGATATTACTTTGTTGGAATTTTAGGCGACCTGGGAGAGACCATCGTGTGCGTTGGGCCACAGAAGTGCTGAAAATTTCCTGTTCCTGGCTTGCAGGAGTTTCAGGGTTTGGATTCAGGAGTTTAGCATCCCTAGCAGCCATTTCCAAGATGGAGGCAAGCTCAGTGGCTTTATTCAGTGTCAAGTCAGATTCTGTGAGTAACCGTTTCTGTATGGCTGTGTCATAGAGCCCAATGACAAACATGTCACGAAGAGCGGTCTGCGAATAGTCTCCAAACTGACATGTAGCAGCTAGCTTGCGTAAGTTAATAACATAAGTCTTTATGTCTTCCCCTGCATGCTGCAGAATACTGTAGAATTTAAAACGTTCTGCAATCTCTAAGGGTTTTGGATTGTAGTGCTCATGCAGCCTTTCAATCAACTCAGGCAGGGGTCTAGAAGCAGGTTTATCTGGATAAACTTTATCTCTGAGTGTGCCATAAGCAGTTTGACCTACAGTAATGCTGTGAGGAAAACAGCAACTTTCTTTGCTGCAGAAGCATCATTTGCTTCCATATATTGCTCTAGTCTCTCTTCCCAAGAGCTCCATGATTCAGCAGCAGGATCAAAAGGTTGAATAGATCCTATTAATGCCATGTGTGTAATATCCACAATCCTTGTCGCCACTGTTAAGTCCCAAAGGTGTGGGGCTGCAATTAGGTGTTGTTTGTATTTCTGTGAGTATTCTCCAGTAATTTACACACAGGCCAGATGTCACGATTAACCACGGAAGGTTTATTACTCACTCAGACAGTTCTCAGAAGAAGGGTTCTGAACAGAATCAGATTATTGTCTGTGCTATAGTAACAGGACAGGTTTCCAGCATATACTCTGTGCCTAAATGCTTCCCTGCATGGCTGCTCTCTGCTACAGATCAGAAGGCTGTGTTCTTCCTGGTGACTGGTACAGCTTCCTTCTCCAGCATGCACTACAGCAGGGAAGAGGGGAGTGGCATTAGAACCACTCCCAACCTGGAAACCTCTGAGACAGACATGGAATCTGTCTAAACATCACAATGCTGTAACACCAGTTAGTCATTTTTGCAGCTGTTCCTTTTTCCATGTTTTGTTTTCAACCCCAAATGGGAAGTGCTTCGTGCGTGTATAAATAAACCCACCGTTTTGTCTGCCTCTCCTTAGCTGAAAACCAGTAGGAGGGGCATGTAGTTGCTCAGAAGAGCAGCTTTTGGTACATTGGTTAGGACTCACTCTACAAAGAGGTGCTTTGTCGGGGCGAATGAGCTTACGTTTCAATGGCCATTAAAACAAACTAAAACCTCCTGATAGTGTTTTGTTGTACATGGAAATATATAGAAACGAGATGACATCTTTTTTTGTCTTGTAAAGAATATAACCTAGTAACAGCAGGTTTCAAGACAGAGTGTGTACTGGGACTCAAAGGGTTAATCTTGCCAACAGCTGGAGAGCAACCTGAGTAAGGTTTTTTCAGTATATTCATACACCAGGGATCAGAATAAGCGTGGTCATATACACAGTCTGGATTGGCAACAGGCAGGGTTCTCATACACTCAGGTTTGACAACAGGGCAAATCGATGGATTATCAAAGTCAGCGCTATGCAGGACAGACATATACTCAGCGTGGTAAAAATTCAACATAAACTCTGAATATGCTTTGGGCACAATACACATACAGACGTAGTCAGAAAGAGAATGGTCAAGAAGGCAGTCTGAGTCAGCAACAATCAGGCTCCTCATACAAATCGATTCGGCAACAGACCAGTGTAATCCGTGAAAGAACGAAGTGAAAACACCAGGCGATGCGGGAACTAACTCTACATCAGGGCGATGAGCTGTCTCACACACCCTGCATTTAAGGCCGGCGGCTCCGTGTCATCATGCCACGCCCCCCACCCCTCCCCTCCAGACGCACGAACAGCCGGAACTTCTGGCACCCGGCCAGCCAGAGATGCCACCTAGTGTCCAGACCCCGCTGAAGGTCCGAAGGTGCCAAGGATGTGACAGTTCGCTACCCCCATTTTCTACGATGTTTTCCCAAGGACACACCTAGATACCTGCTATATTTATTTTCTTGTTTGTATTACCATTTGAATGTTTCGATGACTTACTTTGGCACTGTGAGGAACCACACCGTTGGCTTTTTGTCTGTCTATGCAAAAAAATGTAAATAAAGAATTTAAAAAAGGGAAAATAAAAGTTTTTTTTATCTCCCTCTTCAATTTTGTGGATTTTTCTCAAGATGCAACATTTACCAAAATATTTATTTACCCAGGACATACTTGAATACAAGAGAAATCTCAATGTATTTTTCCTGGTAAAATACTTTGCAGATAAATAAATAAACCAGCACAAGCTGCATTTGTGAAATACTTTGATTGCTCACAAGAGCAAGACTGACTTTCTTAGACTCACACTTGTTACCACTCATTCGGGCTCACTTACTTAGATTTGTGCACTTACTTACTCAGACTCGCTTACACGTGCTAAAGTACATTCACTCACACTTGTACTCAGGTTCACCCAGGCTCACTCATTTAGAGTTGCTCACTCAGACTCGCTCACCATCACACTAGAGATGTGCACCGATTTATTTTTTTGTTTCAGTTCGTTTCATTTGGATTTTGTAACTTTTCATTTCGGATCGTTTTTGCCGATTTTCTTTTTGGTTCGTTTAGTTTCGGCTCGTTTTTCATATTGACTTTTTCCCGTGATTTCGGCCATTTTCGTGTTATCGGATCGGCTCGTTTTTCATATCGACTTTTTTTTCATGATATCAGAAATTTTCGTGTTTTTCGGAACGTCTGTTCTCCTTGTTTCAAAGTGTCTATTCCTTTTGACTGAAACTAATGGTTTTTCGGATCCGACAATTCTGTCGATACGGTAATTCTGCTGATTTTATCGTTTTTCTAATTGAATAAAGATCCTTTTTTTCTTATGAATATGCATTGGACAACTTTATTCAATCATATTAAAATGGTATGAAAGGAACAAAAATTAAACAAAACGATTTAAAAAGCCCAAAACTGACCCAAATGGTCTAACTTTAAAAATAAAAACAAGAGTAAAAGGTTTTAAAACAGAAAAAAAGCTGAACAAAATTAGCAGAAACGAAAAAAAAACAGAAAAAATAAAATGATTTAAAACGAAAAAAAAAATAAAAAAAATGTATTAATGCAGTATATGAATCCGCACACTGCTGGGAAGCACCTCTCTGTGGTATAATTAAGGCACAATATGAATATGCACACTGCGGGGAACAAGCACATCTCTGTGTGGTATAATTAATGCAGCTTATGAATACACACACTGCGGGGAACAAGCGCCTCTCTGTGTGGTATATTTAATGCAGCATATGAATACGCACACTGCGGGGAACAAGCGCCTCTCTGCGCGGTATAATTAATGCAGCGTATGAATACGCACACTGCGGGGAACAAGCGCCTCTCTGCGGTATAATTAATGTATACATCTATGTTATATGTATCCTGTCTGTATATTATAACTTAAAATGCAATAAAATTTGAATTTTCAATAATTTACAAGGTGAAAAGAGTTTTTTTTTCACATTTTAACATGCGAGCGTTTACGGTTATATTTTGTATGAGTTGTGCTTGTTAAAAAAATTAGAGAGGGGCATGTCTGGAAGGCATGTGAAGCAGCCGCGTATGAGCTGAGCTCCGTCGGCCAGCCGGCTAAATCAGTAAGCTGCGGCTATACAACCCGGCAGAACACCGGTCAAAACAGACTGCTAGACCTTTCACTACCCGGGGAACCCAGAGATCGCACCTCCGGAGGCACATCGGTGCCTGGACACCCCTGGAGCGGCGAAGAAAGGGAAGGCCCGAGACACCCAAGACGGCGGCGCTCATGAGGCACACTCTCCACACTCTCTCAACGGGACAGAGGAATTACTACACTCCAGGTCCAGCACTTCAAACCCAGCTTCAGAAGGTCAGATAAGAGTTTTACTGGCTAAAGGATACACTACAGGCCGATTTCAAAGCAATCATAGCGGACTTACATAAAGACGTACAAGACCTCAGCGACTGCACAGATCAGCTTGAAACTAAAATAGACGATCTGTCGAGATTTATATTCTATAAGAAACTTATACGAGACACAAATATCAATAGTTTATATTTCCTAGAAATTCTCCTAAATTCTTTTAATTGTCTTTGTTTTGCTTTGAAGAATACACTAATCGGATAAAATATATATATATTTATTACGTATACAAAAAGGTTTCAAATCTCATATCATAAACAAAGATTTATAAACAACCACATCCATCCATCACATAGAAAACCAGCTTCCCAATATATGTATCTCCTGTTAGTAACTGCATATATGATTAATATCATTTAATTTATCAGTTAGTAACTATACACAAATGGTTAATAAACATTTCTGCTTAACGAAAACAATTAACATGTATTTCCCAGCAAACCAATGTTTAACAAGCTATATCTTGTAGAGATATATGTATCTCTCTATGCTACGTGGATCAACAAAAGATGAGCTATCACTTATTCTATTTCTAGAGTGATAAGCACTAAAAACTTATTTAGTGAATCCTCCCCTAATATCGAGGATTAAGCTTCTAATCTTCTGCTTTTTATATTGTAGTTATATAATTCATTGCTTATTAATTTCAATCACAGTAACTTCCAATTTCAATATACTGTATATATATCCATATATCATTGCAACAGTTACTTTAGGATAAAATCCTTATATCCGATTCTTCTTCATATCTCTATCTGCAGATTTAGAAATATTTTGAAGACTCTGGATCTATCTATTGCGACAAATACTCCAGATATATATAATTACATTAATTCTTTAATTTAAATAGCTTTCATACATTACCTCTCCAATCTGGATTCAATGAGTTACATCCTTTGAATATTCTTTATGTTATATATTGTTTTTGGAATATGCGAAAATTATCAATGTCAGATAATCAATGCATGTGAGTTAGACCTAATTAAGTGACATGTAATATCTTGAATGCATTGGGTGTTGAATGAGTTGCAGTCTGAATCAATGCATAATCGTGTCCTGGGATGATCTGAATGTTTTGCATCTGTCATGCCTTCCGTAGATAGAGACCAGTATGCGGTAGATGGTGAACAACAGGTTAATCCAAGCGAGGTATCCGTGGGGAAATTCAATAGAGTAGTCGTGGGAAGCCAAAAGGGTCGAGACAGGCAGAGTTCTTAGCAAGGTCAAGGGATAAGCCAATTGGGTCAATATGATAGGTCTTTAGGAAATATGGATCATCAGGTATGAGGGAACCAGGAAAGCTTCCAGGAAGCAACAACCAGGTACCTATCCAAGGGAGAAGTGGACTTTTATAGGGAGTGCAGGGAAACACACCTCTGCAGGGAGGAGCCACAGTCTCCAGGCACATGTGCAGGTGATGAGGGTGCCTGGCTGACAAAGCTCCCCTTACTGCCTGTCATACTAAAGCCACGCCCCCTGGGTTGATGGGCACTCCCCTTGGCTCTCCCCCTGCTCCCAGCGTGGTAGGACACGCCCCCACACCGGGACCATGTGACGGCCGCCATGCTCGGCACCTCCTCCAAGCGCCGCGAACCCCTGGCCCGCCGGAGGCATAGGAGAAGCCTGGACCCCATCTCCAGGTGAGTGGAGTGTTGTGGGGTTCAGGCGGCTGCCAGCCGTTGCGGGCGCCGACCCCCCCCTCCCGGTTGCCGCCGGCTGCCACCATGTCAGGCGCACTGGGACCCTCCCCCGGTCTGGACGTGTGAGGCATGACATCACCCCCCTCCCAAGGCGAGACCTCCGGGGGAGCCCAGGACCAGGTTTGCCTGGATGGGTACGGTGAAAGGAACGAAGCAACCGAGAGGCATGTACATCTGAGGCCTGTTCCCAAGATCTCTCCTCGGGACCATAGCCTTTCCAATGGAGGAGGTACTCAAGCCTGTGACCACGGTAGCGGGAGTCTAGGATGGATTCAATTTCATACTCAGATTCACCATCGACTAGGGTTGGAGGAGGTGGTGTGTCAGAGGAGCCCAGTGGTGGTGTCCACGGTTTTAGGAGGGACACGTGAAACACTGGATGAAGGCGTACTGTTCTGGGTAGTTTCAGATGAACTGTAACAGGAGAAAGGATTCTTTGGACGATGTATGGACCGATAAACTTAGGTCCCAATTTTTTGGAGGGACAGGAGAGGCGTATATTTTTGGTAGACAACCATACGTTTTGGCCTATTGTATAGCCGTCTACGGGACGTCTGTTAGTATCAGCGGAACATTTGTGGTCTCTTTGAGCCTGAAGAAGATGCTGTCTAAGCAGACGGAAGTTTCGTTGCAGGTTTTGTATGTGGACATTCACATCTGGTACTTTTCAAGTCCGGGGGAGGTCGGGTAGAAGGGAAGGATGATATCCATATGAGGAAAAGAAGGGAGATTGGCGAAGGGAGGAATGATGTGATGAGTTGTAGGCAAATTCTGCTGCTGGTAATAAGCTTAACCAGTCGTCCTGTAGATGGCAAGTAAAGCACCGGATATACTGCTCGAGTGTTTGATTTACTCTTTCGGTTTGACCGTTTGTCTGTGGGTGATAAGCTGTGGACAGTTTGACTTTGATACGTAGAACTTGGCAGAAGGCAGCCCAGAATTTGGATGTGAACTGGGACCCACGATCTGATACTATAGAGGATGGGACTCCGTGTAATCTGAAGATCTCGCGGTAGAATAAGTCGGCTGTTTGTTTTGCGGTAGGTAATTTACGTACAGGTAGGAAGTGGGCCATTTTGGTGAATCTAACAGTATGATTTTTAGAAGGTGGTAACTCGACGATAAAGTCCACTGAGAGATGTGACCAGGGTTGAATGGGTATAGGTAGGGGTTGAAGGAGGCCTGCAGGTCTTGTGGTCAATGATTTGGATGTGTTGCAGATTGGGCAAGCTCTTACGTATTGATTGATCGATTTACCCATCGAAGGCCACGTGAAATAACGAGAGACAAGGGCGGTGGTACGTTTCATGCCTCCATGACCTGCCATGGTAGAGTCATGGCAGATGGAAAGTACTTCAGGACGTACCTCTTGTGGTACGAAGATTTTGTTATTTTGTTGAAGGAGACCATCTGGAGACAGTCCAGGGAGAGTTGGTGGTGTTAATTCTTTGATGCGAGAGAGGAGGGATGACTGGGTAACCAGGAAGTGGCCTTTCTGAAGAATAGTGGATGTGTTATCGTCTGAAGGTGACTCGGGTGAAAAAAGACAGGAGAGGGCATCTGCTTTCTGATTTTTTGATCCTGGGCGATAAGTGACATGGAAGTGGAATCTGGAAAAGAATAAAGCCCACCGTGCCTGGCGTGGTTTCAGTCTTTTTGCTGTCTTGAGGTATTCCAGGTTCTTATGGTCCGTATAGACTGTTATAGGGTGTTCGGTTCCCTCAAGCAGGTGTCTCCACTCCTCAAAGGCTCTTTTTATAGCTAGAAATTCCTTATCACCTACATCATAGTTGGATTCAGCTGTTGATAGTCGTTTGGAAGAGAAGGCTACTGGGTGTAGGTGGTCGTTATTTGTATCACATTGGGAAAGAATTGCTCCCGTGGCGACATCTGAGGCATCGACCTCCAGATAATATGGTTTTATAGGATCAGGCAGAGTAAGGATGGGTACTGTGGTGAATCGATGTTTGAGGTCAAGAAAGGCCTTTGTTGCTTCTTCGGTCCATTTGAATGGTTTAGTAGTACAAGTGAGTTTGGTAAGTGGGCGGATTACACGGGAAAAAGAGTGAATAAATTTTCTATAGAAGTTAGCAAATCCTATAAAACATTGTGTCTCCTTTCGGGTAACCGGAGTTGGCCAAGATTCAATGGCCTTTACTTTTTCTGGATCCATTTTGATGTTTCCTGGTGCTATGATGAAACCTAGAAAGGAAACAGAAGAAGTCTCGAAGAGGCATTTCTCAGCCTTGGCGTATAGGTGTTTTTTTGTAGTCTTGATAACACTTCTTTCATATGAATGCGATGGTCTTGGAGGTTGTCGGAGTACACAAGAATGTCATCCAAGTATACTATAACGTATTGATCTAATATATCACGGAAGATGTCGTTAACTAAGTATTGGAAGGAAGCGGGTGCGTTGCACAAACCATAAGGCATTACAAGGTATTCGAAGTGTCCGTAACGAGTACGGAAGGCAGTTTTCCACTCATCTCCTTTCCGTATACATAGCAAGTTGTACGCTCCTCGTAAATCTAATTTTGTGTATATGGTGGCAGTTCGAAGACGCTCCATCAATTTGGGGATCAGGGGGAGTGGATATCGATTTTTTTATGGTGATTTTGTTTAAGTCCCGATAATCGACACATGGCCGTAAGCCGCCGTCCTTCTTCCCCACAAATAAAATACCGGCACCAGCCGGAGATGTAGATGACCTAATAAAACCTTTTGTTGTGTTTTCTCGTAAGTATTCCTTCAAAATTTTAAGCTCCGGTTCGGACAATGGATAGATATGTCCATAAGGAATAGGGGCACCAGGGATGAGGTCTATGGGGCAGTCGTATGGCCGATGGGGAGGTAGGGTCTCTACCCCTTTTTCGTCAAAGACGTCTAGGAACTCTTGATAAATTGTGGGAATAGTAACCTTGTTATGTTTCATATGAATATCCAATATAGAGCAAAGGGGTACTGTGGTTTGGTCTTTTGGAGTAAGACACGTAGTCGTGCAATGTTTAGAAGGGAACATGATGGAACCGGAACTCCAATGGATCACTGGGTCATGGAGACGAAGCCAGGGAATCCCCAGGACTAGGGGGAACATGGGAGAGGGGAGTATATCGAAGGACAAGGATTCAACATGTTTGGAACCTATATGTACTTGGAGGTGTATTGTCTCTCGGAATACCGGCCCTGTTTTCAATGAAGATCCGTCAATCAAATGAATGTTTATAGGAAGACGTTTATTTTGTACAGGTATTGAGAACTTGGCAGCAAAGTTGACGTCGATAAAACAGCTACTTGCTCCGGAATCGATCATCGCTTTTACTGGTATTCGGTGATTAGTCCACTGTAAAACAACAGGCATCGTGACAAGAGGAGAGACGGGAGGGGTGCTGTTTGGGTTCATAGAGGTATCGTTGGCATTGAGCTTACCTCTTCTTTGGCCCCTAACAGGGCAAGAATTAATTAGGTGGCCCGGGCGACCACAGTAGAGGCAAAGGCGGCCTTCTCTTCGGCGTGTTATCTCTTCTTGGGACAGTCTGCGACCGGCAGTTCCTATTTGCATCAGTTCGCCGTTAGCCCCAGGAGAGGTATAGGGGACCATGGTGGTTGATGGATCAGTGGGAAGCGGAGGTGCCATGGGACGACGGGGCTGTACCATTTGGGGGTAGCCCGCTCTTGGCGTCGATCCCTAAATCTTCTAGCCACTGAAATACAAAAGTGCATTAATGGTTCAAGAGAGGTAGGGATCCCTACTCTCGTGAGTTCGTCTTTGAGAGCATCAGAGAGACCCCAGCGAAATTGATTAATTAATGCTGCTTCGTTCCATTCGGTTAATAAAGCATGTTGTTTAAACTCCATGATGTATTCCTCTACTGGGCGTCTGCCCTGACGAAGTGATCTTATTTCTCGTTGTGCGGAATCACGTTGATTCATAGAGATCGTCGAGAGCCTCTTGGAACGAACCCCAGGTGTCAAGAATGGGGCTGTTGATACGTAGTAGCTGATGAGCCCAAGCCTGGGGTTCTCTGATAGGAGGGTGATTACGGTTTGTACCTTAATTTGTTCAGTGCAATAGGTACGTGGTTTCAGAGAGAAGAGCAATTGGCAGCTGGTAATAAACGCTCTATATTTCTTCTTGTCACCGGTGAAGCGTTCGGCTAGCACCACTGGAGGTTCCGGTATGGGGGTACCATCTGCAAACATGGGATTGCTTGGAAGGGGAGGTACTGGGAACGGAGGAGGAGTAACGAGGTTACGTATTGGGTAACCATAGGGTGGTGGATGTTGTTGGAGTTGAGCCAGCAACAGTGTGTTGTTATCCTGTAGGTCCTGCACGGTTCGGGACAGGGCTCCTACTTGGCGGACAAGGGTGGTCAAAGAAGCTGCCATATCCGCGGTCTCTGGGTCGTGACCTGGTTGTTCTGTCATGCCTTCCGTAGATAGAGACCAGTATGCGGTAGATGGTGAACAACAGGTTAATCCAAGCGAGGTATCCGTGGGGAAATTCAATAGAGTAGTCATGAGAAGCCAAAAGGGTCGAGACAGGCAGAGTTCTTAGCAAGGTGAAGGGATAAGCCAATTGGGTCAATATGATAGGTCTTTAGGAAATATGGATCAACAGGTATGAGGGAACCAGGAAAGCTTCCAGGAAGCAACAACCAGGTACCTATCCAAGGGAGAAGTAGACTTTTATAGGGAGTGCAGGGAAACACACCTCTGCAGGGAGGAGCCACAGTCTCCAGGCACACCTCCACAGGTGATGAGGGTGCCTGGCTGCCAAAGCTCCCCTTACTGCCTGTCATACTAAAGCCACGCCCCCAGGTTGATGGGCACTCCCCTTGGCTCTCCCCCTGCTCCCAGCGTGGTACGACACGCCCCCACGCCGGGACCATGTGACGGCCGCCATGCTCAGCACCCACTCTGAGCGCTGTGAACCCCTGGCCCGCCGGAGGCATAGGGGAAGGAGGTGAGTGGAGGGTGGTGGGGTTCTGGCGGCTGCCAGCCGTTGCGAGCGCCGACCCCCCCTCCCGGTCGCCGCCCGCCGCCACCATGTCAGGCGCACTGGGACCCTCCCCCGGTCTGGACGTGCGAGGCATGACAGCAACAAACAGTACAGCTCCAATTATAGTCAATTTGACATCACTGACAATCTACCCCTTTCATTTAAATATTACTCTCTCTATATTAATATAATATTTACTGTGCCTTATCTCAGGTCAAAGATCAATCTGTCTTAACAAAGACCCTATATTCAATCCTAGGCTTTGGGTCTCTCCTGTCAAAATTATTAATATCTCTACTCCTCTCAAAGTTTTTACTGAGTACTTTTTAGCAGCTAAATTCCTTTCTAGTTAAAATCAACAGAAATTCTATTCTTCAGTAATTATACCGTTTACCAGTTATACTCTACAAATATTTGGAGCATCTATTTCCTACTGTAAATATAATAAAATATATATTGATTATAAAAATATATTTTGTGAATATAATTATACACTTGCAAAGATTTTAACTTTGTTCCTATACCCAAAAAGAAAAATATCTTTAATTCAAGGACTTGTTAAAACAACCCAATAAATTTAAATATGACATGTCTGGCACTTAGCTCAGCATTATATCAAATAAAGACATTTTATCGTCTATAACATCATGTCTGGCATTTATAAAAAAAAAACATAACTCTTAAGGTTCACCTAGCCATGAACTATTTAAAAAAAATCTCTGTCCATTTCTAAAACTAGGGAAAATTGAAAAAGAAAGACTTTACATTAAAACAAGATGGCTACAGGCATCCATTTTAATTTTTCCATTATAATATACCCAACAGATCTTTGCCTTGCACACAATGAACTAGTAGATGCTTACAAGGAACTTAAAGCTTCCCAAGAGCAGCTTCAATTAAAAGTGGCACATTTGGAGGATCGCTCGAGGTGTAACATCAGAATTAGGGGGATCCCTGAAGAGGTTAAACCACCTGACTTGCAAGAATATGCCTTAAGACTCTTCAAATCTCTACTACCCTCAACTCCGGCGGCTGACTTATGTATGGATAGGATTCACAGAGTTCCGAAACCTAAGAATTTAGCAGCTTCTGTACAGACGTTCTGGTGATGATAATACACTTTTTTAAAATCAAGGAGGAATTGATGTCCACGGTCAGAAAACAGGGCGATCTACCAAACCCTTACTCCTTTATACTATTTTTCCCGAAACTTTCGGTGGCCACGCTGGCCTGGAGAAGGGACTTCGGCTCTGTAACCAAAATTCTTAAAAACCACAACATGCCAAACAGATGGGGCTATCCAACTAAGCTTCTAATTTGGCACCAAAATGTGCTCCATACGATCCCCAATGTGACCGCGGGGTTTAAACTTCTAAAATAATGGAACCTCACTGGAGAATGCACCCCACCTCAGGCCCCTCGGGTGACCCCGCCAAAGGTTTACCAGAGTGGCACAGGCAGGGCCGGATTAACGTAGGGGCGGATGGAGCGGCCGCTCCAGGCCCCTTCCTGTAAATAGGCCCACTGTCAGAGATTTTTTTTTTCTTGTACCTCTCAAGCCGTCCCTGCACTTAAGCCTGCCTCTATGTTCTGGCTCTGCCCACCATGAAGCCCCTCTCCATTGGCGTGCACATGGGGGGTGTGCTGCATGCATCCAGGCACTCCCTAATGCCGCCCCTTATGTAAAATAACCCCTCCCCTAGTGAGCATGGAACGGCTGACTCACCTTCCTTCCTGGTTGGTGAGTCACATGCTGCAGGACGCCGGAAGAGGCAACAGCTCTTCTGACCCCAGAATCATGTGCTGCCTTGTGCTGCCTGTTCCTCCTGCGTGCTGTGAGGAGGAGGATGTGTAAACAGCCCCAGCTCAGCAGGTTGGAGACCCCCATCCCACCAGGTCAGGAGGTGAGATACTGCCTGCCCTCTGTTCCTTCCCCCTGCACTACATGCCCCCCTCTCTGTCAAGCTGAGCTAGTGACCCCTCCCCCTCCTATGTATACCCCAGGGTCTGTCCAGCACAAGAAGCTGTGTTATGTGAGGGGTCTGCCTATCCAGGATTAAACCCTGCTGTGAAGGAGAAGCTAGTTTTTAACCCTTGCAGCCAGGACCTGTATGCTTCACACCACGCTGATAGATCATGAAAGACCTTTGGAGCAGCAGGACCCATGGCAATAAAGCACAGCTGAGGTACACTGTAGTGTGCTGCTCAGATGCCTGGTCCTGCAGGGGTTAAAAACTAGCTTCTTCCCAGCAAGGTCTACTCCTTGACAGGGAGACCCCTCACATAGTACATCTTGTGCTGGACAGATCCTGGGTATATAGATTAGATATAAATATAGATTTGTTTTTATATATTTAAATAAATTTAAATATTATGTAATCAATTTAATAATATTTAAATAGAAAACGAGAGAAATCTCAATGAATCCTTCCTGGTAAAATACTTTCTCAAAAAAAAAAATAGTATAGGTTTAAAATTAAATTGAAATGCTTTTATATAGAACTTAAATAATAATATATTTTTGTGTTTTATTGCAGTAGATTCTGTGATACACTCATACACACCATACATTTCTGAGTTTTATTGCTGTGGAGCTCTGTGATACTCACTCATACTACACACACACATTACCGGGAGTTTTAGTGCAGTAGAATCTGTGATACGCTCATACACCCACTCTCTCTACGAAGAGTTTATTGCTGTGGGATACGCTCATAACACAGCACAGTACTGTGAGTTTTAGTGCTGTGGAGCTGTGGGATACACATCGCACATTACCGTGAGTTTTATTTCAGTAGATTCTGTGGTACACACCGCACATTACTGAGTTTTACTACTGTGGAGCTTTGTGATGTGCACATACACAGCACACCTTACCGTGAGTTTTATTGCTGTGGAGCTTTGGGATACACTCATAAACACTGCACATTACTGAGTTTTAATCCTGTGGAGCTCTGATTTGCTCATACACAGCACACATTACTGTGAGTTTTATTTCTGTGGGATACGCTCATACACACTGCACATTACTGTGAGTTTTATTGCTGTGGGATATACTCATACACGCCGCTCATTACAGCAATTCATTTTGTTTATACTGTATAAAAAGGCCCACCAAAATACTCGGCACCAGGCCTATGATACTCTTAATCCGGCCCTGGGCACAGGGTCAACACTTGCAAATGAGACCTTCCTCAGATCCATTTAAGTAAATTTTTAGTTTTTTCTGCGCTGCAATCAAATTCCCTTCTAACAACATCCTTCAGAGACCGGAGAGACTCTGGCTCTGAATCCAGGTTCCAGATGTACGGCCGAGCGGGCCTGTGTGAGTGACTGAAGCTCGGGGCTTCTTGAAACCGAGATCCGGACACGGTTCTCCCCCATGTTTCTCCCCCTGCGAGGTCAGGGCGAGCTGGAATGTGACTCCAGCTCCAGGAGTTCTCTGGAACTGTACATATTCGTTGCGTCTTGGGCTCACTCTTTGTTGATTTTTTACTTTTTGCCAAAGCTGTTTGATACTTTTTTCCCTTTTTCTCTATTTTCTTTGTCACACACTGACGGTCCAATGGATCTATTACTCGCACACAACCCGCACAATCGCCTTTGGCACCTAAAGGGCCCACTAGCGACAATGCTTGACCCTTTATGGCAACCCCTCTACGACCCCGGGACTAAGGGATTGAAGGCTCTGTTCTCACTGCGGCAAGACGGATTGGGAGGTGTTGTATCTGATTAGATGGGACACACTATGAAAATATTTTCCTTGAATGCAAAAGGATTGAACCTACCTCATAAGAGGCACTCTTTATACACGGATATCAAGAGCTCGGCTTCTGACGTGATATGTCTACAAGAGACACATTTTAAAAGAGGCGTTCATCCGAAACTATCTTCCTAACTACTCAACACAAATCCATGCAACCTCTCCTACGAAAACAAGAGGAGTTTTGATTCTTGTCCATAATCGCATAGCCTACCAATTGGTCCATCAAGTGGTTGACCCTTATTGCAGATATATCATACTCGTTTGCTCTCTTAACCATGTGGTTTACACAATTGTGAACATTTACTGTCCAAACGAATCTCAACACTCTTTCATGCACCGAGTGCTGCTTCGGACACAGAAGATTTGCTCGGGACGATTGTTGGTCTGCGGGGATCTCAATTTATCAGTGGACTTGCCACTCCGAGCTTCTAAACGACTGATGACGTCCCAATCTAGAACTCTGAATTTGTTTGCGGAGTACAACTATTTGACGCTTGGAAACTCACACACCGAGGGGAAACAGGACACTCCTTTTACTCTGCAGCTCACAATACGTACTCCAGGATAGACTTTATGTTGGTCCGAGGGATTTTTTTGTCACAGGTACAAGACTGTTCTCTTGGACAGATTGCATGGTCAGACCATGCACCGGTCACAACGTGCCTAACTGATGCTTATGACTGTTGTGGCAGAGCCCTGTGGAGGCTCAATGAGTCTCTCGTGTCGCACCCGGAGGCTAGAGCTGAGGTTCAACAGGCTATTACTGATTATTTCAGAGAGATCTCCACCTCAGAGGTATCAGAAAGTATGGTATGACAGGCACACAAAGCGGTCGTACAGGGTGTTTTAATTAAATGGGGATTCCCGCCTGAAAAAACAACACACTGAACACCAACTATCCCTCCTACATCGTATAGCCCAGGCCGACGAAACCCATAAACGACTCCGCACTGAGACTTCTTTGGCGGACATGACGGACCTTCGTCGTCAGCTGATCGAATTAGACAAGCTAGACTTCTCATGGGTGACTAGACGGCTTAAAGCGAGGTGCTATGTCTATAGTAACAAAGCTAGCAGGATGCTGGCTAATAAATTAAGGACTAAATCACGCATAGCGCAGATATATGACGGGAGGGCCAAGTTAAGCATCAACCTCGACAAATAGCCTACTGCTTCGTGGATTACTACAAATCCCTCTATAATATAACTCAGAGTCAGGTGACTCAGAGTCTTACCAGCCTACATCTGAGGATATATCATTATTTTTATGAAATGCACACCTACCTCAATTGTCCGAGAGGCCACGTGAGGCGCTACTCAGACCCATCACTCTACTGGACCTATCCTCGGCCATTAAGGAGCTTCCAAATGGTAAAGCTCCAGGACCGGATGGATTCTCTGCAAAATATTATAAAAACTTCCCAGATCTTCACCTAAACTGTTGTTATTTTTTCAGGAGATCTTTAAAACCGGGCAACCACCTAAAGAATGGCTATCAGCCCACATAGTCACTCTCCCTAAAATGAGCCCCCCTTCTTCTAACTGCTCTCAATATAGACCCATCTCACTCCTAAATGTAGACACCAAACTATATGCAAAATTACTAGCAAATCGATTGTCAGAGATACTGCCAACGTTGGTGGCCAACGACCAAGTCGGCTTCATCAAAGGGAGACAGGGGCATCCCAGCCAACCTTGTTACTATCACTCGATGCTGAAACAGCTTTTGATCGAGTCAATTGGTCCTTCCTACACCAGACATTAATTAAATGAAATTTTACGAGGGAGTTTATCACAGCGATAGAGGGGTTATACACGTGCCCCACGGCGAGGGTACTGAATACGGCATTTGCATCTCCTTCTATTTCCATAACGAATGGAACGAGACAGGGATGCCCCCCGTCACCCTTACTGTATGCTCTGGTATTGGAACCCTTGGCCCAGACCATCTGCCAGTCAATGGAAGTGCATGGGGTAAACATCGGCCCAACGGAAAGTAAATTAAACTTCTTTGCGTGACATAATGTTGACATTGATAGATCCTGAAACATCCCTCCCCGCACTACATAAGATCCTAGATGACTATGGTAGGGCTTCCTTCCATAGATTAAATCTCACGAAAACACAGGTATTACCATATGCGATTCCTCAGGCAATTTTAGAAGCTTTGAAACAAACATACACATACGATTGGAGAACAACCTATATCACTTATTTAGGAATCAAGGTAGCGTTTTCTAAAACAGCTTTATATGATTACTAGTTGTTAAGCCTGTCTGGAGGGCAGTCTATTGTTGTTGTCGCCAGCTCAAATCCACAAATTTGTTTTTCAATGTCCTATCCAAGAGTATCTCCATATATAAATACGTTTGTAACGCGTCCGTCGCCGTCCCGTCCGCAACGGGAGGGCCGAGTAAGCAGCTGTGACAGGTGCGCGTGTAGCTGACAGCGCATTACAAATGCATTTATATATTAGAGCAGGCTCCTCTTTCCTCTTAGATTGTAAGCTCACGGGCACAGGTCCCCTTAGAATGTAAGCTCACGTGAGCAGCTCCTCTTTCCCCTCTTAGATTGTAAACTCACGGGAGCAGGCTCTTCTTTCCCCTCTTAGATTGTATGCTCATGGGCACAGATCCTCTTAGATTGTATGCTCACAGCACAGATCCCCTTAGATTGTAAGCTCACGGGCACAGGTCCCCCTTAGATTGTAAACTCACGGACGCACGTACCCCTTAGATTGTAAACTCAAGGACGCACGTACTCCTTAGATTGTAAACTCACAGGCACAGGTACCCCATAGATTGTAAACTCACGGACACATGTACCCCTTAGATTGTAAACTCACGGACACACGTACCCCTTAGATTGTAAACTCACGGACGCAGGTACCCCTTAGACTGTAAACTCACGGACACAGGTCCCCCTTAGATTGTAAACTCACGGACACCGGTCCCCCTTAGATTGTAAGCTCACTGGCGCAGGTACCCCTTAGATTGTAAGATCACAGGCACAGGTCCCCCTTAGATTGTAAGCTCACTGGCGCAGGTACCCCTTAGATTGTAAGATCACTGGCACAGGTCCCCCTTAGATTGTAAGCTCACGGACGCAGGTCCACCTTAGATTGTAAGCTCACGGACGCAGGTCCACCTTAGATTGTAAACTCATTGGTGCAGGTCCCCCTTAGATTGTAAACTCACTGGCGCAGGTCCCCTTAGATTGTAAACTCACTGGTGCAGGTCCCCCTTAGATTGTAAACTCACTGGCGCAGGTCCCCTTAGATTGTAAACTCACTGGCGCAGGTCCCCCTTAGATTGTAAACTCACTGGCGCAGGTCCCCCTTAGATTGTAAACTCACTGGCGCAGGTCCCCCTTAGATTGTAAACTCACTGGCGCAGGTCCCCCTTAGATTGTAAACTCACTGGTGCAGGTCCCCCTTAGATTGTAAACTCACTGGCGCAGGTTCCCCTTAGATTGTAAACTCACTGGTGCAGGCACTCTGTATAACACACAACCCCCCCCCACGGCTCTGTATAGCACACAACCCTACTGACTGTGACCTGCACACCCTGAACATATAGAGGAAGTCTAAATAGACACTGTCTATTTAGACTTCCTGTATATATTCAAGGTGTGCGAGTCACAGTGAGTAGGGTTGTATGTTATACAGAGCCGTGGGGGGTGGTTTTGTGTTATACAGAGCTGTGGGGGGGTTGGGTGTTATACAGAGCCGTGGGGGGTTGTGTGTCAGCAGGCTTGGGTCACGTGACAGCAGTGGGCGGGGCAGAACACCAGCCGCTGCGTCCCAGCACTCTGCCCTCCAGTCACACGCTGGGACGGCTGCTTTCCTCCCTCTCCCGGTGTGTCTGGGGGGTGGTGCTGGGACGCTGCGGCCGGCTTGCAAACTCCCTCCTTTCACAAGCCGGCCGCAGCGTCCCAGCACTCCGCGCCCCCTCCCCCCCGCAGACACACTGGGAGAGGGAGAAAAGCAGCCATCCCAGCGTCATCTCCCTCCCAAAACTCACGTAGGGAGGGAGGTTTTGCCGCTGGAGCCAGTGAGAGCGATGCTGTTCTGGCTCTCCTGGATGCGTGCACAGTGGACGGGTAGAGGCTGCGCGTGCATCCGGCATCTGTCCGAAGCAGCGCATCAGGTTTCTGTTGGATGCGCGCGCAGCCAACAGAAACCGGATGTGTGGCGACGGACAAATGATTTTATAGTTATAGATAATTATAAATGTCTGCTGATGGTTGTGAGAAATTCATGTAGCGGGTGGACTAAACACGAGGTATTCTGGGCTGGACGTATGGCCGCATTCAAAATGTCGCTTCTCCCAAATTTTATACTTGTTTAGAGCCCTCCCCCTGCTACTACCTAAGAGCTACTTTCAAACACTGCAGACCTTGCTATCCAAATTAATCTGGAGAGGCAGGAGGCCGAGGGTTAAGGCAACGCTATTACATCAAACTATTGAAAATGGGGGCATGGGGGTCCCTAACATTTTTCTTTACTATAAGGCGTCTATCCTATCAGCGGTCCATCTCTTACTGACGGGCTCACAGGGACCTCAATGGTCGCGCCATATATCCAGACACTTTCTTCCATTTACACCAACTACAATCCTTTGGATCCCGAAATCCATGAGCAGCTAACTACCACCTCTTCCACCGCTAGCCGCCCTTCTACTCAAAATATGGGATAATAACTCCTCTAGTCTTATCCAATATCATCCTGTTGCTTTAGCCGCCCCACTTGAAGTGTTCTGTCATCTAATCCCAGATTATGATTCACGGTTGTGGATAGCGAAATCAGTAACTAGACTGTACCACTTATTTAACAAGGAAGGCCTAAATTCTTTCACCCAACTAGTTGCCCAATACAAACTCCCTCATAACCTGTGGCTATCATATGGTCAGATTCAGTCTTACTTAGCGATTTGGGGCCTGGGGGGGGTAATTCCAATCCCAGTGTCCCATGATGTCAGCATTTGAATCGCGGTGTTCCCAAACTCTAGATAGGAGGAAAATTATATCTGTTATGTACTCTTACTGGATAAACTTGCTACAAAACAGTGGGGTTTTCAAGCTGCTTGGGAGACAGATTTGGGTAAAATATTACACAAAGATAGGTAGAGTGCTAGCTTCAAAGGAGACAGATGTAAATTCAGATGCGCTTCCTTGTGAGAGGCACATAAAAAGCTACTTTATAGATGGTATCTGACATCAGATAAAGAGTGCCACACCACGAAGGGGGCATCCCCTACCTGTTGGAGATGTGGCACCTCAAGGGGATCATACTTCCACGTTTGGTGGACTTGTCCCCTCTTGGTGGAATGGTGGCAGGAGGTAGCCAAATTGTGTTCCAAGATTCTGGGTGACGAGGTAGAACCTCTGAGATTATGCTCCTACAGCTTTTCCCGGTCACATTTTCACTCTTCCAGAAACAGTTATTAGCACACATATTAACGATATCGACCCTACTAATTGCTGTAGACGGAAGTCAGCGACGATACCGTCAGTTGCGATGATCACTGTTCGTCTTCGAGAATTCCACCTGTTAGAAGCCATGTCAAGTAGAATAACTGGGTCTCCAGTACCCTCTAAGAACTTTTGGCCATTGTGGGATGCATATTTAGTCTCTGCCTAAAGTACAAGTGAGTCTTAATATGTAGACGTCTACACAAATGGAAAAGAAGTAGTGATTGGAACTAAAGTGCTCAGAGTGATTACAATGATCTCAATGTGTGTCGTGAATTTTTCTTTCCCTTTTTTTTCTTCTTGCTCTCTCTCTATCCAGTTCTTTCTGATTTCCCCTCTTGTTGGGACACTTTGCGTTTTAGCTACACAATCTTCTTGCATTATCGTTGTATTACCGGCTTTTCTGAAAATGTGACTATTGTGTAACTGTATATTTGGAAATTTAATAAACACCTTAAATTCAAAACATAATTGAAATGGGAACAATATTGCTGCATTAGCAATACAAAATTATATTTTTTTACTTAATTTAATATTTTTTAAATTTAACTTTTAACATGGTCATGTTTGGTATTGGGAGATAGGGGGTTCATTGGAACCCCCTATCTATCTCCACCATTGGTGGCAACTAGGGGTTAACTCCAGAACTAACTCTGGATAGATTGCGACTATTTTTTTTTTCACTTCGGATAGTCAACATCTATCCAAAGTCCCGATATTTTACATCGGGACGTCGGATAGAGTTAGTTCTGGAGTTAACCCCTAGTTGCCACCAATGGTGGCGATAGATAGGGGTTCCAATGAACCTCCTATCTCCCAATACCAAACATGACCATGTTAAAAGTTAAGAAAAAAATTAAAAAGTTTTTTTTGTTTTGTTTTGTTTTGCTAATGCAGCAATATGGTTCCCATTTCAATTATAATGTGAACAATGATGCTGCACTAAGGATTCTTGTATGGGGTGCGTTTGTTAAAAATCGTGTCATTTTCCCCCCAAAAAAAATGTATGTAACGAGTCCCCTATCTCAATTTTAACAAGCACAACTCATACAAAATATAACCATAAATGCTTGCATGTTAAAATGTGAAAAAGAAAGACTTTACACCTTGTAAATTAAGGAAAATTCGAATTTTATTGCATTTTGAGTTATAATATACAGACAGGATACATATACATATAATACAGACATATACATTAATTATACCGCAGAGAGGCGCTTCCCTACAGTGTACGTATTTATATGCTGCATTTTATATATACTGCGCAGAGAGGCGCTTGTTCCCCGCAGTGTGCGGATTCATATGCTGCATTTTTTTTTTGTTTCTGATTAACCACTTGGCTGCTAAGGAAGCACTCAGCACGTCCTGCCAAGTGTACCTCCTGGGATTCCGGCTGATTGCTGCCCCCCAGTGCGGGCTGACATCCAAGATGTCAGCCCGACACCCCAGCGGGGCCATTAGATGTCATTGCGGCGGCGCGATGACATCCAATTCAGGCGCCCCCCGTGAGGAGGAGGAGGCACCTGAAAGGGAGGGGGGAAAAGGTCCTTCTCTTGCCGGGGGCCAGGAGGTTAAGGCAGGCAACGTTTGGAAGGGCACAGCCTGCCCTTCCAAATAGTGGCTGACATTAACCCCTGGGGAGCCGGATCACGATTCGGCGCCGAAAAGCGCCGGATCGTGATCCTCTCCCAGAGCTGGCCGACATCTTGGATGTTGGCCAAGCCTCAGGGAACTCCCCCTGACGACTGGCATCAGTTCTGGAGTTATCGTGAATAGCACGATGACGCCAATCCTGGAGTTAACCCCTAGCTGCCACCAATGGTGGAGATAGGGGGTTCCAATGAACCCCCTATCTCCCGATCCGTGGCAGCTAGAGGTTAATATTTGATATCGTTGGATCGGCCAGAGCATGGCCTTTCCAACAATACCAAACATGACCATGTAGAAAGTTTAAAAAAAGTTTTTTTTTTGTTTATGCAACAATATTGTTCCCATTTCAATTATAATGTGAACAATGATGCTGCACTAACGATTTTTGTTTGAGGTGCGTTTGTTAAAAATCGTGTAATTTCCCCCCCCAAGAAAAGTAGCGAGACCCCATTTCTAATTTTTTTTAATAAAGCGCACCCCATACAAAATATAACCGCAATTGTTCGCATGTTAAAATGTGAAAAAAAAAAAAACACTTTACACGTTGTAAATTATTGAAAATTCCAATTATGTTGCATTTTTTGCTTTATTATACAGACAGGGCAGGACGTATACATATAATAATGATATTTTATGAATCTGCCGAATCTGCCAGAAAGAATGATAAAACATGTCTGGGTCATATAATAAAATAAGGCTTCAAAATGCGTTTAAACATAAGCAAAACAGGTAAAAATGAGCTCAGCACAGAGGCATGAAATGCCTCAGCAGCAAAAGGGTTAAAGTCATACCACTTGGGTCAGTATTTTATTTTTGCGTTTTTTAAATAGTTTTGTTCATTTTTGTTCCTTTCATACCATTTTAATATGATTAAAAAAGTTGTGCAATGCATATAAGAAAAAAAGGATCTTTATTTAATAAAAAAACGATAGAATCAGCAGAATTACCGTATCGGCAGAATTATCGAATCATTGTAAACGATATGGAATTACGGAATCAGCAATGGCACCGAAAAATACGATGTCCGAAATGGAACCGAAATCACGAATGGAACGAAAATTACTAGCGATTTTACATATTTCACGTTCATCAAAATCTTTTCGTAGCGGACGTTTTCGGAGCCGATTCGGAAAATCGGCCGAATCCGAAGCCACGAATTGGATCGATTCGTGGAAAATACGAACCGGGTCCGAATCGAAACGCACATCCCTACATCACACACACTTAAGTCACTCAGGTTCTCACACATTATTTTAAACTTTTGAACAGTATATGTCAAGATCAATGGTTCTCCTCAAACTTTAAAATTTCTAGTCTTATCATTTTCATATTGTTGCATACTTTTGGCTAAGCCATGACGTGAATTGATTTCAGTGAGCTATAGTTAAAGTTAAAGCTTTACACTTTCACACGTTGTCTCCTGATCAAGCAGTCTTTTTTTGTCACTAGTCTTGACTAAATGGTATATACTTTTGATTTACTATGCATATATTATATTTTTGTTTTCAGATTATGTCCATGTTTTGTATCTTTTAGGTGTTTCCTGGACTGATCTTGTCTGATGTAAAGCCTGCAAAAAGAATGAAATTTAAAACTGTGTGTTACCTGCTAGTTCAATTAATGCACTGTCGGAAGATGTTCAAAGCGGAAATACCATTTTCAAATGTAATGAGCTGTGAAGATGATGATAAGGTAAAATATTTTCATAGTTTTGACTCTACAATGAGCTTCAACCCAAATCCATACTATATAATGAATTTCTAGTGGAGAAAATACTATTAGAACTGCTAACATGGTTGACAACATTAAATACGGAGAAGCATTGCAGAATATCCAAATATAAAATAAAAACAATGCAAATAGTGTAATCAATTTAATTACTATAAATATGTAAATAATTCAATCCTACAATCTTCAACTCTTGCCCATGCATGCATATCCACCAACTTTGCACAATAAGTTGTTACACCAGTTAGTAACAACAACAAAAACATACATGTTCAATGATTAGATATACATTGTTACAGAGGCTGAAAAAGACATGTGTCCATCAAGTTCAGCCTTACACCATCACCTGCTGTTGATCCAAAAGAAGGAAAAAAACAAAAAAACAAAAAAGGCTGAAGCCCTTGCCAAATATGCAACATACTAGGAAAAATTCCTTCTTCACCCCAGATGGCGGTCAGATTTATCCTTGGATCAAGCCACTTTTACACACATATTAAATATTATAACCCTTAAAATTATGTTTTTGTAGGAAGTCAAGCTCAGACCCAACCACCTCAACAGGAAGATAATTCCACAGCTTTATTGTTTTCACTGTAAATAAATAAATAAAATTGTGTGCTTTAGGCTGAATTTCCTTATGTCTATTCTAAATGGGTGACCTTGTGTACTATGTATATTACTATTAATTAATAGGTTTCTAGGCAATGGTTTATAAATGCCTCATAAATCTATATATATGTCAGGCTCAGCCCTGGTGGAGTCCCAGTCTGGGTTGTATTAAGCCCAGTATGCAGTGAGTTCAGGGTTATTGGCAGACAGTACCTTGCTGTATAGCGTGGTGTCAAGAGGGCTAAGCAGGAATCGTAGTCAGGAGATGGTCTGAGGTTCAGGGGCTGGCAGAGAGGATGCAGAGTTGGTGGGCAAAGCAGAGGTCTGGTACGCAAAGAGAATAAGCAATAATAGGTCTTTCCAGGTCAAGGTATAGGGGATAATGCTGAAGTCCAGCGGGAGGGGCAGAGAGAACTTTTAGTTCAGACACAGGGGTGTGGTGTGTGTTCTGTGATTTTACTGTGAAGGTTCTGATTTTGTGCTGAACCTGAGGGCAGCATTTTCCTGGATGTGCTGCAAGCACGGATTTGGCAGAGAACAGCAGGCATGGATCCTGACATATCACCCCCCCTAAGGAGCGACCTCTGGATGCGAACAGGCTTGCTTGATGACCTGCAAGAATCAAATAAAAGTTCATATGGGTTCATCATCAGAAGGTGCCGGATCCTCAGTTTTCTCAGTAGCCAGGGTACTGGCCTTCCTCTGAAGTCTTCTCGCTTTGGTCTTGGAGGACTTCAGAGTAGCTACACAGGGGTGGACAGCAGAAGTCTCACTGGTAAGGTTTTCCAGGATGGGTATTTCCTCTGGATACAGAAATGGCAGAGACTACAGGAGGATTATGCATACCCAGGGATGTGGTTGTGATTAGTCTTTTGCGGGTATGAATGATGGGGGTGTTCACTTTAGATATTCCTGCAATCCTTCTGGGATATTCATATGTCCCTGAGGGAGTATCCAGATTGAAAGCTGGCACAGGTATGATGGAAGGAATGGATTCCAGGGGTGACTCCAGGATGGCAGCATACCGTAGCTGGTGAAGCTGGATAACCTTCACTAATTCAGTGAGGGCACTGACCTGGTTAGCAAGGCTGGTCACAGAGTAGACAATAACACAAATCTTCTGCAGTAATGACTTTGGGGGTCTCGACTGAAGTCACTTGGGTTGCAGGCTCCGCTGCAGGTACTTGGGGTGCAGGCTCCGCCTGAACAAAGGGCTCAGGATCCCCATGTTCGATCTCCTGGATGTTTAGCAACGAAGTTAAACCAGTATTGCCGGTGTTAGTGGCAGAGGAACATGGAGAACTCTGAGGGAGCTGGATAGCCAGGGTAGAAAATACAGCACCACAGAATACAGGATACGCCCTATGTGAGTGCCTGGCAGTACTGGAGATGGAGTTGGAGTTGGCAATTGCCATGCCAATATAGCCATTATGTTTTCCCACTCTGGATCATAGCAAGGAACTGCAGCTTTTCATCTGACACTTGGCTGGTGAATGACAGCGCCGATACTTCTGGCAGGACCACCTGGAGGACCTTTGGCACGTCTTGCCATCTGGCATTGACGCTTCTGATGGCATGAGTTCACTGGGGCTGTCTCCATCTCGCTGTCTGAGTTGATAGGAGAACCATTCATCAGCAGACTCTGATTCATGCAAAGAGTGGCACAGTGATGGTGGTGGCGGGTCTTGCCTGGGCATTTAATACACCTTGGCGGAAGTGGGTGCAGCGGGTATTTTCTCCACGGGTTAAACGTGAACCAAAGCTGAAGGGAAAACAGACACAGAAGCAGGCAAACTGTTACCCATAGCAGTGATGGGAGAAGCAGTACTACCCATGAGGTGCTGTCTGGACATGGACTTCACACCAGGAGTCTGGATACACATAATCCATGGCTGGATCAGAATCCACAGGCACAGTGGGATCTTGCTCCATAGTTATGGGATACACAAGTTCCATGGTCACAGTGTTTTCAATTTCCATTGGTATCACCAGATCTTCTTCCTCACTTGGTCTGGTAGTCTTAACCTCCATACACCTAAGGTCAGCAAGCATAAAGGGTAGCTTCTTTCTGGGTATCGGTGCTGGAGGTTCTCTGGTGGCAGGCCTGGACCAAGGTTCATCCCTTGGAGCAGGAGCCCGTCTGGTTTCAGGCCTGGGCCGGGGTTCAGCCACAGGAACATGAGCTTTTCTAGGAGCAGGCTTAGATACAGGTGCGGTCTTTTTTATTGGGGTTTGCAGTGAAACTGTAGCAGGCTCGGGCACGGGAGCTGGCCTTCTTTGGGGTCTCACGGGACAGTTCACCAAGAAATGCAAGAAATCCCCACAGTACATACAGATGTTCTGTGTTTTCCTCCAGGCACGTTCCTCTGCAGTTAGCCGGCCACTTTTCCCAGGTGGGAGACGTACCCCCAGAGAGATGTTATGTACAGAGTCTCTAAAGTTCCAAATCTCCTCCAAGAACCCCAATAGCGGAAACTCGAAGCCCTTCAAGGCTGACATAATCACTGCGGTCTCAATGGTGTGTGACTTCAGCATTCTGTCAAGCTCAGCGCTGGTGGGGTCCCAGTATGCAGGGAGTTCAGGGTTATTGGCAGACAGTGCCTTGCTGTATAGCATGGTGTCAAGAGGGCTAAGCAGGAATCGTAGTAAGGAGACGATCTGAGGTTCAGGGGCTGGCAGAGAGGATGCAGAGTTGGTGGGCAAAGCAGAGGTCTGGTACACAAAGAGAATAAGCAATAATAGGTCTTTCCAGATCAAGGTATAGGGGATAATGCTGAAGTCCAGAGGGAGGGGCAGAGAGCATCTTTATTTCAGACACAGGGGTGTGGTGTGTGTGTGTGTTCTGTGATTTAACTGTGAAGGTTCTGGTTATGTGCTGAACCTGAGGGCAGAACCTGAGGGCAGAACTTTTCCTGGATGTGCTGCAAGCACAGATTTGGCATCAAACAGCAGGCATGGATCCTGACAATTTATAAACGCGAAAGTCCTGACTGACTGTTCAACGCCCAGCTGAAACCGTTTAACCTAGGAACGTGAAATTTTTAAGGTGCACTGTTTTTATGACGAAGGCACCCAGTAAGGAAGGATTTTTGGAAACTCCACCCCTAAGGGGGTGAAAAAGGGGGTTGAATATTTTAAACAGGATACCTATAGCTCAAAAACAGAAGATGTTACAGAGGTGAAAATCAGTATTTAGATTCGTCTTGAAAAATAAAAAAAACATATTTTGCCGTTTTTCAAAAATTCGACTGGGGGCCAAAAAAGGGGGTTGAATATTTTAAATAGGATACCTATATCTTAAAAACAGAAGATGGTACAGACGTGAAAATCGGTACTTAGATTCGACTTGAAAAATAAAAAAAACATGTATTTTACCATTTTCTGAAAATTCCATGGGGGGGCCAAAATGGGGGGTTGAATACTTTTATCATAAAACGCGAAAGTCCTGACTGACTGACTGACTCATCAACGCCCAGCTGAAACCGTTTAACCTAGGAACATGAAATTTTGAAGGTGCACCGTTTTTATGATGTAGGTGCCCACTAAAGAAGGAATTTTGGAAAATCCACCCATAAGGGGGTGAAAAAGGGGGTTGAATATTTTAAACAGGATACCTATAGCTCAAAAACAGAAGATGTTACAGATGTGAAAATTGGTATTTAGATTTGTCTTGAGAAACAAAAAACACCTATTTTACAAAAATCCAGTGGGAGGGGGAAAAAAGGGGGGGCTTGAATAATTTTATCAGTATACCTATATTTCCAAAAACCAAAGATTTTACAGGTGTGAAATCTGGCACTTACAATCATCTTGAATAATAAAAAAAACACAGGTTTTACCATTTTCCAAGAATCTCATGTGGTGGGTGAAAAAAGGGGGTGAATACTTTTCAACAGGATACTTATATCTCAAAAACAGAAGATGTTACAGACGTGAAAATTGGTATTTAGATTAGTCTTGAAAATAAAACACCACGTATATTTCCATTTTCCAAAAATTCAGTGGGGTGGGGCAAAAACAGGGATGAATACCTTTATCACTATACCTATATTTCAAAAAACCAATGATGTTACAGATGTGAAATTCGATATTTACAATCTTCGTGCAAAGAACCCCATGTTTTACCATTTTCTGAAGATCAAGTTAAGGGGGGTGGGGGAAAGGGATGTGAATACTTTTATCAGTATATCTATATTTCAAAAACAAAAGATGTTACAGGTGTGAAATTTGGCACTTACGTGCTTTACAATTTTCCAAAAATCCCAAGTGGGGGGGAAAAGGGGGGGGGGTTCTACCAAAAAAAAACTTGTTTCCTTTAAAAAACAATTTTAACAAATCCGAAAATCCACGCGAGTAAAGCCGCGGGCAAAAGCTAGTATTTATATAACGTTATCCGATAACCTCTGGCACCATTTTTCTAAACTAATCAGGTTTATGCTTTTGGTGCCCAAAATTGCATTGTATATTCAAGATTAGTGATGAGCCGAACACCTGGTAACCTACCAGTGCCTGGAAAGGTGTTACACAAGTGTCGCTTTAGAGCGTACTCAAGTTGTTTCATCCAGTTCTCCCTCTGTGCGGGCAGGATGAGCTCTGCAACTTTACCCTTGTATCGTGGATCAAGAAGGCTTACAACCAGTAATGATCCCTCTCCTCGATAGCACGAATCCTAGGGTCCTTTAGCAGGCTTTGCAGTATAAGGGAGCCCATGCAGCGTAGGTTGGAGGTGGCATTAGCTTCCGAGTCTTCCTGGTCAATGAGGATGACCCCAATCGAGCACTTCCTCCTCCCAGCCACGTACTAGTTCTTGGGTTTCTGGGCACACAAAACCCTCCCTTGAGGAATCCCCACCTTCAATGCCCCCACTACTTAAATATTCCTCCTCATCCTCCTCCTGTCTGATCTGAGGACCCACACGAATGCTGTCTGCGTAAAGGGGTTCAGATTTTGGGGTTCAGTAATGGTAATAATTAGTCTTTCCCTTCCTATTTTCCTCTGTTTCTCTCCACCCCTTCTTCTCAATCTCCTTTGCAACTCTATACCATGCTTCTGCTACATTCCATAATCCATTGTCTATCAACATTCCTTTTTTATTCTTCAATAAATTTCTCCATCCCTCTGTTTGTAGTCTGGGACTATCTAAGCCGCAGATCCTACCGAGAAGTTTCAGTTTCTTCACATTCCGTTTTCCTGCTCTTTTCTCAACCAACTTGCGTGGAGTCATCCAACCAGCATGGTTACTCTGTTCATTACCCATTCCTGATTATTAGCTCTTTTCCTGATCAATGAAACAATTCACGTAGTTTATCAACAGTCAGAAATGATGATAGACCTATACCTATCGTGTCTTATTCTACCAAATATAGTTGTTAGCGCTAAACTACAACAATAAAGCATCTCGCCTCTCCTATATTCCAAATATAGTATCCTGTTAGCAGGTGTAGCTTGCACCTGTTTTACTGCAGCAAATATATCCTACAGGTGATTTCTTTACGCGTCACCTGTTACTACTAGATATTGTGAGCTACTACTAGATATGCCTTATGCATCACATATGTACCGCTACCCACAATAAACCCCCTGACTGTCAATCAAACTATACTTCAATCAGAGATATATCGTGTCTTCACCTGTTCATGCTAGACCCCGATAATCTCTCTGATCACCAACCAAACCACAATTCCTATGAGGAAATATGCCGTCAATACAACGAACTGTGAACAGACGTACAGACAATCAGACAACAGGCATGCGATTCGTGGGTCAGTAAACTGGCATCTGGGCAAAGTTAAATAAAACCCACTTTTGGTGCCTCCCCAAGTGCTACGCTTGGATTTCCCAGGGCAGGGACTGCAGACCAGAATACGTCACCAGTAGGATATCAAAGGTATCTTACCGTGAGGTTACGAAGTTGATCAGGCTCCGTTTCTGGTGCAGTCCCGCCAGGAAATCCTTGGTGTTGGCGATCTGGCAGAGGTGTAACCCAGATGTCCCACGTTGGGCGCCAATTGTTATGGATCAGACTTAAACAGTCTCTTGACCCCTTCTTTATTGAAAGATACATGCTTTTATGCCAGTTGGTGCAGAAGCAGGGGCGTTAACTAATATTTTATAGAACATCAGCAGTAAAATTGCAAACTCCTTATGGATTAGATCATAGAAACGATAGTCAAATATCAGCTGTTTCCAAATGTCAAAGTATTTTGCGTCATTGACAAACGCCAGCCGTACTTCGCCATCATGGGTGTTGGCGAAGTCCTGTTTCAGATACATTGTGTTACAGGATGCAGGATGTCCCTCGCTCTGCTCCTGGTACCGAAATAGGGATCCTCATGACTTGCGGTTAGCTATTCTGTTTAAACAGCGGAGTTACGCAAGATACATTTTGATTCTCTGAAAAGACAGTTTTATTAATTCAGCTCATAAGACATCTTAACTACTTAAATGAGCATTTTTCTAGGTCTTTGAATATTATTAAAGCAGATACATATTCTTATCCATAACAGTCCCCCCTAAAAATGCACATTTCTCAAGTGTCCCCTTGGAGACGAGCTGCGCCTTTATCTGTTCCCCTAAAGTCTCGCCAGCCATCTCCTTTCTTCACCGAAGTTTGAGACGAATAGCTCATATTGACGCTAAACCCCTTTCTAATTCGGATTTGGGCTTAGTCGAGACTGGTGGGTCATGATTCCAGAAAGTGGTTAGTTTGTTTTCCCGGGCGGTAGCAATCTGATGTCCCATGGTAACCTGTGGAATTATGTCAATGCCCACCCGTTCCCCCACGACCTCTCGCACCATAGCAACAGCCGCCTGTTCCATTATGATAGCAACATTTTGCCCCTTAATTCCCACTCCCCAAATGAGAAGGATATACACGATCATGGCTGGGTTTCTTTCTTCTCTGTCTCCGGTGCACAGGTCTTTTTACAGTGGGAAGCGTGGATCCAAGTGGTAGTCCTTCCAGCTTCACTGAAGTTGCTGTTGTGAGGAGGACCTGGAAAGGGGCGTCATATCTGGGCTCAAGTGGAGTTTTCCAAAGGAATTTCTTAACTAGTACCCAGTCTCCTGGGACCAATTGATGGTGTCGTTGGTACTCTCGGGATCTGGAATGGAAGAGAACACCTGACCATAGATATGTCACGGTTCCCACCACGCAGTCCTTAAAGCCCAACACTTCAGAGCCAAAAAACTCCCAACAGGGTAGCCGTAAAGGAATCCCTAACTATCTGGTCCTTAAAAATTGGCCAGGTATATGTATACTAGCTAGACAGAAAGAGTTAATCAAAGACAATGTCGTAATACAAAACCAGGTCAGCAACACGGGGGGGGGGTAGTCAGATGAGCCAGAATCAGGAATACAGAGTATAGAATAGTCAAATGTAATAACCGGGTCGATATCAGTGCAGAAGCGTAGTACAAGGAAATAGTCTAGGGCAACGGAAGGCAGAATAGTCAGAAAACAAGCAGAAGTCAATAACAGGTTAAATCACGAGAGAATTCAGGTACAAGGAGCTCAGGTATGGATAACCACGATCTGGCACTGCTGAAAAGGAACTGTTGGTTTTTAAAAGACCTTCACCAGACCGTGCCCCCCTCTCAAGCCGCGCCTCATGCAGCCACCTCCCTGCCTGTTTCAATTTAAACCGGGCGTTGGTGAGCGAGCAGCATCAGACATGCTGCCGTCAAGCACACCGGAAAGGCTGGAAGCCCCCAACGTTACAAGATATCAGTTAATGTTTTTGAAACACTGGTGACGTATTTTACCAGACTGTCAGATTGTAATTGCAGTTGCTGGGGACCAAAGCACCCTAGTCTGGGGGCCGTGCTGAACAGTATTTTGAAAGGGTGACAGATTGAATGCCCTCAGCGGTCTACACAATGTTTTTGAGAGGTGTGAATGCCCATTAGGGATGAGCCGAACACCGAGTTTGGTACACACTCGAACTTTCCAAATGTTCGAATTCGAACTCAATACAAGTCAATGGGACTCAAAATTCGATTTTTAGAGTGCCCTCCAAGAGGGCATATATGCTAGATATTTGCCATTAAAGGTGTATGGGGGTCCGGGTAGTGCCCTGGGGGACAGGAAACAATGACAAAAAAGTAAAAAAAAAATGTTTTTAAAGGGACAGTGAGTTTTCCATGAAATAAGGGTTAAAAATAAAAACCAAAAATTCCTTCAAATATAAATGCCTAGGATGTCCCCATAACCTGCCCGTGAAGTGGACGATTTCTAGGATGTATAGAAACATTTAAAAACAAAAAAATGACGTTTCAAATGACGGTAAATGCTTTTCCTTTAATCTATTCATAAACAACTGCTTGGGTCGGCAGCCTGTATGAAAAGACATTTAAGGACGCACAGAAAAAGTTAATTGATTTTTTGGCTACATTATGGTGAAACTTATGCAGGCTTTGGATGAAAGTAACAATAGGTGCTTTAAAATTGGGCATTTAGTGTCGGCAGCAGTGCCGTCACACAGTAACCCCTCTGAGGATATGAATCTGGTACAGGCGTCAGTGGCAGTGCACCCAAATATTGTGCTTTTGGTGCCAGGCAAGTACATTCATACAGTAACCCCTCTGTGGTATTGTGGAAGAGTGCAGGGGTGGACCATGCTGTCCTATATTAAAAAGATAGGGCAGCAGACACGGAGGAGTCCTTACACTGCAGGGCAGCGGACACGAAAGAGTCCTTACGCTGCAGGGCAGCGGACACGGAAGAGTCCTTACGCTGCAGGGCAGCGGACACGGAAGAGTCCTTACGCTGCAGGGCAGCGGACACGGAAGAGTCCTTACGCTGCAGGGCAGCGGACACGGAAGAGTCCTTACGCTGCAGGGCAGCGGACACGGAAGAGTCCTTACGCTGCAGGGCAGCGGACACGGAAGAGTCCTTACGCTGCAGGGCAGCGGACACGGAAGAATCCTTATGCTGCAGGGCAGCGGACACGGAAGAGTCCTTACGCTGCAGGGCAGCGGACACGGAAGAGTCCTTACGCTGCAGGGCAGCGGACACGGAAGAGTCCTTACGCTGCAGGGCAGCGGACACGGAAGAGTCCTTACGCTGCAGGGCCGCGGACACGGAAGAGTCCTTAGGCTGCAGGGCAGCGGACACGGAAGAGTCCTTACGCTGCAGGGCAGCGGACACGGAAGAGTCCTTACGCTGCAGGGCAGCGGACACGGAGGAGTCCTTACGCTGCAGGGCAGCGGACACGGAGGAGTCCTTACGCTGCAGGGCAGCGGACACGGAGGAGTCCTTACGCTGCAGGGCAGCGGACACGGAGGAGTCCTTACGCTGCAGGGCAGCGGACACGGATTCTGCGGCCTGGCATGGCTTGGTCACGGAGGTCTGGTAAGGTTGGAACATGGAGGAGGTCTTCTGCGGGGACTCTTGGCAGTTCACTCGTTTGTGCAGGGAAGAACCGCAATAAAAGCACAATCCATAAGTTTTTCTCCATACCTTCTCCTCCAGGGTTAGGGGTCCTCAGAAACCCTTCGTCGGCATAGGGGTTTGCTCCGCAATCAAGGTGCTCTTGGAATTCTGAAGCATAACGGAGAGCACCAAGTCCAGGTGCTGCACGAACATAGTAAGGGCCCCTTTCAAGTTCTTTACTAAGGCTACAATTACTGCGGCCTCACTGGTGTTTGGCTTCCTCATTCTGTCACAGCCCTGGCCTAGCATATGTGCAGAAATGTGGGTGTGAGCCCAAGGTGCATAAAATATAGAAGAGAAGGCAGGATTCAGGGTAACAGGGTTTATTTGTAGGAACAAATAAACAGACAAGAAATCATATATTATAGACCTGTGAGCTTAACATCTGTGGCTGGGAAAGTATTTGAGGGGTTACTAAGGGATAATATTCAGGAATTTATTGGGAGGTATAATGTAATTGGCAAAAATCAGCATGGTTTCATGAAACACAGATCATGTCAGACTAACCTAATTACGTTCTATATGAGGAAGTAAGTAGAAGTATAGATCAGGGGGTCGCAGTGGATGTGATTTACTTAGATTTTGCCAAAGCTTTCGACACAGTTCCACACAAAAGGTTACTACTTAAATTAAGAAAAAATGGTCTAGATGAAAATACTTGTTCTTGGATAGAAAACTGGCTAAAAGATAGGGTACAGAGAGTGGTCATAAATGGTACATTTTCAAGATGGACACCAGTGGTAAGTGGTGTCCCTCAGGGGTCTGTTATAGGACCAATACTATTCAATTTATTTATAAATGACCTTGAGATAGGCATTGAAAGTCATGTATCAGTGTTTGCAGATGACACAAAGCTAGGAAAAGTAATACAATGTGAGCAGGATGTTACTTCGCTGCAGAGGGATTTAGATAGATTGGGGGACTGGGCACTTAAATGGCAGATGAGATTTAATCTAGATAAATGTAAAGTTATGCACTTTGGAGTGAAGAACACACAAGCAATTTATACCCTAAATGGTACGGAGTTAGGGAAATCCAAGCAGGAGAAGGATTTGGGAATAATCATAGACTTCAAACTAAGTAACAATGTGCAATGTCAAACAGCAGCCGCCAAGGCCAGCAAAGTACTGGCATGCATTAAAAGGGGAGTTCACTCACGGGATGAAAACATAATTTTGCCTCTGTATAAATCAATGGTCAGGCCGCACCTTGAATATGCCGTGCAATTTTGGGCACCTGTCTTAAAAAAATATATTATATCGTTAGAAAAAGTGCAGAGACGGGCAACTAAATTAATAAGGGGGATGGAAGGGTTAAGTTATGAGGAAAGACTAACAAGCTTAAACCTGTTTAGTTTAGAGAAAAGGCGCCTTAGAGGATCTGATAACCTTATATAAATATATACGGGGCCATTATCAACCATTGTCTGATAACCTATTCATTAACAGGACTATACACAGGACAAGGGGTCATCCATTTAGACTGGAAGAAAGAAAATTTAGCTTAAAGCATAGGAAGGGTTATTTTACGGTGAGAACAATCAAGCTGTGGAATTCTCTGCCTGTTGAGGTGGTTGGGTCAGAGTCTGTACAGACTTTTAAAAAAACGACTGGATGACTTCCTGCAGACACAGAATATTAAGGGTTATAATATTTAATATGTGGGTAAAAGCTTCTTGATCCAAGGAGAAATCTGACTGCCATTCTGGGGTCAAGAAGGAATTTTTTCCCAGTATGTTGCATATTGGCAAGCATTCAGACTGGGTTTTTTGCCTTCTTTTTGGATCAACAGCAGTAGGTTGTGGGAGAGGCTGAACCCGATGGACGCATGTCTTTTTTCAGCCTATATAACTATGTAACTATGTAACTATGTAATATAGAAGGCTCAGAACAAAACCATAGAAGGAGGCTAGAGGTAGTGGGAATGGGAGAACTGGATAAATATAATATAATTATACAGAGAACATATATTCCAGGCAAAGGTACAGATGGAGCAGGCAAAAGGGTTAAGCAAGGGTCTGGTACACAGGTAGTCAAGCAGAATAACAGAGGGGTACCTGGGGGGGGACAAGGAGGATACCAGAAATAAATGTAGAATCAGAGCAGAGGGAAAGCCGGAATGTCTATGGTACAGAGGGGTTCCAGACAAGGATCACATGAGTATCAGAAAGTAGGTCTGCACTTGGCAAGGCTAGCAACTTCAATGAGGAAGCGTGGGATAAGGGGCGTAGCTTCCTCATAAGCAGGATTCATCAGATGGGATCAAGTGCAGGTGAGTCTCCACTTCCAGAATGCAAAATCAGAGTCCAGGAATTAGCATATGGAAACAAAAGTCCTGGAACTTGCATAGATCCTGCAGAATATGGCTAAAAAAGGAGAACAAAGGGGGCGCCAGACGGTCTGGGGGTACAGACCGTGACAGCTGTCCTATATTAAAAAGATATGAATCTGGTAAAGGAGTCAGTGCACCCAGATTTTGTGCTTTTGGTGCAGGCCAGCAAGTGCATTCATACAGTAACCCCTCTGTGGTAATGTGGAAGAGTGCAGGGGTGGACCATGCTGTCCTATATTAAAAAGATATGAATCTGGTAAAGGAGTCAGTGCATCCAGATATTGTGCTTTTGGTGCCAGGCCAGCAAGTGCCATCATACAGTAACCCCTCTGTGGTATTGTGGGAGAGTGCAGGGGTGGACCATGCAGTCCTATATTAAAAAGATATGAATCTAGTAAAGGCGTCAGTGCAGCCAAATATTGTGCTTTCATGGGAGCAAGTGCCTTCACACCATAACCCTTTTGTGGTATTGTGGAAGAGTGCAGGGTTGGACCCTGCGGTTCAAAAAATTAAAATGATATAAATCTGGCACAGGCGTCGGTGCAGCCAAATATAGTGCCTTTCATGGCAGCAAGTGCCTTCACACTGTAACCCTTTTGTGGTATTGTGGAAGAGTGCAGGGTTGGACCCTGTGGTTCACAAAATTAAAATTATATAAATCTGGCCCAGGCGTCAGTGCAGCCAAATATTGTGCCTTTCATGGCAGCAAGTGCCTTCACATCGTAACCCTTTTGTGGTATTGTGGAGGAGTTCAGTGCTGGAGGTTTTGTGAATGCAGAAGACATCTCCGATCTATTCCATTATGTCAGCATCAGGGGATTGATAGCTGCTGATCCAGGACTGATTCATTTTTATAAATGTCACCCGGTCTGCAGTCGGTGGACAGACGCACTCTTTTGTCTGTGACAAAACCTCCAGCGGCACTGAACGTCCTTTCAGAGAGCACGCTAGATGAAGTGCGATCTTGTAGCTGCATAGCATATTGGCTAAGTTCTGGCCAGTGTTCCAATCTCAACACCCAGTAAGCCAGTGGATCATCTGCTGGAAAGGTATCCAGGTCTTCCTTGCCCCTAGGTAGTCCTGCACCATACGGTGAGAACGCTGGCAATGGGTGCCTACATTTGACGTCCCTGGGCGTCGTGGACTATAAAATCAGTCAAGCGGCCCTGGCCTTCACCACTATTCCTCTGATCATCCGCAGCCTCAGAAGCACCTTTGTCATCACTTGGTAACCTACCAGTGCCTACCAAGTTTTTTCATCCTGTGCTCCCTCTGTGCGGGCAGGATGAGCTCTGCAACTTTACCCTTGTATCATGGATCAAGAAGGGTTGCCAACCAGTAATGATACCTCTCATTGATAGCACGAATCCTGGGGTCCTTTAGCAGGCTTTGCATTATAAGGGAGCCCATGCAGTGTAGGTTGGAGGTGGCATTAGCTTCCGAGTCTTCCTGGTCAATGAGGATGACCGTATCGTGCACTTCCTCCTCCCAGCCACGTACTAGTCCTTGTGTTTCTGGGCACACAAAACCCTCCCTTGAAGAATCCCCACCTTCAATGCTCCACTACTTAAATATTCCTCCTCCTCATCATCCTCCTCCTGTCTCATCTGAGGAGGACCCACTGGAATGCTGTCTGCGGAAAGACTCGGGCCTTCAGAGCTAGGGAAGGCCTCCTCTTCCTTCCGCTGCTCTGCCTCTAGAGTCACATCTATAATTCCCCGGAGATTGTGCTCCAGCAGGAACACTAAAGGAATTGTGTCACTGATGCATGCACTGTCCCTGCTCACCATCCTCGTTGCCTCCTCAAATGGTGACAGTGCAGTGCATGCATCCTTGATCATCAGCCACTGCGGGGGGGGGGGAAACAAGTTGACCTGAACCTGTCCTTGTGCCATACTCACACAGGTACTCGTTGATGGCCCTCTGCTGCTTGTGCAGATGCTGCAGCATTTCTAATGTCGAGTTCCACCTGGTGGGCATGTAACAGATCAGACGGTTTGTGGGAAGGTAGAATTCTCTTTGAATTTCTGCCAGGCGAACGCTTGCTGGGAATGACTGTCTGAAGTGGCTGCAGACTTTTCTGGCCTAGCTGAGAAGCTCTGCCAGCCCTGGGTACCTGGTTAGGAAACGCTGTACCACTAGATTTAGGACGTGTGCAAGGCATGGTGCATGCGTCAATTTACCCTTGCGTAGGGCGGAGAGAAGGTTGCTGCCATTATTACAGATGATCATTCCCAGCTGAAGCTGGCATGGTGTTAACCATCTCTGCACCTGCCCCTGCAGAGCTGACAGAATTTCTGTCTCGGTGTGGCTCCTGTCCCCTAAACAAACCAGCTCATGCACAGTATGGCATCTTTTTGCTTGAGCCATTGCGTAGCCCCGTCAGGCGTCGGTTTAACTGCCACTTCGCCAGAGACATAGAAGGAGGAGGAGGAAGAGGGAGAGATGGTGGTGGAGCAGACAGAACTCATACAAGCAGCTTTCTGGAGGCGTGGTGGATGAACAAGCTCCAGCACAGAGCCCCGTCTTGGATCCCTCCCAGCTGCAATCAGAGTTACCCAGTGTGCCGTGAAGGAAATGTATCGACCCTATCCATGCTTGCTGGACCACGTGTCTAAAGTCACATGCACCTTGCTGCTGACTGCCTTTCCCAATGACTCAATAACATTGTCTTCCACGTGCATGTATAGTGCTGGAATGGCCTTCCGTGAAAAGTAATGGCGTTTTGGAACATGCCACTGTGGTACAGTACATTCAGCAAATTCATGGAAGGGAGCAGAGTCCATCAGCTGGAAAGGCAGCAGCTGCAATGTGAGTAATTTTGCTAAGCTGGCATTTAGACGCTGTGCTTGGGGATGGTTGGGACTATATTTTTTCTTACTCTGCAGCAGCTCGGGCAATGTAATCTGACTGTGTAAATCTTCAGCTGATGGGATGCTGTCACATTGTGAGGAAGGAGCTGGTTCATCCAATACTGTAGCATCATCCTTGTCAGTGGAGGTTGTAGGCAATGACATGGCAGGACATACAGTGGGGGTAGAGACAGATGAGGAGGAGGAGGACCTACGCAAAGTTTTGCGCCAACGGAATGTGTGGCAGGTGGTCATATGTCGCCTCAAGCATGTGGTACCCAAGGGTCCGGTGTCTTTCCCACGCTTGAGCCTCATATGACATAGATTAAAAATAGCAACGGTGGGGTTTGCTGCACATTTCTTAAAGAACTCCCAGACAGCAGAGTTCCTGCATGTGTGCTTTGAGACAACAGCGCTCTGCACCGGAGCAGCTCTGACATGTGATGCCTTGGACTGGCTAGTGCTATGGTTGGTCATAGAGTATGTTGTGCCTCGTGTTTCCTGTGCCTCCTCCTCCCCTCCTCCTCACTTGATTCCTCTGTTCGAACAGGCACCGAGGTGGAGTCAGTGACCTCATCATCATTGTCATCATCCCCTATCTCCTCGTCACTGGAGCTAACTTGGCAGTATATGTGGCTAAATTCACGAGGAATAATCCTTTATATGGCGCCTGTCTTAAGTAGCACAGGCTGTTGCCTAACCCAGATAGAGGGGCAGTGTTACAGACCTGCCAATAAATGTCAAAAAAGGGGTGGTATATCGGTGTCGGGCGCTGCCTGTAGATGGATATCTCGCGCTATGTGAAGTGCGCTGTCTGTAAGAGGATATCTCGCACTTTGTGAAGTGTGTTGTTCGTGAGGTTAAAAAGTCCCTCGGTGTTAAAAACTGAAAAAAGGGGGGGATAATTGAGGATGGTATGATGGTGGAATAAATGGTGTTTCTTGTGTACAGCTTTCGGTATTATTCACCGTATCCAAAAAAACTTATGGAGTATTGGTGCAATGGTATTCAATACAGTATATTCAATTGGGAAACAGAATTCTTATACAAGGTCAGTAGATGATTGACATCTAGTGGTTAAATAAGATATTGCAGGGAACAGATATTCAGTCTGAATAGTATAAGAAAAGTTCCTCAGTGTCCTGCTGCCACCTAGTGGCTCAACTAGGTAACGCAGTCTATGTATGTGGTGAAAAAGGGGATATGTCGCTGGTTCCTTCTTTTCTCCCGTCGTCCTCATAAGAAAAACAGAGAAAAGGCATACATAGTGCAACACTGTATGGTATGCGTATTTGCTTAAAGGAAATAAGAATGAACTCATGTGGTCTAGAGCCTAGTGAAAGTGTTAGGCTCAGACTTAATCGCTATGCCAGTCCATAGAGGTGACTGGGTCCCTTCTTTTTTGATCCCTCCTGTGCTGCAACAAGGTTTTCCATGGTCTCCTGGTTCTCTGGGTTGGTCATCCGGGGGTAGATGTGCGGCTACCGGTAGTGTACCTCCCTTTCCTCCGGAGTAAAACCACAAACAGCAGAAATGGGGGGTTTAAAGGGATTTATTACAAAATAACAATACAGATAAAATGGTGGGGGTAATCCAGGACGCGTTTCGCCTAAACAAGGCCTCTTTTGCTGGATGGGTTTAACCACTTAACCACTCTTATTTAACCACTAGATGTCAATCATCTACCGACCTTGTATAAGAATTCTGTTTCCCAATTGAATATACTGTATTGAATACCATTGTACCAATACTCCATAAGTTTTTTTGGATACGGTGAATAATACCGAAAGCTGTACACAAGAAACACCATTTATTCCACCATCATACCATCCTCAATTATCCCCCCCCCTTTTTTCAGTTTTTAACACCGAGGGACTTTTTAACCTCACGAACACCACACTTCACAAAGTGCGAGATATCCTCTTACAGACAGCGCACTTCACATAGCGCGAGATATCCATCTACAGGCAGTGCCCGACACAGATATACCACCCCTTTTCTAACTTGGCAGTATGCTGCAGCTGCTGGGGCAACATGAGTGCCAGTTATTTGTGTGTCATCACTGGCACCCCCTTCCTCTAGGTTGATTATACACCCTTCCTCAACCTCAGAGATTGAATCAGAGCACTGCACTTGCTGCGCATCCTCAAGCAGCATGTCACTGTCATTGTAGTCAAACAACTCATCTGACTCCTCCATGTGTGATAGCGAGGCTACGGCAGGAGTAGCTGTGGACATGGAGGCTGCATTAGATGCTTTGGCAGCTGAGGTGTACAGTAAAGCACTACAAGCCTGGCTGGCAGAGGACTCAGAGGATGAGGATGGCCTGGTTAGTCAATCCACCAAATCCTCTGTATGTTGCTGCTGCTTAAGACGGCCAGCACCAGTTAGAAAGGACAAGTGTGCCCCTGCAGAGGATGCACGACGTCCACCACGACCAGAGGCACAGCCTCCCGACACAGGGGCTGCTTGCCCTCGTATCTGTGTCTGGGAGCGTCTGCCTCTCCTTTTTGTTCTTTCAGACATGGTGAGTGATATATAGATTAAATATATACAGAACTCTGATTCAACTCTGGTATAAAGATTAACGATTTCCAGAACTCTGGTATAACTCAGTGAGACACCCTGATAGCTGGCAGCCAGTGACAAGACACAGATTACAATTCCCAGAAACCTCCTATAAATCAGTGAGACCCCCTGATGTGTGGCAGTGAGAAAACACAAATTACAATTTGCATAAATCTGCTAGAAGTATGTGGGACCCCCTGATAGCTGGCAGTGAGAAGACACAGATTACAAGTCTCAGAAACCTCCTATAAATCAGTGAGACCCCCTGATGGGTGGCAGTGAGAAGACACAAATTACAATTCAAATAAATCTGCTAGAAGTATGTGGGACCCCCTGATAGCTGGCAGTGAGAAGACACAGATTACAAGTCTCAGAAACCTCCTATAAAATCAGTGAGACCCCCTGATGGGTGGCAGTGAGAAGACACAAATTACAATTTGCAAAAATCTGCTAGAAGTATGTGGGACCCCCTGATGGGTGGCAGTGAGAAGACACAAATTACAATTTGCATAAATCTGATAGAAGTATGTGGGACCTCCTGAAAGCTGGCAGTGAGAAGACACAGATTACAAGTCTCAGAAATCTCCTATAAATCAGTGAGACTCCCTGATGGATGTCAGCCAGTGAGAACATACGGATTATCACAATTCCCAAATATTTTGTAGAAATTACTGACGCCCAAAATACTGCGTGGCACTGGCTGTGACAAGACACAGATCACCTCAATTCCCAAATATTTTGTAGAAATTACTGACGCCCAAAATACTGCGTGGCACTGTCTGTGACATCAAGTCACAGATCACATCAATTCCCAAATATTTTGTAGAAATTACTGAACCCCAAAATACTGCGTGGCACTGGCTGTGACAAGGCACAGATCACCTCAATTCCCAAATATTTTGCAGTAATTACTGAGCCCCCAAAATAGTTGCTGGGAGTGAGCACAAAGATTACCTCAGATTACCTCAATTCCCAAATATTTTGTAGAAATTACTGAGCACCCAAAATAGTTGCTGGATGTGAGAACACAAAGATTACAACAATTCCCAGATATTTTGTAGAAATGACACCCCCCCCCAGTAGATGAGACCCCCCCAGACCCCCCCGCCCCCAGTAGCTGGTGGCAGACTGGCAGTAAGATCACACACTAACACAACAACAATCTCCTCTGAACTCTCCTCTCAAACGCATGCAGAAGCGCTGTGTGGAAGCCTTTTATAGTGTGCTGCGGGACTTACTGTAGCTCTGTGAGCTCATGATTGGGCAAAATTTGCCCAATCAGGACTCTGGCATAGTCTTGAAACTGTCTTGCACCTGACCTGTGGACAGGTGCAAGGCTGTAGCCAATTACAAGCTTCAGGTCAGTGGAAAAGTGCATTGTGGTGCATTGTGGGCGAACACGCGACGAACAAGCGGAAATGTTCGTAGTTCGCGAACATGCGAACAGGCTGTGTCCAATGCGAACTCCGAACCGATCGAACCAAACAGCTCATCCCTAGTGCCCATGTGCCCAATGTACCACAGCTGGATAGAGAGCCTTAGGTAGCACACCTTATTTCTCATGCAGAGAAGTCCGTGTTTGCGTGTGGACCCCCTTTTCTCCCATTCTCCCTTTTTACTGTTTAATGCAGAGCCCTGCAACTGTGTTATTTGTAACTCTAATCTGTACTAACGATGGAACTGGCTGCACGAGTTCCTTTTACTGTGTCTGTGCCGCTAGGTGCTTTTACTTTCAGAAATCAGAAATCTGTGTAAATAAAGGAAACAGGCTTGAAGTGAATGCAGTTCTGCTTTTTCAGGCAGAAACAGTGGGGGCAAGGGGAGAAGTGTACAGAATTGAAAATTCACTCGTGACAGCGCAACCAGTATGATATATATATATACACCAAACTCGTCCATGAAACGGGATCCATCCACATACAGTGTTAGGTCGGGGGGGTTTTGAGAGGAGTATCACACACAGAGGGCAGGTGTGCTGTTTCTGGTAACATGGCTTCAAGGCAATCGTGCGGGCAGAGGGGTATGGCACCAGAGGTCATATGGGCCGCCCCATGACTATCCGCATCGCCACCACCCCCCTCAGGAAAATGAAGGAGAGCAGCCAGGTGAAGGCACCGGACGAGGGCAATGTTATCTATTATGGGAGCAGAAGGGAACGGGACATCCATCCACTGTGCTGCTGGGTAAGGATGCCAGTGGCCTGGCCACTTTCCTCAGATACAAATAGCTTGAAAGGTTTTTTTTTTCCCTCTGAGACAGCATGTTTTAGTTTGTCAAAGTTGGGCACAGCGTCTGCAGGGAGAGAAAAGGGGTTGGACTTATTGCTTCCTACAATGGTTGCATGAGGGCTGAGGCATCAGGGATCCATGATCTACAGGTTATAATGAGACCTAGGAAAGCCTGTAACGGCTTCTTCGCTGGGGCAGGGGAACGGATGATATAGTACGTACTCTGAACTCAGTTAGGTGTCTGATGCCTTGTGAAATACAGTGGTCGAGGAAAACCACAGTCTGGAGGCACTACTGTAATTTGGCTTCGGAAGCTTTGCAGCCTTGTTTAGTCAGATACCGCAGAAGGCTGATTGTCTTGTGCTTTTAGTTAAATCATATTCTGCACTCACACTATTAATCACATACATATCCTTCGTAATGCTCTCTACGGGGAAGCATCCTGTAGTTGCCATATCTAGGATAGGCTTTCCTAACTCTTTTGGCCTCAACCTATACCATCATGTCTCACATTCTTCTTCCAAACAACAATCTTTAAAACTTTTTTCAAAACTCCGCACTATTACTTCATTCATTTGTCTACATGCCATTTTCCTTTCACAATGTCTCTCCATACACTTTCGAATCTTTTTCTCATATTGAATTATAAATTATCATCCGCATCCTTTGGATGATCATGTTTTGCGTATCTTGAATATCTTTGCACGTTCACCCTCAGTCTCAGAAATACAATACTATGCATTCAAACCAGATCAAAACAGCTTCAGCTTTTACAAGTATCCTATCTATCCACCGTTACGTATTCAGCTTCTAGCAACACTTCTGCCTATACATTTACCCGGGCCTGAAGGCCACCAAAAACCCCCGTAATACTATGCGGAATACGCAACCACCACCACAGCATGGAGCTCTCAGCCCACTCCCATTATCTCTACTCCTTTTTTCTCCGAATTACCCCTGGATTTATCCATCCCCTTCCTCCGCCCCGCAGGAAACTTGACTCTGACTGTGCAACAAAAGGTGTGTCTTCCAAACTACAGACACAAATATTTATAAAATCCTATACAAAATACTCATTTTTTCCTTAACAAGAACAACCTACGATTCCAGATACAGCTTTCATACTATTATATTCTATAAACCACAATAAGTGGTATTTAAAAACCTTTTCAGTTTCAACTTCATCCAAATCATTTCTACAATACATACAATACAAATGTGATGACTCCTTGCATTACGACTGCAACGCAAGGGAAAATCACCCTGCAATGCAGGGGAAATCACACACACACCGAACAGCATTTCAATTAACCCCATGCCGACATCTCAGTTTAACCAAACCTCTTTGGCTTGCGCCAGAAACGAGGTTACCGTGACACAGTGCGTCCCAGTCATTCCCGGACGGACAGTCCAGCACCATGAGTGGAGATCCACAGAGCAGGAATTCCTGCTGGGCGCCTTGTCGATTGTCTGCTCAATGGCAATGGATGTTCTGTCCTGGAACATGTGTGGGGAGCTTGGGGGGGCCTGACACAGGGTTGCCAGTTTCCTAGTGCAGGGGTGGTGGGAAATTATCAGATACAATGGCAGTGTCCTGCTAAGGGCCATTGGCTGCATCCGCCCTTTGGGGGGCGTCGCCTGCGGGGTGCTTTACAATCTCGTTTGAAATGGCTGAATTCTCCTCAATTAAAACAGGTTCTTGGTGGACGACCCCCTCCCCACCAAGCTCCCCTTCCACGGTACCAGCTGTTAAACTGAGAGTGGGCTTCTGTGTCCAGGTGACATTATTCTTGGGCGTAGGGTTTATTTCCTGGTCGTTTGGTGGGAAGGGTATCGGTTTGGTGGGGTGGGAAGGTCGTGAGATCTTGGTTCTAGGGTGGAAAGGTCGTGGATCGAGTACGGGCAACTTGGGGCATGGGAAACCCTATATGGGATGTAAAAGACTCATCTGTATGATTTACAGAGTCATGTGAATGGCTGGACATGTGATGATTGACCTGAGTTATCGGTCATGTCTACCGTCTGTAGGGTGGCATCCAGGTCGGCGTCTAGGTGAGGCATAATAGGGGATATGGTCGGTACCTGGCTCGTTGCTGTTGATCAGGGTACGACAGGACAAGTGGTGTAGTACGACCCATCGATACGTAAGACAGGGTAGAGACCTGTCGGCTGTTTTTGGGCAGTTGTCGTTGGGGTTGGGTTTATGACTTTCTTTTTCTTTGATATCTCACCATAAGAAGGGGGTTCGGATTTTGGGGTGAGGTAATAGTAATAATTAGTCTTTCCTTTCCTATTTTCCTCTGTTTCTATCCACCCCTCCTTCTCAATCTCCTTTGCAACTCTATTCCATGCTTCTGCTACATTCCATAATCCACTGTCTATCAACATTCCTTTTTTATTCTTCAATAAATTTCTCCATCCCTCTGTTTGTACTCTGGGACGATCTAAGCCGCAGATCCTACTGAGAAGTTTCAGTTTCATCACATTCGTTTTCCTGCTCTTTCCTCAACCAACTTGCGTGGAGTCATCCAACCAGCATGGGTACTCTGTTCATTACCCATTCCTGATTGTTTGCTCTTTTCCTGATCAATTTAAACAATTCACATAGTTTATCAACAGTCAGAAATGAGGATAGACCTATACCTATCGTGTCTTATTCTACCAAATATACCTGTTACCGCTAGACCACGACACCTAATCGGGTTTTACTACCAAATATAGTTGTTAGTGCTAAACTACGACAAAAAAGCGTCTCGTCCTCTCCTATATTCCGAATATAGTATCCTGTTAGCAGGTGTAGCTAGCACCTGTTTTACCGCAGCATATATATCCTACAGGTGCTTTCTTTACCGCGTCACCTGTTACTACTAGATATTGTGAGCTACTACTAGATATGTCTTATGCATCACCTATGTACCACTACCCACAATAAAACCCCTGACTGTCAATCAAACTATACTTCAATCAGAGATATATCGTGTCTTCACCTGTTCATGCTAGACCCCGATAATCTCTTTGATCACCAACCAAACCACAATTCCTATAAGGAAATATGCCGTCAATACAATCAGACAACAGGCATGCGATTAGTGGGTCAGTAAACGGGCATCTGGGCAAAGTTAAATAAAACCCACTTTTGGTGCCTCCCCAAGCACCACGCATGGATTTCCCAGGGCAGGAACTGCAGACCAGAACATGTCACCAGTAGGATATCAAAGGTGTCTTACCATGAGGTTATGAAGTGTATCAGGCTCCATTTCTGGTGCGGTCCCGCCAGGAATTCCATAACAATTGGCGCCCAACGTGGGGCATCTGGGTGACGCCTCTGCCAGATCGCCAACACCAAGGATGGTGTTGGCGATCTGTCAGAGGCGTAACCCAGATGACCCACGTTGGGTGCCAATTGTTATGGATCAGACTTAAACAGTCTCTTGTTCGAATGCCTGCAGCTGCCAAATGGTGGAGAAGTCAATCAAATCAAGTGCGCACTGAAAGAAAACACACAGACTCACTGGATAGGTGTCTATGTAGCCTTCCTCGGTCAAAGCCAAGTGACTTCCCCCTTCTTTTTTGAAAGATACATGCTTTTATGCCAGTTGGTGCAGAAGCAGGGGCGTTAACTAATATTTAATTTAACATCAGCAGTAAAATTGCAAACTCAGCTGTTTCCAAATGTCAAAGTATTTCAGCCGTACTTCGCCATCATGGGTGTTGGCGAAGTCCTGTTTCAGATACATTGTGTTACAGGATGCAGGATGTCCATCGCCCTGCTCTTGGTACCAAAATAGGGATCCTCATGACTTGCGGTTAGCTATTCTGTTGAAACAGCGGAGTTACGCAAGATACATATTGATTCTCTCTAAAAAGACAGTTTTATTAATTCAGCTCTTAAAGACATATTAACTACTTAAATGAGCATTTTTCTAGGTCTTTGAATATTATTTGAATATTATTAAAGCAGATACATATTTTTATCCATAACACTCTGGCACCATTCAACTAAACTAATCAGGTTTAAGCTTTTGGTGCCCAAAATTGCATTGTATATTCAAGATTAGTGATGAGCCGAACACCTGGTAACCTACCAGTGCCTGGAAAGGTGTTACACAAGTGTCGCTTTAGAGTGTACTCAAGTTGTTTCATCCGGTCCTCCCTCTGTGCGGGCAGGATGAGCTCTGCAACTTTACCCTTGTATCGTGGATCAAGAAGGCATGCCAACCAGTAATGCTCCCTCTCCTTGATAGCACAAATCCTAGGGTACTTTAGCAGGCTTTGCAGGATAAGGGAGCCCATGCAGCGTAGGTTGGAGGTGGCATTAGCTTCCGAGTCTTCCTGGTCAATGAGGATGACCCCATCGTGCACTTCCTCCTCCCAGCCACGTACTAGTTCTTGGTTTTCTGGGCTCACAAAACCCTCCCTTGAGGAATCCCCACCTTCAATGCCCCCACTACTTAAATATTCCTCCTCCTCATCATCCTCCTCCTGTCTGATCTGGGGACCCGCAGGAATGCTGTCTGCGCAAAGACTGGGACCATGAGAGCTAGGGAAGGCCTCCTCTTCCTCCCGCTGCTCTGCCTCTAGTGCCACATTAATAATTCCACGCAGAGTGCGCTCCAGCAGGAACACTAAAGGAATTGTGTCACTGATGCATGCACAGTCCCTGCTCACCATCCTCGTTGCCTCCTCAAACGGTGACAGTACAGTGCATGCATCCTTGTTTATCAGCCACTACGGTGGGAAAAAAAAACAAGTTGACCTGAACCTGTCCTTGTGCCATACTCACACAGGTACTCATTGATGGCCCTCTGCTGCTTGTGCAGACGCTGCAGCATTGCTAATGTCATAGATCCGACGGTTTGTGGGAAGGTGGAATTCTCTTTTAATTTCTGCCAGGCGAACACTTGCTGGGAATGACCGTCTGAAGTGGCTGCAGACTTTTCTGACCTGGCTGAGAAGCTCTGCCAGCCCTGGGTACCTGTTTAGGTTTAGATTTAGGACGTGTGTCAACCTACCCTGGCGAAGGGCGGAGAGAAGGTTGCTGCCATTATCACAGACTACCATTCCCAGCTGAAGCTGGTGTGATGTTAACCATCTCTGCACCTGTCCCTGCAGAGCTGACAGAATTTGTGGCCCGGTGTGGCTCCTGTCCCCTAAACAAACCAGCTCAAGCACAGTATGGCATCTTTTTTCTTAAGCCATTGCGTAGCCCCTGCCACGCATCGGTTTAAGTGCAGATTCGCCAGAGGCAGAGAAGGAGGAGGAAGAGGTGGTGGAGCAGACAGACCTCATACAAGCAGCTTTCTGAAAGGGGTTGTGGATGAACAAGCTTCCTGGATCCCTCCCAGCTGCAAGCAGAATTACCCAGTGTGCCGTTAAGGAAAGGTAACGGCCCTGTCAAGGCTTGCTGGACCACGTGTCTAAAGTCATGTGCACCTTGCTGCTAACTGCCTTTCCCAATGACTCCATAACATTGTGTTCCAAATGCTGGTATAGTGCTGGAATGGCCTTCCATGAAAAGAAATAGCGTTTTGGAACCTGCCACTGAGGTACAGCACATTCAGCAAATTCACGGAAGGAAGCAGAGTCCACCAACTGGAAAGGCAGCAGCTGTAATGCGAGTAATTTTGCTAAACTGGCATTTAGACGCTGTGCTTGGGGATGGTTGGGACTATATTTTTTCTTACGCTGCAGCAGCTGGGGCAAAGTAATCTGACTGCGTAAATCTTCAGCTGATGGGATGCTGTCACATTCTGAGGAAGGACCTGGTACACCCATTACTGTAGCATCATCCCTGTCAGTGGAGGATGTAGGCAATGACATGGCAGGACATATAGTGGGGGTAGAGACAGATGATGAGGAGGAGGATCTATGCAAAGTGTTGTGCCAATGGGATGCGTGGCAGGTGGTCATATGCCGCCTCAAGCACATGGTACCCAAGCGTGGGATGTCTTTCCCAAACTTAATCCTAATCTGACATAGATTACAAATAGCAACGGTGCAGTCTGCTGAACATTTCTTAAAAAACTCCCAGACAGCAGACTTCCTGTACATGTACTTTGAGACAACAGCACTCTGCACCTGAGCAGCTGTGACTTCTGATGCCTTGGACTGGCTACGGTTGGTCATAGAGGACGTTCTGCCTCGTTTTTGTTGTGCCACCTCCTCCTCCCTTGACTCCTCTGTTCGATCAGGCAACCAGGTGGAGTCAGTGACCTCATAATCGTCATCACCCCCTATCTCCTCATCACTGGAGGCAACTTGGCAGTATGCTGCAGCTTCTGGGGCAACATGAGTGCCAGTTATTTGTGTGTCACTGGCACCCCCTTCCTCTAGGTTGATTATACTCCCTTACTCAACCTCAGAGATTGAATCAGAGCACTGTAGTTGCTGCGCATCCTCAAGCAGCATGTCACTGTCATTGTAGTCAAACAATTCAGCTGACTCCTCCGTGTGTGATAGTGAGGCTACGGCAGGAGTAGCGGTGGACATGGAGGCTGAATTAGATGTTTTGGCAGCTGAGGTGGACTGTAAACCACTACAAGTCTGGCTGGCAGAGGACTCGGAGGACTCAGATGGCCTGGTTAGTCAATCCTGCAAATCCTCTATGTTGCTGCTGCTTAAAATGGCCAGCACCAGTTAGAAAGGACAAGCGTGCCCCTGCAGAGGATGCACCATGTCCACGACGACCAGAGGCACAGCCTCCCAACACAGAGGCTGCTTGCCCTCTTATCTGCGTCTGGGAGCGTCTGCCTGTCCTTTTTGGTCTATCTGACATGGTGAGTGATATATAGATTAAAGATATACAGAACTCTGATTCAACTCTGGTATAAAGATTAAAGATTTCCAGAACTCTGGTATAACTCAGTGAGACACCCTGAAGGGATAGCTGGCAGTCAGTGACAAGACACAGATTAAAATTCCCAGTTACCACCTATAAATCAGTGAGACCCCCTGAAGGGTGGCAGTGACAAGACACAGGTTATAATTCCCAGATATCTGCTACAAGTCTGTGAGACCCCCTGTTGGGTGGCAGTGACAAGGCACAAATTACAATTCCAAGGAGCCTCCTATAAATCAGTGAGGCCCCCTGATGGGTGGCAGTGACAAGACACAAATTACAATTCCCAGGAACCTCCTATAAATCAGTGAGATCCCCTGATTGGTGGCAGTGACAAGATACAGATTACAATTCCCAAAAAACTCCTATAAATCAGTGAGACCCCCTGATGGGTGGCAGTGACAAGACACAAATTACAATTCCAAGGAACCTCCTATAAATCAGTGAGACCCCCTGATGGGTGGCAGTGACAGGACACAGATTACAATTCACAGGAACCTCCTATAAATCAGTATATCTGCCAGAAGATATCTGCCAGAAGTGAGACCCCCCCCCCAATAGCTGCTGGCAGTGAGACCACACAGATTACAACAATTCCCAGATATCTTGTAGAAGTGAGACCCCCCAATAGCTGCTGGCAGTGAGAACACACAGATTACAACAATTACCAGATATCTCGTAGAAGTGAGACCCCCCAATTGCTGCTGGCACTGAGAAGACACACTAACAGAACAATCTCCTCTCAAAAAACACGTGCTGGGGCTGTGTGAAGCCTTATATAGTGTGCTGCGGGCCTTAGCTCTGTGAGCCAATGATTTTGCAAAATTTGCCCAACCAGGACTCTGAGCCGTGATTGGCTTAGTCTTGCACCTGTCTTGCACCTGACCTGTGGTCAGGTGCAAGGCTGTAGCCAATTACAAGCTTCAGGCCAGTGAAAAAGTGCATTGTGGTCCATTGTGGTGCATTGTGGGCGAACTCAAACCGAACATGCGGAAATGTTCAGAGTTCGGCGAACAGCCAAACGGCTGATGTTCGATGCGAACTCCGAACAGATCAAACCGAACAGCTCATCCCTATTCAAGATGTAGTCCTAATATAATTCCCTCGGGGTCTATGTGCTGCTTAACAGGCAGGTAAACCTTTCCTATGATTCGAATAAATGAGACCGGTTTGCAGTCTGTAAGTTTATTAACCTGTTGTAGAAATGTGGTTAAACTGTGGGGAAGCGGAAGAGTACAAAGTGTAAAAAATACAGTATATATGCAAGTTTGCTGTAGCAGTAATACATACAGTAGATAACAATACAGAGACAGGATGTGTCTATATAAAATGTGGGGTTTTTTACAACTAGGCCGGACTGTAAGTTCATGAAAGGCAGCTGGCTGCAATATAGGGGGAGACAAATTTAACTTAACAAATCTTAGCACTTTTGGATCCGTACAGGCGATCCCCCCTTCTTGTTCTTTATCTTCCCTCCTATTCTTGGAATCTTCTCCCATTGGAGGGTTATATCCCTCAGCCAGCCTGGATCTTAACAAGGTGTGCAGAGTACAGAAAAGTGAATTACTCACATGTTAAAGTGCCTGTCCCAGCACTTGTTAGCAGGCAGCCAGTGATTTGAGAGAGGTCCAGTGCCCTCTCAAATCACTGGTTGCCTGCAAACAAGGGCCAGGACAGGCACTTTAACATGTGAGTAATTCACTTTTCTGTACTCTGCACCCCTTGTTAAGATCCAGGCTGTCTGAGGGATATAACCCTCCAATGGGAGAAGAGTCCAAGAATAGGAGGGAAGATAAGAACAAGAAGGGGGGATCGCCTGCATGGATCCAAAAGTGCTAAGATTTGAGCCTGTCAGACGTTGGCTCTTAACTAGGGATGAGCCGAACGCCCCCGTGTTCGGTTTGACTTCGAACTTGAACAATTTCAAAAGTTCGAGTTCGAACTCGAACATGATCCGAACTCAATGTAATTCAATGGGACTCGAACGTTCGATTTCGAACGTTCCAAGAGGGCATATATGCTAGATATTTGCCATAAAAGGTGTATGGGGGTCCGGGTAGTGCCCTGGGGGACAGGAAACAAGGACAAAAAGTTTATATAAAAAAGTTTTTAAAGGAACAGTGAGTTCTCCATGAAATAAAGGTTAAGAATAAAAATGAAATTTCAAATGACGGTAAATGGTTTTCCTTTAATCTATTCATAAACAACTGCTTGGGGCGGCAGCCCGTATGAAAAGAGGAGCCATTTTAGGACACGCAGGACAAGTTTAGTGATTTTTTGGGCTAAATTATTGTGAAACTTATGCTGGCTTCCAATGAAAGTAACAATAGATGCTTAAAATTGGGCCGTCACCCAATTTTAAAATTTAGTGTCGACAACAATGCCGTCACACCGTAACCCCTCTGCGGTATTGTTGAAGAGTGCAGTGGTGGACCCTGCGGTCCAATATTAAAATGATATGAATCTGGTATAGGCGTCAGTGGCAGTGCACCCAAATATTGTGCCTTTGGTGGCAGCAAGTGCCTTCACACAGTAACCCCTCTGTGGTATTGTGGAAGAGATCAGTGGTGGACCCTGCGGTCCAATATTAAAATGATATGAATCTGGTATAGGCGTCAATGCTCCCAAATATTTTGCCTTTGGTGGCTGCAAGTGCCTTCACACCTTAACCTTGTGGAAGAGTGCAGTGATGGAGGTTTTGGTAATGCAGAAGAGATCCCCGATCTATTCAGTTACATCAGCAGCTATAACAAAACTGGGTCAGCAATGTTTAGGCACTTGTACTGCGCTCCTGTATATGGTGAAAATCGGCGCACACCAGTAGCAACAGGAAGCAAACAGAACAGGCAGAGAATACACAGAGAAAATAGTTAAATGGCAGGAAAAATCGGCAACAGATCGGGTCCTCAGAACAAGCAGGGTCAGTAACATGTATACAAACTGATTCGGTAAGCTAGCGATGCGCGATAAAGGCTGAGACACACTGAGCATGTAGCGACGCACAGCGTAGCGAAGCGAAGAGAAGCAAACATTTTGCAGGCTTGACTTCACTCCGCTCTGCATCGCAGCGTGTCTACACTGCATTACATTTGCTTCTCACCGCACTGGACAGGAATCCACTAAACTAAATTAAAATGTACACACAAAACCGTTTTATTTTCACAAAGCACATGTTATATAGGCAAAAAAAAGTTTCTACTGAATAAAATACATCAAAAATTACTGTTAATTTAATAGGAGTAGTATAAAAATATAAAAAAAAGGTAACCCCTGATCATGTATATTATAGGGACACGGAGCGCCATGTATAGAGTAGGGATGCATTGATACCACACACAGACATATACGTATATATCAACACGTAGACCTATCGATACGTATATATCAACACGCAGATATATATGTACACCCACCCGCAGACCTCAGACCATATATACACATAAGCACATTGGGGGGTGGCATGTGGACAATCTCAACTAAACGCGCCCCCTCCCCATTTGGCTGATCCCTCCAGAAGAAATGTTGAACACGACAATACGAATATATATATTATTCTCTTCTCTATTGGGTTCAACATTTCTTCTGGAGGGATCAGCCAAATGGGGGGGGGGGCAATTAGTTGCCAAAATGTGTGTGTAATACAAGTCTGGATATATATATTTATAAGAATATAGATATATATCTTATCTATATATATATCACACCTTCCCTTACCTTCCCCTATAAATTTGCTAAATATACACACAAAAAAAAACACTGCCTGAGACCCCGCGCAGCCCACATGCCACCCCCCTCTACCTGGCTGAATGTATCTAATATATGTAATTAAATACAATCAGCCAGGTAGAGAAAGAAAACAAAAAGTTTTATTTTATGTTCCCGGGGACATTTAAAAATGTCCTCAGATTTTATTTTTTTTAGAAATGTGTCACCTTACCTTAGCCTGGTGGTCAGTGGGGGCTCCCTGGATCCTGGTTGTGGGGGGGGTCTGCCGTGGCCACAGGTGCAGTGGCTCCCTCCCTGCGCCACCTGTCTCTGCCACATGCACCCGGTTGGCTAGCCCACACAGTCGCAGCTCTGTCATCCGGCGGCCGCATGCTCCTCAAGGGGATCCTTGGGAGGCCCTGGCAGGCTGCCCTCTACAGTGCCTGATTAGAGGGCAGTGTCTGCCTGATCTTTTAGCAACAAGAATGTTTTATCCCATAGGCTTCAATGTTAAAAATATTCCCATTTTAATTCAATATCTAATAAACCGTTGCTTATAATATTCTGAAGTAAAGAGTCTCTTTATTTCTAGATTTTTTTGTATTTTTAAGCATTTTTTATACTTTAAAAAAAAAAAATTCTAACTTTTGGCGAACGTCCCAAAAAAGTTCAAAGTTCGCAAACTTTCGAACGGCCGATGTTCGAATCGAACTCCGAACCGATCGAACCGAATAGCTCATCCCTACTCTTAACCACGCGAGTGGGATTTTCCTTTAATTCTGTGAAACCATATGTGTCTAACAGTTTTGCACTATATATTTTTGTGCTTTCTTTGAGGCCATCCGATTTAAAAGAACATTGAAAAGACCAAGTAGCGCCCCCCCAGTGGTAAAGCTTTAAATAATATTATATGTATTGGGTTGCTCTATTTGGATTTTACTTTGATGTTCTTATGCTTTTGTAGCGCTCACTCCCGGAGGAGCCGCTGAAAATGAACCACGGGTCAGTCTCCCCGCACTAGGGAATAAATATACTCCAACACCGCTGTGAGTTTTTATCATTTAAATAGTTTACTAAAATAATAAGCAGATGTTGAGACACGGTATTCACAGATATTATTACAGTACTTTCGTATTGCGGTAAAACGCGTAGCGGAAAAGAAACGAAACACGAGGCTTCGTATTTCAGAAGAATAAAATATTCGCAACCGAACAGAAAAATATATGCAATTGCCCAATAGTTCGGAAAAAACAGAGACACGTAGCGAACCCCAAAATACAATCTCTTCGTATAACGATAAACGAAAAGAGAAAAATATGTATTCGGAACGTAACTTTAACTCCCGTTCCGATTCGTAAGAAATGAGTCCTGCACAGGTTTAAGTCCCGGAATGTAAAAGGTGTGTATGTGTGTGTGGTACCCGGGTACTGTTCAACTGGCCAGTGAATTTACTTAAGGAATGTCTTCGACTAGTCAAGTTGGGGCCCTGTGGACTTTAAAGAGAAAACAGCAGTGTGTTCCTTAATTACATACGGCCTTGGAGGCCTCTCACCCATCCACCGGTTGCTGTAGGCTCCGCTGACCCAGGACGTCTCTCCGCTCAATTTTGACTGGGGATACTAGCGGCCGGATCCGTTGTCTGACTCTCTGTTGCTTGTCCACGACTTGTCCCGCTCACCGCCTGCTCTCCGTATCCGATCAGCTCGCGGCAACTCCTCACTCCAGGTCTTTGGCTTCTTTAATCTGCAGCAATCTCAGGAGCTCGGAGGTCTCCTTCTCTTTAGGCCGAATGACCCGATAAGGAACTGACAGGTCTCTCTCTTGCTCTGGCCTAGGCCCTCCTGCGATGTCTTGCACTGCGTCTGCTCTCTCTCGTTCCCTCGCGCGCTCTGGCGTGTTCTCCACGAGGTTCGGGAAGTAAGCCTCCTGTGTCCCACCCACTTCCTGTCCTTTTGCAAAGCACGCCGGGAAATGTAGTCCCAATGTCTCGTGTCTCTAATCGCGATTGTCTCCATCTTGTGGCCAAAAATAGGTACTACCGGCAGCAAGATTTAACACAGCGCTACACTTTATTCATTCCAATAAAAAATTACATTCATGAAATAAAAAAATAAATGAAATAATGATACTTCATATCTCACTTGTTATGCTGTTGTAGAACTTCCTGACACCATACATGCTTCAGGTTCTTTGCCTTCTGACTCTGCCGAATTTGCAGAACTGATTGCATTAACCACTGCCTGTCACTTGTTTTCTAACCTGGTTGTGAATGTGTACACAGATTCGAGGTATGCCTTTCGTCTGGCTCATTTTTTGGTGCTATATGGAAGCATAGAGGGTTCACTACAGTAGATGGCAAGCCAATTGCTCACTAAGATTTGAGTGACTCCTCCATGACCCCTGATGCAATTCGGGCCCCTGACTGACACACCTTCCTTTACTGTCCATTTTTCCAGGCGCCACTACCCCTTCCCAAATCCCTCCTCTTCGAGCTCCAAGCCATAGCTACTTCCATGGATGTTTCTTACTGGGAATCAAAGGGTATGGAAAAGGACCCTTTTGATCTCTTTTCCAAATTAGGGATTGCAGGTCTCTTGCACACGGCTGCCCCCATTTTTATTTCTACCTTCCATGGTCCTGGAAAGTGGTCTGCCTGCCATACTCTAAAGGCCCTACACACCCATTTCCTTATCCATGACCTCGCCTCATGACGATAGTCCAACTGGTCCATTGTCTGATATGTGCTAGGACCAATACCGAAGGCACCCCTCCCCTGCACCAACATCTACCACCCCTCCTTCAGGGCTGTTTGAGGAATTACATGAGATGTCTCTGCGATGGCAATGCTTCCAGATGTCTCTCGCTTGCGTTTCACTGCATAGATGTGACATGTCCAGTCATGTCCCCTGTATGAGAGCTGATCCGGGTCTTAGTTCTTACCCTGCCATTTCTGGATTCCCGTCCATGGGTTTCCTATTTCAGCTCTCACTCACCTGTAAGTCATAGCACTATCCCAGAGGTCAGCAACCTTGGCTTCCTGATGTTTTGGGAACTACATTTCCCATGTGGCTCAGTCAGCCTATTGGGTGACTTAGCATCATGGGAGTTGTAGTTCCCAAAACATCAGGGAGCCAAGGTTGCTGACCCCTGCACTATCCCACTCACTATATTACGGTGCTGCTCCCATGGTGCTTTGCTCTTTGATTTTGAGTCACTTCTAGCTAGTGCTTCTCTGTGTTCCTGCTTCTAGCAAGCTCCTTATCTGTTTGCATATTTTGTTCAAGTGTATATTTTGGAGCTGTTTTCCATTGTCTGTTACTCCAGTCTTCGTGTCCTTTATTTTGGTTATTCCTTTTTTGCTTTCCCCATTCTTGCTCCTGTGTGGTCTTTTTTGTGGTTTTCGTTTGCTGTGCTTTTTTTCTGGTTTTCCCTTTCCGTGCTCATTTCCTGTGTAACGACTCCTGACTTGTTCTGATGTCCCTCTCTGGTTTTCTGACTCCTGACTATTCTCTATTACTATGATTGTGCTTTAAACATTGCAGTGCTGATTTCCTTCTGTAAGGTTCTTAGTTTATATATTGTTAATTTACCAAAGGCTCTGCACTGCCTTGTGTTATTTTCTCTTAGGTCAGATCTGGCTACTCTAAAGACTGGCCTGTCTGTGTTAGGGATTAGGGATGGGCTGGCGGTTTCCATGCGAACATGAGTTCACATCGAACATTGGCCGTTCGACCGTTCGTCGAACAGCAAACATTTCCACGTGTTGCCGCGTGTTCGCCCACAATGCACCACAATGGACCACAATGCACTTTTCCACTGGCCTGAAGCTTGTGATTGGCTACAGCCTTGCACCTGACCACAGGTCAGGAGCAAGACAGGTGCAAGACTAAGCCAATCAGGGCTCAGAGTCCTGATTGGGCAAATTTTGCCCAATCATGGGCTCACAGAGCTAAGTCCTGCAAAACACTATATAAGGCTTCCCTGCAGCCCTAGCATGTGTGTTGCAGGGGTGAATCAGAGAGGAGAGGATATTTTTGTATATCAGTATGTATCACTGAGTTATACCAGAGTTTTGGGAATTTTAATCTGTGTCTTGGCCCTGCCAGCTATCAGGGTGTATCACTGAGTTATACCAGAGTTCTGGGAATTTGAATCTGTCTTGGCACTGCCAGCTATCAGGGTGTATCACTGAGTTATACTAGAGTTCTTGGAATTTTAATCTGTGTCTTGGCACTGCCAGCTATCAGGGACAGGGGGTATCACTGAGTTATAGCAGAGTTCTGGAAAATCTGAACTATATCTAGTTCTAAATACCATAGAATACCACAGTTGAATCAGAGTTCATCTGTATCTTTAATCTGTATCTTTATCTATTCAGAGTTGATTCTGGGTCTTGCCAGCTATCAGGGCGTTACAGCCTGCAGGAGAGGAAGTGAATCAGAGAGAGAGAGTAGATTAACATTGGCAGCCTTGCAGGGAAAATATCAGTGAAATCGCTGACTTATAGCAGAGTTCTGAATATCTTTAATCTAGATAACACAGTTGAATCAGCGTTCTGCATATCTCCAATATGTATACCACAGTTGAATCCGAGTTCTGTATATCTTTAATCTATATCAGTCGCCATGTCAGAAAGACCAAAAAGGACAGGCAGACGCTCCCAGACACAGATAAGAGGGCAAGCAGCCTCTGTGTTGGAAGGCTGTGCCCCTGGTTGTCGTGGACATGGTGCATCCTCTGCAGGGGCATGCTTGTCCTTTCTAACTGGTGCTGGCCATCTTAAGCAGCAGCAACATACAGAGGATTTGCAGGATTGGCTAACCAGCCCATCCTCATCCTCCGAGTCCTCTGCCAGCCAGGCTTGTAGTGGCTTACTGTCCACCTTAGCTGCCAAAACATCTAATTCAGCCTCCATGTCCCCAGCTACTCCTGCCGTAGCCTCACCATCATACACGGAGGAGTTAGCTGAATTGTTTGACTACAATGACAGTGACATGCTGCCCTAGGATGCGCAGCACCTCCAGTGCTCTGATTCAAACTCTGAGGTTGAGGAAGGGAGTATAATCAGCCTAGAGGGAGGGGGTGCCAGTGACACACAAAGAACTTGCACTCATGTTCCCCCTAGCAGCTGCAGCATACTGCCAAGTTGGCTCCAGTGACAAAGAGATAGGAGGTGATGACGATGATGAGGTCACTGACTCCACCTGGGTGCCTGATCGAACAGAGTAGTCAAGTGAGGAGGAGGCACAACAAAAACGAGGCACAACGTCCTCTATGAGCAACCGTAGCCAGTCCAAGGCATAAGATGTCAGAGCTGCTCAGGTGCAGAGCGCTGTTGTCTCAAAGCACAGGAACTCTGCTGTCTGGGAGTTCTTCACGACATGTGCAGCAGACCGCAGCATTGCTATTTGTAAGCTATGTCTGAAGAAGATCAAGTGTGGGAGAAACATCAGCCGCTTGGGTACCACATGCTTGAAGCGACATATGACCACCTGTCATGCATCCCATTGGCACAACACTTCCCATCGTTCCTCATCTGTCGCAGCCCCCACTATATGTCATGCCATGTCTACAACCACCACTGACAGGGATGATGTGATAGTAATGGGTGTACCAGGTCCTTCCTCACAATGTGACAGCATCCCATCAGCTGCAGATTTACGCAGTCAGATTTCATTGCCCCAGCTGCTGCAGCGTAAGAAAAAATATAGTCCCAACCATCCCCTTGCACAGCGTCTAAATGCCAGCTTGGCAAAATTACTCGCATTACAGCTGCTGCCTTTTCAGCTGGTGGACTCTGCCTCCTTCTGTAAATTTGTTGAATGTGCTGTTCCACAGTGGCAGGTTTCAAAACACCAGTTCTTTTCACAGAAGGCCATTCCAGCACTATACCAGCACATGGAAGACAATGTTATGGACAATAAAAAAGATTGTGATGCACACTGTATATGTATAACTACACACGGGTGCTAGTCTAAGGCGGACCAGTCCTCAAAGGTCCTGTCACCCTTGGGTCTCAATGAGGATAGGGATTTATCGCCATTTTTGTGAAATGGCATTTCCTCTGCTTCTGCGTTGTTGATTTTAATTGTATTTTTATCTGTATTTTTGTTGTAGGTTACAGTTCTTTGGTCCCTTCCTGCAAGATCATTGTAGTATGATTGTTTATCATATGTTACTGGCTGGTCTGGCGTAGGATTCATACTACTTCTGCAATCACGCCCCTTTTTCATATTTGATTTTTGTCTTGTGTTTTATGTATTGTGCTTTAGCATATTCATTTATATTTATGTGTTTGTTCTTTTTCTGTTTTAAATTATTATTTTTTTATATTTTTTTGTTTTGTTGTTGTTTTTGTTGTGTTTTTTTGTTGTTGTTTTTGTTGTGTTTTTTTGTGTTTTTTTTTTTTTTTTTTTTGGGTGTGTTTTGTTTTTTGTTATGTGTTTTTTCATATGTCATGTGGTATGCTTGGTTTTTGCAGGGGTTCATTCATGTATTTCATGAGGCTCAGATGTTCTGTGCAGGAAAAATGGAGTCATGACTGAATATAATTGGGATATATTTACATGTGGTATGTTTTTTGCTTGTGCTTCATCATGATGTGATCCTGTATATATAAATGTATTGATGTTTTTGTATGTACCAATGATGACATTGATATGAATTTAGGGTATAGTGAATTGCAGCAAATAGGTATTGCTTTCATTTACTTATCACTCCATTATGGCATTTGTTATATTACATAACTGTATTCAAGCCAATCAAGTATCTTATTTCCCACTGGGCCCTGATGATGCAGACTGTGGATCTACCCCCCATTATGTGTTCATTTATGCGTGGATGCGCAGGGGCACTGCGTTAAAACAAAATAATAAATAAAAAACTTTTTTCATTTTTCACATCCACTGGTGTGATATGACGCAGGGGAGTTCACTGTCGAGTTGACATGATCCCCTGTCGCCATTAAGGGCGGCCGCCGATATAATTATGCTACACCCACTCTGGGAATTGGGATCAGTGTTCACACCTGTGTACCTATTATCTTTCAAGATAAATACAACACCTGAGGTGAGTTGGCATTTACTCTTGACAAAGGTCTTTGACCGAAACGTTGAGTGTTTGGTCTCTGCTGGTTCTTGTCTGCTGAGAGGTTCCCTGTGGTATCAGTATTTCAGTTTCTTTTCTTTTTACATGTGGTTGTTCATTTATTTTTTTGGTTCTTTAAACACTGCTTGTGATATAAGATTTATTATCACCAGGGATACTCCTTAACATATTGTTTGGAGGACATATATTAACTTATCTCTTTTGTTGCATTAGGATAAGTGTCTCTCAGCAGACAACCTCTCAGCAGACAAGAACCTTATTACTTTTGAGTTGGTTCTCTGGCAAATTATATATTATATAAAGATTTTTCGTAGTGTTTTAGTGTTTTTATTTCTGTATCAATAAAAATTTATTTTTACTTTGGTGTGCAGTCTTGGCATTTTTGTAGGCAATGTTATGGAGTCATTGGGAAAGGCAGTCAGCAGCAAGGTGCACATGACTTTAGACACGTGGTCAAGCAAGCATGGACAGGGCCGTTACATTTCCTTCACGGCACACTGGGTAACTCTGCTTGCAGCTGGGAGGGATTCAGGAGGGGGCTCTGTGCTGGAGCTTGTTCATCCACCATGCCTCCAGAAAGCTGCATGTATGAGGTCTGTTTGCTCCACCACCTCTTCCTCCTCCTCCTCTATCTCTGGCAAAGTGGCAGTTAAACCGATGCGTGGCATGGGCTACGCAATGGCTCAAGCAAAAAGATGCTATACTGTGCTTGAGCTTGTTTGTTTAGGGGACAGGAGCCACACCGGGCCAGAAATTCTGTCAGCTCTGCAGAGACAGGCGCAGAGATGGTTAACACCATGCCAGCTTCAGCTGTGAATGTTCGTCTGTGATAATGGCAGCAACCTTCTCTCCGCCCTATGCCTGGGTAAGTTGACGTATGTACCATGCCTAGCACACGTCCTAAATCTGGTGGTACAGCGTTTCCTAACCAGGTACCCAGGGCTGGCAGAGCTTCTCAGCCAGACCAGAAAAGTCTGCAGCCACTTCAGATGGTCATTCCCAGCAAGTGTTCGCCTGGCAGAAATTCAAAGAGAATTCCACCTTCCTACAAACCGTCTGATCTGTGACATGCCCACCAGGTGGAACTCGACATTGGCAATGCTGCAGCATCTGCACAAGCAGCAGAGGGCCATCAATGAGTACCTGTGTGAGTATGGCACAAGGACAGGTTCAGGTCAAGTTGTTTTTTTCCCCCCCGCAGTGGTTGATGATCAAGGATGCATGCACTGTACTGTCACCATTTGAGGAGGCAACGAGGCTGGTGAGCAGGGACAGTGCAGGCATCAGTGACACAATTCCTTTAGTGTTCCTGCTGGAGCACACTCTGCGGGGAATTATAGATGTGGCACTAGAGGCAGAGCAGCAGGAGGAAGAGGAGGACTTCCCAAGCTCTCAAGGCCCCAGTCTTTACGCAGACAGCATTCCTGCGGGTCCTCAGATCAGACAGGAGGAGGATGAGGAGGAGGAGGAATATTTAAGTAGTGGGGGCATTGAAGGTGGGGATTCCTCAAGTGAGGGTTTTGTCTCCAAAGAAACCCAAGGACTAGTACGTGGCTGGGAGGAGGTAGTGCACGATACGGTCATCCTCATTGACCAGGAACACTCGGAAGCTAATGCCACCTCCAACCTATGCTGCATGGGCTCCCTTATCCTGCAAAGCCTGCTAAAGGACCCCAGGATTCGTGCTTTCAAGGAGAGGGATCATTACTGGTTGGAAACCCTTCTTGATCCACGATACAAGGGTAAGGTTGCAGAGCTCATCCTGCCCTCGCAGAGGGAGGACAGGATGAAACAACTCGAGGACGCTCTAAAGTGACACTTGCGTAACACCTTTCCAGGCACTGGTAGGTTACCAAGTGATGACACATGTGCTTCTGAGGCTGCGGTTTATCAGAGGAAGAGCGGTGAAGGGGGCCGCTTGACTGATGCCTTTTGCAATTTTTTTAGTCCACAACGTCCAGGGACGTCAAATGTAGGCACCCATTGCCAGTGTCTTCACCATATGGTGCAGGACTACCTAGGGGCAAGGGCAGACCTGGATACCTTTACAGCAGATGATCCACTGGCTTACTGGTTGTTGAGATTGGATCACTGGCCAGAACTTAGCCAATATGCTATGGAGCTACTAGGTTGCCCTTCATCCAGCGTGCTTTCTGAAAGGGTGTTCAGTGCCGCTGGAGGTTTGTCACAGACAAAAGAGTGCGTCTGTCCACCGACTCACGTTTATAAAAATGAATCAGTCCTGGATCAGCAGCTATCACGCCCCTGATGCTGATGTAACTGAATAGATCGGGGATCTTTTCTGTATTCCCAAAACCTCCACCACTGCACTCTTCCATAATACCTCAGAGGGGATACGTTGTGAAGGCACTAGCTGGCACCAAAGGCCCAATATTTGGGTGCACTGCCACTGACGCGTTTACCAGATTCATATCATTGTAATATTTGACAGCAGGGTCCACCCCATAACTCTTCCACAATACCTCAGAGGGATTACAGTGTGAAGGCACTAGCTGGCACCAAAGGCCCAATATTTGGGTGCACTGCCATTGACGTGTGTACCAGATTCATATCATTTTAATATTTGACGACAGGGTCCACCCCTGTACTCTTCCACAATACCTCAGAGGGGTTACGATGTGAAGGCACTAGCTGCCACCAAAGGTCCAATTGTAATGCACCTGTTGTTACTTTCATCCAAAGCCTGCATAAGTTTCACCATAATATAGCCAAAAAATCACTAAACTTGCTCTGCATGTCCTAAAACGTCTCCTCTTTTAATACAGGCTGCCGCCCCAAGCAGTTGTTTATGAATAGATTAAAGGAAAAACATTTACCGTCATTTGAAATGTCATTTTTTTATTTTTAAATGCTTCTATACATCCTACAAATCCACCACTTCACGGGCAGGTAATGGGGACCTCCTAGGCACGATATTTGAAGGAATTTTTCGTCTTTATTCTTAACCTTTATTTCATGAAAAACTCACTGTTCCTTTAACCCCTTAGTTAACGGGCGGTTTTACACAAATCCGTCCTTTAGTGACCGCTGCTGTTTTTACGTTTCTGCGCTGTTAGTGTTTAGGTCAAATTTGCCTCTTACTCGTTTATTCAACCCACACATATTATACACCGTTTTTCCCGCCATTAAATGGACTTTCTAGAAACACCATTATTTCCATCATATCGAATAATTTACTATAAAAAAAATATGAAATATGATGAAAAAATTGTAAAAACACACTACTCATAATTTCATCCCCAAAATCTACAACCACCAAAAAAGACCCTGGCTAAATAGTTTCAAAGTTTTGCTGAGACTATAAATACCCAATTTTTACATGTTTTTGTTTTTTAACCCCTTCACTGCTGAGCCATTTCACCTATGTGCGCTGCGCTCATTCTGACCATTTTGTGCTAATTATTTTTAGATGACAGGGTAGGTCCTATTTAACTAAACCCCCCCAGACAAAAAAAACTTTAAAATTTTTTTTATTTTATTTTATTTTTTTATTTTATTTTTAGAATTTTATTTTTAAACCGAACCTGGTCATGTTTGGTATCATTGGAAAAGCCATGATCAGGCCTGTCCAATGATGTCAAATATAGCACCATCTAGCTGCCACGGATCGGGAACTAGGGGGATCCTTAAATCCCCTTTTCTCTACATGGCAGCTAGAGGGTTAACTGGCCCACTGACATCCTCACACATATGGTGAGGTTGTCATTGGGTGGGGGGGGCCTGGAGGCTTGGCTGACATTCAAGATGTCAGGCCCCCTCCAGGTTCGAATCGCGTTTTGGTGCCAATTACATGGTACGTCAGCGGTCCTTAAGGGGTTAAAAAAGTTTTTTTTAAAACTTTTTTTCCCTTGTTTTCTGTCCCTCAGGGCACTACCCCTATACACCTTTCATGGCAAATATCTTGCATATATGCCCTCTTGGAGGGAACTCTAAAATTCAAACGTTCGAGTCCCATTGACTTGCATTGAGTTCGAATTGTGTTCGCGTTCGAATTCAAACTTTTTCAAATGTTCGTGTTCTAATGTGAACCGAACACGGGTGTGTTCGCCCATCACTATTAGGGATTCCTTTTGGTTGTACAGTGCAGGAGTCTCTGCCCAGCCTTGTGGTGTCCTCACCTCCTGTTGCTATATATGTCCGTAGTTGTGTCTCCTGCAATTCAGGCTTGTTACCATGAATATGGGCCCCACCTCGGCTCATGCAGGTGCTGCTATCGGTATCAAAGCGCCACCCATAAAGCCTGCAGGGATACTTACTGTGCTGAATTCTATGCTGCACCTGTTTGATGTCTAACCTGAGTGTTTCATTGTTGTGACTAACTAGCGAATTCACCCCATTTTGAATCTGCCTTTTGTTGGGGATTCCTTTCTTTTGGACCTTGAAATAGGCATCAAAAGTCATGTGTCCATGTTTGCAGATGACACAAAACTAGTAACAGTGATAAAATGTGAGCAGTATACTACTTTGCTGCAGAGGGATTTAGATGGGAGACTGGGCACTCAAATGGCAGATGAAATTTATTACAGATAAGTGCAGGGTTATGCACTTTGGAGTGAACAACACACAAGCAAATGGTACTGAGTTAAAGAATTCAAAGTAGGAGAAGGATTTGGGAATAGTCATAGATGTCAAACTAAGCAACACTGTCCAATGTCAAACAGCAGCCACCAAGGCTAGCACGGTATCGGTGTGCTGCCTCCAGAGCAGAATGTTTAAAAATGTGTTAGAGGTGCCATCTAGTGGCCGTTTATTTTTACAGCACCCAGATATTCAGCCTCCCCAGAATCCTATAGGATACCTAAGTCATGTGCTCCCCTTGTTGTTACAAGGGATCATAGGAGAAAGGCCACCAGTGGTGAACTGGAGCTGGAAGGAACACAAGTAATCCCCTTGTTAAGATCCAGGCTGTCTGCATTAAGAATTATCTCTGTATCTTTGAGGGATATAGCCCTTCTATGGGAGTGGGAGAGCCTTGGATGAACTTTGTATCTGGGATAGAGGGTACTTGTGTGTGGTTAATGCAGAGCAATACATATTCCAACCTCTGTTCTGTCCTACCCTATATTGTATTGTTTGCGCTTATACCTATTTACAGTTTGCCTATATAATATTATTTAATTTTCCTAAATTAACCTCTTAATGACCGGGCGGTTTTACACAAATCTGTCCTATAGTGACCGCTGCTGGTTTAACGTTTCTGCGCTGTTTGTGTTTAGGTCAAATTTTCCTCCTACTCGTTTATGCAACCCACACATATTTTACAGTTTTTCTCGTCATTAAATGGACTTTCTAAAGATACCATTTTTTTCATCATTTCATATAATTTACTATAAAAAAATTGTGAAATATGACGACATATAAATTGAAAAAAGACCACTTTTTTGGACCTTGACCCCCAAAATATCTTATGTATCAACAACCGTCAAAAAAATGCAATTCCTTAGTAGTTTCTAAATTTTGTCCTGAGTCTAGCAATACCCAATGTTTACATAGTCCTTGCTTTTTTCCTTATCTTATGCGACAATAGGTGCAAGTAGCACTTTGCCATTTGCAAAGGGTAGGCTTGTGCACCAATTTTTTTTTCGGTTCGATTCGATTTGATTTTTCGGATTTTTAAACTTTTCGATTCGGCTCGTTTCGACCGATTTCTGTTTCGATTCGGTTCGGCTCGACTCGTTTTTCGTGTACATTTTTTTCGGAATTTCGACCATTTTTCGTATTTTCGTGTCACTTAGCTCGTTTTTGTATCGACTTTTCGTATTTTCGGAAATTTTCGTTTTTCGGAATTGTAAATGGTTTCGGAATATCGACCATTTTTCGTATTTTCGTGTTACTTAGCTCGTTTTTTGTATCGACTTTTCGTATTTTCGAAAATTTTCGTTTTTTCGGAACGTCTGTTCTCCTCGTTTCAAAGCAATAAATTTCGATTTGACACATTTCAAGTAAATTCGAAAATTCCGAAAATATTTCGTTTCGGCTTGGAAAACTTTTCGGATCTGCCATTTTCGGATCTAAAAATTTTCGGAAAATCGTCCGCATCCGAAAACACGAATCGGGAAATTTCGTGAAAATTCCGAAATTCCGAAACCCGAAACGCACATCCCTAGCAAAGGGTTTATTTTCAAAATTAGTGATAGTGACATTGTAACACTGATATCTGTCACTAATTCCTGAATAATCCTTCACATATACATGTTTTTTAATCAAGGTATTAAACTTGAGGTATTTTGACTCTTTCCATGCAACCATTTTACCACAAATCTATGCCAAAGCTTGAGAAAAAAACTTTTTTTTGGTGATTTTGTTTTTTGAGTGCAATTTAAGAATACATGTACTGAGAACCTTAAGGTTTACTGCCAAAAAACACCACAAAAAATGTTCAGCAACATCTTCTGAGTAAATTGATACCACCCATGTATAGGTATGACGTGTCATTTGGGGGCTAATAGGCCTTATTTCAGTTTTCCAACTTGGAATTTTCACATTTCGTCATCATGCACCCATGTCTTATTTGGGACATTTTTGAAGCCGGCAAAGTAATTTACTCTAATCAAACAATATTTTTAGAAAGGGCACACCCTAGGGTACTTCAAAGAGTTGTATTTTAACACTTTCCATGCACTAGCTCTTTGTCAAACTTTCAGGTAGTCACTTTTTGTGTTATTTTTTCACACACATTGTACTTTGGGCATGAATTGTCAAATCCAGTTATGGGTTACTGCCAAAAACACCCCAAAATATGTTCATCAACATCTTCTGAGTAAATTGATACCACCCTTGTATAGGTATGTTGGGTCATTTGGGGGCTAATAGACCTTATTTGGGTGGTGCGCATTTTAGTTTTCCAACTTGGAATTTTCACATTTTGTCATCATGCACCCATGTCCTATTTGGGACATTTTTGAAGCCGGCCTAAGTAATTTACCCCATCAAACCATATATTTTTAGAAAGGGCATACCCTAGGGTGCTTCAAAGAGTTGTATTTTAACACTTTCCATGCACTAGCTCTTTGTCAAACTTTCAGGTAGTCACTTTTTGTGTTATTCTTTCACACACATTGTACTTTAGGAATGAATTGTCAAATCCAGTAATGGGTTACTGCCAAAAAACACCCCAAAATATGTTCAGCAACATCTTCTGAGTAAAGTAAAACCACCCATATATAGATTTGTTGGGTTGTTTTTGGGGTGCTATGCCAATCTTCTGACATGTGCATGTCATTTTTCTAATTTGACATACGTATCTTCTTTGCTTATCTTCTTTTTAGGGGCCGTTTTAAATACCCCAATTTTTTTTATTGCCATGAAAGTGCATATATTTGGTAAGCTAACACCCCAAAGTATTGTAAATGGAGTGTTTTTATGCCATGGATGCAACCGTTTGCCCCAAACAAATTGGATACCGTGTGGTGGTCATTTTTCATTTTTACACCCACATTAGTTTTGGACTGTGATTTAGGAGACACTGTTGTCGGTTACTGCATGAAAACTCTCCAGGTTGTTTTCTGCAAGGTCTCCTGAGTACACCCATGCCCCCCATGCATAGGTTTGTCAGGATTTTGGGAAGGTTCAAATACAATTTTTATGACTTTGTCATTGGAGTTGAGTTTGAGATTATTTCTTCAGATAGGCCTATCTTTGCTTTTGGGTCTACCGCATACCCCAGTTTGAATTATTGCCAGAAAAGTGTTTATATTTGAAATGTTGACACACCAAGGTATTGCATATGGAGTGCTTTGATATCATGGATGCAAAGGTTTTAGGCCAAAACATTTGTTTGTGTGGCGGTAATTTTTCGATTTTTTTTTTTTAAAAAAAAATTATGCCGACATTAGATTTGGACTGTGATTTAGGAGACCCTGTTGTCGGTTACTGCATGAAAACTCTTCAGGTTGTTTTCTGCAAGGTCTCCTGAGTAGAGATGAGCCGAACATGCCCGTGTTCGGTTCGCATTCGAACTCGAACAATTTCAAAAGTTCGAGTTCGGACGCGAAGACGATCTGAACTCAATGCAAGTCAGTGGGACTCAAATGTTTGATTTTTAGAGTGACCTGCAACGGGGCATATATGCAAGATATTTGCAATAAAAGTGTATTAGGGTCCGGGTAGTGCCCTGGGGAATAGGAAAGAAGGAAAAAAAAATAAAAACAGACGTTTTTAAAAGGAACAGTGATTTTTCCATGACATAAAGATTAAGAAAAAAAACAAAACATTCTTTCAAATATCTTGCCTAGGAGGTCCCCATAACCTGCCAGTGAAGTGGTGGATTTGTCGGATGTATAAAAACATTTAAAAAGAAAAAAATGACATTTCAAATGATGGTAAATGGTTTTCTTTTAATTTATTCATAAACAACTGCTTTGGGCAGAAGCCTGTATTAAAAGAGGAGACGTTTTAGGACACGCAGAACAAGTTTAGTGATTTTTTGGCTAAATTATGGTGAAACTTATGCAGGCTTTGGATGAAAGTAACAGGTGCATTCAAATTGGACCTTTGGTGGCAGCTAGTGCCTTCACACCGTAACCCCTCTGAGGTATTGTGGAAGAGTACAGGGGAGGACCCTGCGTTCAAAAATCACAATGATATGAATCTGGTGCAAGCGTCAGTGCACCCAAATATTGGGCCTTTGGTGCCAGCTAGTGCCTTCACACTGTAACCCCTCTGAGGTATTGTGGAAGAGTGCAGTGGTGGAGGTTTTGGGAATGCAGAAGAGATGCCCGATCTATTCAGTTACATCAGCATCAGGAGAGTGATAGCTGCTGATCCAGGACTGATTCATTTTTATAAATGTCAGCCGGTCTACAGAATCAGTGGACAGGCGCACTCTTTTGTCTGTGACAAAACCTCCAGCGGCACTGAACACCCTTTCAGAAAGCACGCTGGAGGAAGGGCAACCTAGTAGCTCCACAGCATATTGGCTGAGTTCTGGCCAGTGATCCAATCTCAACAACCAGTAAGCCAGTGGATCATCTGCTGTAAAGGTATCCAGGTCTGTACCTTGCCTCTAGATAGTCCTGCACCATATGGTGAAGACGCTGGCAATGGGTGCCTACATTTGACGTCCCTGGGCATCGTGGACTAAAAAAAAAAGGCATCAGTCAAGCGGCCCCCTTCACCGCTCTTCTTCTGATAAACCGCAGCCTCAGAAGCACCTGTGTCATCAGTTGGTAACCTACCAGTGTCTGAAAAGGTGTTACACAAGTGTCGCTTTAGAGCGTCCTCAAGTTGTTTCCTCCTGTGCTCCCTCTTTGAGCAAGATGAGCTCTGCAACCTTACCCTTGTATTGTTGATCAAGAAGAGTTGCCAACCAGTAATGATCCCTCTCCTTGATAGCACGAATCCTGGGGTCCTTTAGCAGGCTTTGCAGGATAAGGGAGCCCATGCAGTGTAGGACGCTGTGCTTAGGGATGGTTGGGACTATATTTTTTCTTACACTGCAGCAGCTGGGGCAACGTAATCTGACTGCGTAAATCTTCAGCTGATGGGATGCTGTCACATTGTGAGGAAGGACATGGTACATCCATTACTGTAGCATCATCCCTGTCAGTGGAGGTTGTAGGCAATGACATGGCAGGACATACAGTAGGGGTAGAGACAGATGATGAGGAGGAGGACCTACGCAAAGTTTTGCGCCAACGGGATGCATGGCAGGAGGTCATATGTCACCTCAAGCACGTGGTACCCAAGCGTCCGGTGTCTTTCCCACGCTTGAGCCTCATCTGACATAGATTACAAATAGCAACGGTGGGTTCTGCTGCACATTTCTTACAGAACTCCCAGACAGCAGAGTTCCTGCATGTGTGCTTTGAGACAGCAGCGCTCTGCACCTTAGCAGCTCTGACATCTGATGCCTTGGACTGGCTAGTACTACGGTTGGTCATAGAGGATGTTGTGCCTTGTGTTTGTTGTGCCTCCTCCTCCTCCCCCTCCTCCTCACTTGACTCCTCTGTTCGATCGGGCACCCAGGTGGAGTCAGTGACCTCATCATCATTGTCATCATCACCCCATATCTCCTCGTCACTGGAGCCAACTTGGCAGTATGCTGCAGCTGCTGGGGTAACATGAGTGCCAGTTATTTGTGTGTCATCACTGGCACCCCCTTCCTCTAGGTTGATTATACTCCCTTCCTCAACCTCAGAAATTGAATCAGAGCACAGTATCCTCAGTATCCTGCGCATCCTCAAGCAGCATGTCACTGTCATTGTAGTCAAACAATTCAGCTGACTCCTCCGTGTGTGTGAAAGTGAGGTTACGGCAGGAGTAGCTGTGGACATGGAGGCTGCATTAGATGCTTTGGCAGCTGAGGTGGACTGTAAAGCACTACAAGTCTGGCTGGTAGAGGACTCGGAGGATGAGGATGGCCTGGTTAGCCAATCCACCAAATCTTCTGTATGTTGCTGCTGCTTAAGACGGCCAGCACCAGTTAGAAAGGACAAGCGTGCCCTGCAGAGGATGCACCACGTCCCCCACAACCAGAGGCACAGCCTCCCAGCACAGAGGCTGCTTGCCCTCTTATCTGTGTCTGGGAGCGTCTGCCTGTCCTTTTTGGTCTTTCTGACATGGTGAGTGATATATAGATTAAATATATACAGAACTCTGATTCAAGTCTGGTATAAAGATTAAAGATTTCCAGAACTCTGGTATACAGTCAGGTCCAGAAATATTGGGACATCGACACAATTCTAACATCTTTGGCTCTATACACCACCACAATGGAGTTGGAATGAAACAAATACAATGTGCTTTAACTGCAGACTGTCAGCTTTAATTTGAGGGTATGTACATCCAACTCAGGTGAATGGTGTAGGACTTACGGCAGTTTGCAGATGTGCCTCCCACTTGTTAAGGGACCAAAAGTAATGGGACAATTGGCTTCTCAGCTGTTCCATGGCCAGGTGTGTGATATTCCCTCATTACCCCAATTACAGTGTGCAGATAAAAGGCCCAGAGTTCATTTCAAGTGTGCTATTTGCATTTGGAATCTGTTGCTGTCAACTCTCAAGATGAGATACAAAGAGCTGTCACTATCAGTGAAGCAAGCCATCATTAGGCTGAAGAAACAAAACAAACCCATCAGAGAGATAGCAAGAACATTAGGCGTGGCCAAAACAACTGTTTGGAACATTCTCAAAAGAAGGAACGCACCGGTGAGCTCAGCAACACCAAAAGACCCGGGAGACCACGGAAAACAACTGTGGTGGATGACCGAAGAATTCTTTCCCTGGTGAAGAAAACACCCGTCACCACAGTTGGCCAGATCAATAACAATCTCCAGGAGGTAGGTGTATGTGTGTCAAAGTCAACAAGTAAGAGAAGACTTCACCAGAGTGAATACAGAGGGTTCACCACAAGATGTAAACCATTGGTGAGCCTCAAAAACAGGAAGGCCAGATTAGAGTTTGCCAAACAACACCTAACAAAGCCTTCACAGTTCTGGAACAAGATCCTATGGACAGATGAGACCAAGATCAACTTGTACCGGAGTGATGGGAAGAGAAGAGTATGGAGAAGGAAAGGAACTGCTCATGATCCTACGCATACCACTTCATCAGTGAAGCATGGTGGTGGTAGTGTCGTGGTGTGGGCATGTATGACAGCCAATGGAACTGGTTCTCTTGTATTTATTGATGATGTGACTGCTGTCAAAAGCAGTAGGATGAATTCTGAAGTGTTTCAGGCAATATTATCTGCACACATTCAGCCAAATGCTGTAGAACTCATTGGACGGCGCTTTACAGTGCAGATGGACAATGAACAAAAGCATACTGCAAAAGCAACCAAAGAGTTTTTGAAGGGACAGAAGTGGAATGTTATGCAATGGTCAAGTCAATCACCTGACCTGAATCCCATTGAGCATGCATTTCACTTGCTGAAGACAAAGCTGAAGGGAAAATGCCCCAAGAACAAGCAGGAACTGAAGACAGTTGCAGTAGAGGCCTGGCAGAGCATCACCAGGGATGAAACCCAGCGTATGGTGATGTCTATGCATTCCAGACTTCAGGCTGTGATTGACTGCAAAGGATTTGCAACCAAGTATTAAGAAGGGAAGGTGTGATTTATGATTATTATTCTGTCCCATTACTTTTGGTCCCTTAACAAGTGGGAGGCACATCTGCAAACTGCTGTAAGTCCTACACCGTTCACCTGAGTTGGATGTACATACCTTCAAATTAAAGCTGACAGTCTGCAGTTAAAGCACATTGTGCTTGTTTTATTCCAACTCCATTGTGGTGGTATATAGAGCCAAAGATGTTAGAATTGTGTCGATGTCCCAATATTTCTGGACCTGACTGTAACTCAGTGAGACACCTTGATAGCTGGCAGCCAGTGACAAGACACAGATTACAATTCGCAGAAATCTGCTACAAGTCAGTGAGACCCCCTGATAGGACCCCCTGAAATCTGGCAACAGTGACAAGACACAGAATACAATTCGCAGAAATCTGCTAGAAGTGTGTGGGACCCCCTGATAGCTGGCAGTGAGAAGACACAGATTACAAATCTCAGAAACCCCTATAAATCAGTGAGACTCCCTGATGGGTCTGATGGGTGGCAGTGACAAGACACAGATTACCTCAATTCCCAGATATTTTGGAGAAATTACTGACCCCCAAAATACTTGGTGGCAGTGAGTGAGAACACACAGATTACCTCAATTCCCAAATATTTTGTAGAAATTACTGACCCCCAAAATAGTTGTTGGTGGCAGTGACAAGACACAGATTACCTCAATTCCCAGATATTTTGGAGAAATTACTGACCCCCAAAATACTTGGTGGCAGTGAGTGAGAACACACAGATTACCTCAATTCCCAAATATTTTGTAGAAATTACTGACCCCCCAAAATAGTTGTTGGTGGCAGTGACAAGACAAAGATTACCTCAATTCCAAAATATTTTGTAGAAATTACTGACCCCCAAAATACCTCGTGTCACTGGCAGTGACAAGACACAGATCACCTCAATTCACAAATATTTTTTAGAAATTACTGACCCCCAAAATACTGCATGGCAGTGAGAAGACACAAATCACCTCCATTCACAAATATTTTGTAGAAATTACTGACCCCCAAAATACTGTGTGGCACTGGCAGTGACAAGATACAGATCACCTCAATTCACAAATATTTTGTAGAAATTACTGACCCCCAAAATACTGCGTGGCAGTGACAAGACACAGATCACCTCAATTCACAAATATTTTGTAGAAATTACTGACCCCCAAAATACTGCATGGCACTAAAAGTGACAAGATACAGATCACCTCAATTCACAAATATTTTGTAGAAATTACTGACCCCCAAAATACTGCGTGCACTGGCAGTGAAAAAGACACAGATCACTCAATTCCCAAATATTTTGTAGAAATTACTGACCCCCAAAATACGCGTGGCAGTGACAAGATACAGATCACCTCAATCCAAAATATTTTGTAGAAATTACTGAACCCCAAAATACTGAGTGGCACTAAAAGTGACAAGATACAGATCACTCAATTCCCAAATATTTTGTAGAAATACTGACCCCCAAAAACTGCGGGTGTCACGTATCCCCCTGAATACCAGAATATTGGTCCCTATACGCAAGACGCTCTCTAGCCTTCCGATCCTTAAGTGGTCGGCACGTCTAGATAGATATTTCGGTTCACAAGACAGAGTACCCACAAGGGTTAATATCAGACAGATATACAAGGCCTTTAGATAGTTTGTTCTCCCCAGGACTTTAGTAATATAAGAGGTAGTCTGCTGTATGCTTAGGGTTACACACAGACTAACACCGGGTAAAGTTAGGAGCAGAACCGTTAGAGAAGTCATTGCCAAAATCAGGAGTCATACACAGAGGTGGTTCTTTGCCAATGCCAGGGGTCATACACAGGGGTGGTTCTTTGCCAATGCCGGGGGTCATACACAGGGGTGGTTCTTTGCCAATGCCAGGGGTCATACACAGAGGTGGTTCGTTGCCAAGGCCAGGAATCATTCACAGAGAATATTATGCAGCCAGAAACAAAGGTCAGACACGGACAGTACCAAAAATCGCAAGAGCTCTGCGGGAATGCAATACCACGTCAGGGCACGGGTAAAAAAGTGAAGCCGGGTTTTAAAACCGGCGGGTCCGCGTCATCACGCCAGGCCCCGCCCCCCGGCGTCCCACGTGAGCGCAACCGGCTGCAATATCAATCGGCGCCTGGCCAGCGAGCAGCGTGGAAGCCGCTGCCAGGCGCCCAACGGATCGATACGTTACAGAACCCCCCCCTCAAAGGGCGGCCACTGGACAACCCCCAGGGGCACGAGGATGAGCCAAATAGAAGGCTTTCACCAACCTAGGAGCATGGACTTCCGTAGCCGGGAGCCAAGAACGATCTTCTGGACCGTAGCCCTCCCAGTCAATCAAGTATTGTAAAGTCCCCCTAGATATCCTGGCATTCAGAATGGCCTTAACCTCAAACTCCTCCGCACCCTCCACGGAGACAGGAGGAGGCGGAGCATGGACCTTGGTATACCGGTTGCATAACAATGGCTTCAAGAGGCTCACGTGAAATACATTGTGTATCCTGATATGAGGAGGCAATGCCAAAGCATAGGAGACCGGATTGAGTCGCCGCAGAACTTTATAGGGGCCTATGTATCTAGGTGCCAACTTCATGGAGGGCACTAAGAGTTTGATATTCCGCGAGGAAAGCCAAACCATGTCTCCAACCTGATACACAGGTGCTTGCCTCCTGTGTCTGTCTGCCTTAATCTTCTGGATGGCACTGCTTTTCTCCAGTGCCTCCTTAACTCTCCCCCAAGTCTCCTTCAAGGATGCCAAATGCTCGTCTAAAGCAGGTATTGTGGTATCCGGAAACGTAGCGGGGAGCACGGGAGGATCGAAACCGTAAACAGTGAAGAAAGGTGAATGTCCTGTGGATTCACTCACTGCATTGTTCAAAGCATACTCTGCCCATGGTAGAAGATCAGACCAGTTATCCTGTTTGTCAGATATAAAACATCTTAGATACTTTTCTATATTCTGATTAGCGCGTTCTGCTGCTCCGTTAGTCTGGGGGTGATAGGCCGAGGAGAAAGATAAGTCTAACCCCACATTCTTACAAAAACCCTTCCAGAATCTGGAGACAAATTGGGTACCCCTATCGGAGACAATCCCAAGAGGAATACCATGTATGCGGACCACGTTGTTTATGAATATGGGCACCAGTTCGAGTGCCGAAGGTAGTTTACGAAGAGGAACATAGTGGCCCATCTTGGAGAACCGATCTATGATAGTAAGTATTACTGTATTACCTCTTGAAACAGGTAACTCCACTATAAAATCCATTGCCAAATGCGACCATGGTCGTTCTGGATTGGCAGAGGCTGGAGTAAACCAATGGGTACTGTTTTGGGACTTTTATGTCTTGTGCACACCTCGCATACAGCTATGTAATCTTTTACATCTTGGCGTAACGAGGGCCACCAGAAGATTTTACTGATGCTGGACACCGTTTTGGTGATTCCCATATGCCCAGAAGTTTTATTGTCATGGTAAATGTTTAGTAATTCCTCTCTTTCATTTTCAGGTACAAAGAGTTTCGCGGGAGGTCTCCCCTCAGGAGCTGTACCCTGAACGGTTTGCAACCTTTTCATCAAAGGAGACGAGACATTAATCGTGGTAGAGGCTATTATCCGTTCTTGGGGTACAATGGGATGCTGATCTTGGATATTATGCTCGTAAGATTCATACTGTCTTGATAGTGCGTCTGCTTTGATGTTTCTGGATCCAGGTGTATAGGTCAGGACATAATTAAAACTCGAAAGGAACAACGACCATCTCGCTTGCCTGGAATTTAGACGTTTAGCATCTCCAATGTATGTGAGATTTTTATGATCAGTTATGATAATGATGGGGTCACTAGACCCTTCCAGTAAGTATCTCCATTCTGCAAGGCTGAAACGACTGCTAACAACTCTCGGTTTCCTATGTCATAGTTCCTCTCTGCCGGGGACAGTTTCCGGGAATAGAAGCCGCATGGCTGCAAGGGTTTATCGGGTGCCTCCCTTTGGGACAAGACTGCACCAAGACCTATTTCGGAGGCGTCAACTTCTACTTGAAATGGCAGAGTCGGATCTGGATGTCTGAGAACAGGGGCAGTAGTGAATGCTTGTTTGAGCGCCTCAAAGGCTTGACTGGCTTGGGGTGTCCATTTCTGATTTCCCACCCCTTTCTTTGTCATAGCCGTGAGAGGAGATACCAAAGCTGAAAAGTCTTTAATGAATCTCCTATAATAATTAGTAAAACCCAGAAACCTCTGGATGGCTTTCAGCCCTTGGGGCAGAGGCCAGTCAATGATTGCTGAGAGCTTCTTAGGATCCATCTGAAAACCGTCAGGAGTTATTATGTAGCCAAGGAAATGTACTGTTTTTATGTCAAATAAACATTTTTCCAGTTTACAAAACAACCCAGCCTCCAACAGTTTTTTCAATACTTGTTTCACATGGACATGATGGGTTTCAATATCAGGGGAGTATATCAGGATATCATCCAGATATACAATGACAAAAACTTGTAGAGAAATTCTCTTAGGGTATCGTTTATGAGGTCCTGAAAAACGGCTGGCGCATTACATAAACCAAAGGGCATCACTAGGTATTCATAATGTCCACTTCGTGTATTAAAAGCCGTTTTCCATTCATGGTCTTTTTTGACCCTTACCAGGTTGTAAGCTCCGCGTAAATCGAGCTTAGTATAAATTCTGGCCCCTTTTAGTCGGTCGAATAGTTCCGTGATAAGAGGTATGGGATATGCGTTCCTTATGGTTATCCTATTCAAACCTCTATAATCAATGCAAGGTCGCAGATCTCCCTCTTTTTTGGAGACAAAAAAGAAACCTGCTCCTGCTGGAGAGGAGGACCGTCTGATAAATCCTCGCTCTAGATTCTCCCTTATGTACTCCTCCATAATGTCGTTTTCCTTTTGCGACAAGGGGTATACGTGTCCCCTAGGAGGCATAGTACCGGGGAGTAAATTTATTGCACAGTCGTATGGGCGGTGTGGTGGTGTAGGACCTCAGTCCTGGATTTAGAAAACACCTCCTTTAATTCTTGATAACATTCAGGGACCTCTGTGGATAAAGGAGGAGCTGTGGCAATGTTGAGGCTACCGATCACATTGACCCTACCCAGACATTTTGACTGACAATGAGGACTCCAATATTTTATGTCTCTCTGGACCCAATCCATAACTGGGTTGTGTTCTACCAACCATGGAAACCAAGAACGACAGGACATGAAGGAGATTCAATGATCTGAAAACATATTGTTTCATGGTGCAATACTCCTGTTACCATACATACATGAATAGTGTCGTGAGTAATACGTGGACAGGATAGCGGGTTCACATCTATGGCTTCTACCATTAGAGGTTTTTCTTTGAGAACCAGAGGTATGAGGTTTTTTGCAGCAAAATGTTTATCCATGAAATTACCTGAGGCCCCAGAGTCCAAAAACGCCTCAGTCTTGAGGTGAATCCTTTCCCAGGTTAGAGAGATTGGTAACAGAATCCTGGATTTTTTTTTTCATTATCCACAAACGAGGCATAAAGAGAACCAATAACCTGGGTGTTAGCTGTTCTTTGGCTTGATGTACCACTGTCACCCCTGCTACCCCTAGGTCTTTGAGGACATTGAAGGCGAAAATGGTCTGCCCCTGCACAATAGAAACATAGCCCCTTTTCCCTTCTGTGAGCTCTTTCTGCGTCCGAAATACCAGTTTTTCCTATCTGCATAGGTTCTGCACCTGGCATTTCCCCTCTTACATTTTCCTGGTTACTGGATGTACTGGTATTTCTAGACAATAGAGGTAAAGGAGGCAAGACCCTTCTGGGTCTATCTCTGGGATGTCTCCTTTCCCTAATTTGATCATCCATGGCAATACAAAAATCAATAAGTTGATCAAGTGTCTCTGGCAATTTTAATGGAGCCAACTCGAACATAAAAGTATCGTTTAGGCCTTCAGTAAAGGCTAATGTTAAGACGTCGTTAGGCCAGAGAACCTCTGAAGTCAGAGTTTTGAAGTCTATAGCATAATCAGAGACTCTCCTATTCCCTTGTTTTATGTGCAACAAAGACCTACCCGCATTAGTAGCCCTTCTAGAGGGGTCAAAGGTCCATTTTAGCTCTGAAGTAAAACCCTCGTAGTCATAAATGATAGGTTTCTTGTTTTCCCACAAGGGTGTAGCCCACAACAAAGCTTTCTCTGTCAGATGGTTGATCAGATAGCCCACCTTAGCTTTATCCGTCATACATGACCCTGGGTTATTCTCAAACAAAATCTCCAGTTGAGTCAAAAATCCCCGGCACAAACTTGGGGTACCATCATACCGTAACGGCGCCTTCATACTAAGCCTATTTCTTTCGGGAGAGGCCGGACTAACAATAGGCAATACAGGGTCCGGGGAGGTTGTGGTTCCTCCACTGGACCGATTCAACAAGGTCTGAAGAGCAAGAGCAAACTGGTCCATTCTATGGTCCTGCTCTTCTTGTCTGGCTGCGATACGTGCCAACTGTATAGAGAGGTCAGCGGGATCCATTGGCCCCGACGTAATGTCACGTATCCCCCTGAATACCAGAATATTGGTCCCTATACGCAAGACGCTCTCTAGCCTTCCGATCCTTAAGTGGTCGGCACGTCTAGATAGATATTTCGGTTCACAAGACAGAGTACCCACAAGGGTTAATATCAGACAGATATACAAGGCCTTTAGATAGTTTGTTCTCCCCAGGACTTTAGTAATATAAGAGATAGTCTGCTGTATGCTTAGGGTTACACACAGACTAACACCGGTACCAAAGTTAGGAGCAGAACCGTTAGAGAAGTCGTTGCCAAAATCAGGAGTCATACACAGAGGTGGTTCTTTGCCAATGCCAGGGGTCATACACAGGGGTGGTTCTTTGCCAATGCCGGGGTCATACACAGGGGTGGTTCTTTGCCAATGCCAGGGGTCATACACAGAGGTGGTTCGTTGCCAAGGCCAGGAATCATTCACAGAGAATATTATGCAGCCAGAAACAAAGGTCAGACACGGACAGTACCAAAAATCGCAAGAGCTCTGCGGGAATGCAATACCACGTCAGGGCACGGGTAAAACAGTGAAGCCGGGTTTTAAAACCGGCGGGTCCGCGTCATCACGCCAGGCCCCGCCCCCCGGCGTCCCACGTGAGCGCAACCGGCTGCAATATCAATCGGCGCCTGGCCAGCGAGCAGCGTGGAAGCCGCTGCCAGGCGCCCAACGGATCGATACGTTACAGCGGGGCAGTGACAAGACACAGATCACCTCAATTCCCAAATATTTTGTAGAAATTACTGACCCCAAAATACTGCATGGCACTGGCAGTGACAAGACACAGATCACCTCAATTCACAAATATTTTGTAGAAACTACTGACCCCCAAAATACTGCGTGGCAGTGACAAGACACAGATCACCTCAATTCACAAATATTTTGTAGAAATTACTGACCCCCAAAATACTGCGTGGCACTGGCAGTGACAAGACACAGATCACCTCAATTCACAAATATTTTGTAGAAATTACTGTCCCCAAAATACTGCGTGGCACTGGCAGTGACAAGATACATATCACCTCAATTCCCAAATATTTTGTAGAAATTACTGACCCCCCAAAATACTTGGTGGCAGTGAGTGAGAACACACAGATTACCTCAATTCCCAAATATTTTGTAGAAATTACTGACCCCCTAAAATAGTTGTTGGTGGCAGTGACAAGACAAAGATTACCTCAATTCCCAAATATTTTGTAGAAATTACTGACCCCCAAAATACCTCGTGTCACTGGCAGTGACAAGACACAGATCACCTCAATTCACAAATATTTTGTAGAAATTACTGACCCCCAAAATACTGCATGGCAGTGACAAGACACAAATCACCTCCATTCACAAATATTTTGTAGAAATTACTGACCCCAAAATACTGTGTGGCACTGGCAGTGACAAGATACAGATCACCTCAATTCACAAATATTTTGTAGAAATTACTGACCCCCAAAATACTGCGTGGCAGTGACAAGACACAGATCACCTCAATTCACAAATATTTTGTAGAAATTACTGACCCCCAAAATACTGCGTGGCACTAAAAGTGACAAGATACAGATCACCTCAATTCACAAATATTTTGTAGAAATTACTGACCCCCAAAATACTGCGTGGCACTGGCAGTGAAAAGACACAGATCACCTCAATTCCCAAATATTTTGTAGAAATTACTGACCCCCAAAATACTGCGTGGCAGTGACAAGATACAGATCACCTCAATTCCCAAATATTTTGTAGAAATTACTGACCCCCAAAATACTGAGTGGCACTAAAAGTGACAAGATACAGATCACCTCAATTCCCAAATATTTTGTAGAAATTACTGACCCCCAAAATACTGCGGGGCAGTGACAAGACACAGATCACCTCAATTCCCAAATATTTTGTAGAAATTACTGACCCCCAAAATACTGCATGGCACTGGCAGTGACAAGACACAGATCACCTCAATTCCCAAATATTTTGTAGAAACTACTGACCCCCAAAATACTGCGTGGCAGTGACAAGACACAGATCACCTCAATTCACAAATATATTGTAGAAATTACTGACCCCCAAAATACTGCGTGGCACTGGCAGTGACAAGATACAGATCACCTCAATTCCCAAATATTTTGTAGAAATTACTGACCCCCAAAATACTGCGTGGCAGTGACAAGACACAGATCACCTCAATTCACAAATATTTTGTAGAAATTATTGACCCCCAAAATACTGCGTGGCACTGGCAGTGACAAGATACAGATCACCTCATTTCACAAATATTTTGTAGAAATTACTGACCCCCAAAATACTGAGTGGCACTAAAAGTGACAAGATACAGATCACCTCAATTCCCAAATATTTTGTAGAAATTACTGACCCCCAAAATACTGCATGGCAGTGACAAGACACAGATCACCTCAATTCCCAGATATTTTGTAGAAATTACTGACCCCCAAAATACTGCATGGCAGTGACAAGACACAGATCACCTCAATTCACAAATATTTTGTAGAAATTACTGACCCCCAAAATACTGAGTGTCACTAAAAGTGACAAGATACAGATCACCTCAATTCCCAAATATTTTGTAGAAATTACTGACCCCCAAAATACTGCATGGCACTGGCAGTGACAAGACACAGATCACCTCAATTCACAATTTTTTTTGTAGAAATTACTGACCCCCAAAATACTGCTTGGCAGTGACAAGACACAGATCACCTCAATTCCCAAATATTTTGTAGCAATTACTGTCCTCCAAAATACTAGGTGTCAGTGAGAACACACAGATCACCTCAATTCCCAAATATTTTGTAGCAATTACTGACCCCCAAAATACTGGGTGTCAGTGAGAACACACAGATTACAACAAGTCCCAGATATTTTGTAGAAATGAGACACCCCCCAGTAGCTGGTTGCATGCTGGCATTGAGAACACACACTAACACAACAATCTCCTCTCAAATCTCCTCTCAAACGCTTGCTGAAGCGCTGTGTGAAACCTTATATAGTGTGCTGCGGGACTTAGCTCTGTGAGTCCATGATTATCAGGACTATGAGCCGTGATTGGCATAGTCTTGAAACTGTCTTGCACCTGACCACAGGTTGTAGCCAATTACAAGCTTCAGGCCAGTGGAAAAGTGCATTGTAGTCCATTGTGGTGCATTGTGGGCAAACACGCAGCGAACAGGCGGAAATGTTTGTAGTTCGCGAACATGTGAACAGGCTATGTTCGATGCGCACTCCGAACTGATCGAACCGAACAGTTCATCCCTAGTTCAGATCAAGCAGATCTGGAGCTGCAGATCTGGCTGCTCGTGGCACTGAGCTCCAAGCAAATCAGAGGCCGTGCTGTTCTTGGCAAGGGGGTATCTGGAGAGTCAGGACAGGCGGAAGAGAACGGTTCCGTCACATTGGCTGGCAGCGATGTGGATAGAGGCTCTCCAACACCAATACACTCCGAGATGGCCAACTATACAGCCTGCAAGCAGGACACCCTGAGGGACCTGCTGGAGAGCTGTGGATGGAAAGGATACTAAAGTAAGGGTCAAAGGCACAAGTGTGGCGCAACCAGCAACTATTGTGGGGGTCTCATTTCTACAAAATATCTGGGAATTGTTGTAATCTTTGTGTTCTCACTGCCAGCAGCAATTGTGGGGGTCTCACTTCTAGAAGATATCTAGGAATTGTGGTAATTTGTGTGTTCCCACTGCCACCAACTATTTTGGGGGTCTAATTTCTACAAGATATCTGGGAATTGTCCTAATTTTTGTGTTCTCACTGCCAGCAGCAATTGTTGGGCTCTCACTTCTAGAAGATATTTGGTAATTGTGGTAATCTGTGTCTTCTCAATGCCACCAACTATTTTGGGGGTCTCATTTATACAAAATATCTGGGAATTGTTGTAATCTGTGTGTTCTCACTGCCACCCATCAGGGGGTCTCACTGATTTACAGGAGGTTCCTGGAATTGCAATCTGTGTCTTGTCACTGTCACCCATCCGTGGGGCTCATGATTTATAGGAGGTTCCTGGGAATTGTAATTTGTGTCTTGTCACTGCCCCCCATCGGTTGGGTCTCACTGATTTATAGAAGGTTTCTGGGAATTGTAAACTGTGTCTTCTCACTGCCAGCTATCAGGGGATCCCACATACTTCTATCAGATTTCTGGGAATTGTAATCTGTGTCTTGTCACTGCCACCCATCAGGAGGGCTCACTGATTTATAGGAGGCTCCTGGGAATTGTAATTTGTGTCTTGTCACTGCCACCCATCAGGGGGTCTCACAGATTTATAGGAGGTTTCTGGGAATTTTAATCTGTGACTTGTCACTGGCTGCCAGCTACCAGGGTTACCAGAGTTCTGGAAATCTTTAATCTTAATACCAGAGTTGAATCAGAGTACTGCATATCTTTAATATATATATATCACTCACCATGTCAGAAAGACCAAAAAGGACAGGCAGACGCTCCCAGACACAGATAAGAGGGCAAGCAGCCCCTGTGTCGGGAGGCTGTGCCTCTGGTGGTCGTGGACGTAGTATATCCTCTGCAGGGGCACGCTTGTCCTTTCTAACTGGTGCTGACTGTCTTAAGCAGCAGCAACATACAGAGGATTTGGTGGATTGGCTAACCAGGTCATCTTCATCCTCCGAGTCCTCTGCCAGCCAGGCTTGTAGTGGTTTACAGTCCAGCTCAGCTGCCAAAGCATCTAATTCAGCCTCCATGTCCACAGCTACTCCTGCCGTAGCCTCACTATCACACACGGAGGAGTCAGCTGAATTGTTTGACTACAATGACAGTGACATGCTGCTTGAGGATGCGCAGCAACTACAGTGCTCTGATTCAATCTCTGAGGTTGAGGAAGAGAGTATAATTAACCTAGAGGAAGCGTGTGCCAGTGATGACACACAAATAACTGGCACTCATGTTGCCCCAGCAGCTGCAGCATACTGCCAAGTTGGCTCCAGTGATGAGTAGGGATGAGCCGAACACCCCCGAGTTCGGTTCGCATTCGAACTCAAACTTTCCAAATGTTCGAATTCGAACTCGAACTCAATACAAGTCAATGGGGCTGAAAATTCAATTTTTAGAGTGCCCTCCAAGAGGGCATATATGCTAGATATTTGCCATAAAAGGTGTATGGGGGTCCGGGTAGTGCCCTGGGGGACAGGAAACAAGGACAAAAAGGTTTTAAAAAATATGTTTTTAAAGGGACTGAGTTTTCCATGAAATAAGGGTTAAAATGAAAAATTCCTTCAAATATCAGGCCTAGGAGGTCCCAATAACCTGCCCATGAAGTGGCGGATTTCTAGGATGTATAGAAATATGTATAAACCAAAAAATGACATTTCAAATGACGGTAAATGGTTTAACTTTAATCTATCCATAAACAACTGCTTGTGGCGGCAGTCTGTATGAAAAGAGGAGACATTTTCGGACACGCAGAAAAAGTTTAGTGATTTCTTGGCTAATTTGTGGTGAAACTTATTCAGGCTTTGGTTGAAAGTAACAATAGGTGCTTTAAAATTGGTCCTTTAGCGTCGGCAACAGTGCCGTCACAAAGTAACCCCTCTGAGGATATGAATCTGATACAGGCGTCAGTGCCAGTGCACCCAAATATTGTGCGTTTGGTGCCAGGCCTGCAAGTACTATCATACAGTAACCCCTCTGTGGTATTGTGGAAGAATGCAGGGGTGGACCTTGCGTTCCTACATTAAAAAGATATGAATCTGGTAATGGGCGTCAGTGCACCCAGATATTGTGCTTTTGGTGCCAGACTGCCAGGCCAGCAAGTATCATCATTCAGTAACCCCTTTGTAGTATTGTGGAAGAATGCAGGGGTGGACCTTGCGGTCCTATATTAAAAAGATATGAATCTGGTAATGGGCGTCAGTGCACCCAGATATTGTGCTTTTGGTGCCAGACTGCCAGGACAGCAAGTGCATTCCTACAGTAACCCCTCTGTAGAATTGTGGAAGAATGAAGGGGTGGACCTTGCGGTCCTATATTAAAAAGATATGCATCTGGTAAAGGCGTCAGTGCGCCCAGATATTGTGCCTTTGGTGCCAGGCCAGCAAGTACCATCATACAGTAACCACTTTCTAGGTATTGTAGAAGAGTGCAGTGGTGGAGGTTTTGTGAATGCAGAAGACATCCCCAATCTATTCTGTTATTTGAGCATCAGGGGATTGATAGCTGCTGATCCAGGACTATTTCATTTTTATAAATGTCAGCCGGTCTACAGAGTCGGTGGACAGAACGTCCTTTCAGAAAGTACACTAGATGAAGGGAAACCTAGTAGCTGCATAGCATATTGGCTAAGTTCTGGCCAGTGATCCAATCTCAACACCCAGTAAGCCAGTGGATCATCTGCTGGAAAGGTATCCAGGTCTGCCCTTGCCCCTAGGTAGTCCTGCACCATATGGTGAAGACGCTGGCAATGGGTGCCTACATTTGACGTCCCTGGGCGTCGTGGACTAATTTTTTTTTAAAAAGCATCAGTCAAGAGGCCTTGGCCTTCACCACTATTCCTCTGATCATCCGCAGCCTCAGAAGCACCTGTGTCATCTCTTGGTAACCTACCAGTGCCTGGAAAGGTGTTACACAAGTGTCGCTTTAGAGCGTCCTCAAGTTTTTTCATCCTGTGCTCCCTCTGTGCGGGCAGGATGAGCTCTGCAACTTTACCCTTGTATCGTGGATCAAGAAGGGTTGCCAACCAGTAATGATCCCTCTCCTTGATAGCACGAATCCTGGGGTCCTTTAGCAGGCTTTGCATTATAAGGGAGCCCATGCAGCGTAGGTTGCAGGTGGCATTAGCTTCCGAGTCTTCCTGGTCAATGAGGATGACCGTATCGTGCACTTCCTCCTCCCAGCCACGCACTAGTCCTTGTGTTTCTGGGCACACAAAGCCCTCCCTTGAGGAATCCCCACCTTCAATGCCCCCACTACTTAAATATTCCTCCTACTCATCCTCCTCCTGTCTGATCTGTGTAGGACCCGCTGGAATGCTGTCTGCGGAAACACTGGGGCCTTTAGAACTAGGGAAGGCCTCCTCTTCCTCCCGCTGCTCTGCATCTAGAACCACATCTATAATTCCCCGCAGAGTGTGCTCCAGCAGGAACACTAAAGGAATTGTGTCACTGATGCATGCACTGTCATGGCTCACCATCCTCGTTGCCTCCTCAAATGGTGACAGTACAGTGCATACATCCTTGATCATCAGCCACTGCGGGGGGGAAACCAAGTTGACCTGAACCTGTCCTTGTGCCATACTCACACAGGTACTCGTTGATGGCCCTCTGCTGCTTGTGCAGACGCTGCAGCATTGCTATTGTCGAGTTCCACCGGGTGGGAATGTCACAGATCAAACGGTTTGTGGGAAGGTAGAATTCTCTTTGAGTTTCTGCCAGGCGAATGCTTGCTGGGAATGACCGTCTGAAGTGGCTGCAGAATTTTCTGGCCTAGCTGAGAAGCTCTTCCAGCCCTGGGTACTTGGTTAGGAAACGCTGTACCACTAGGTTTAGGACGTGTGCAAGGCATGGTACATGTGTCAATTTACCCTTGCGTAGGGCGGAGAGAAGGTTGCTGCCATTATTAGACATGTGCACAGCACAAAATTTAGTTTTGAACTAATGGATTAGTCCTAAAATGCAATTTATTTAGTTGCTAAAGAAATTCGTTTTCAGTTCTTTAGTATGAAAACTAATTTCATTCAGAAGGGCTGAGATCGCTGCTTGTTACAGTATCTCTCACTCTCAGCACAATGTGTCAGGCAAAGCTGCTACAGTAACTGACTGCTGCTCATCACAGCGCTCAGAGTTTCAGTAAAACTAGTAAATAATATTTTTATATATAAGAGGTTATAACAATATTATTTCCTTGTTTAACTGAAACTCTGAGCGCTGTTACAGTCAGTTACTGTAACAGCCGAGACTGATACATTGTACTGAAAGATAATATAACAAGCAGCCGATCTCCCAGCCACTGGATTTAAAGGGTTTTAAAAAAATGCTCCTCTCTGTATAATGTATAGAACATCCTCCTGCATTAATTAATGCCCCTCTCTGTATAGAACATCCTGATGCATTGGCAAGTGGAGGGTGCAGAACTTCGGAATGCAATACTTATCCAGCACAGGAGAGGGAACTTTTACTTAAACTTTGTATCTTCTGTGGGGGAGACAGACAGGATTATAAAAGCAGGGGAGAGGGAAAATATTAACGTAAATCTTGAAAGCTCAGAGAAGAGATGACTGGTACAAATTAATTTTTATAATAAAATAATGCACTTTAAATCCAGGGAAAACCTTCAAATAAATCACACTGAAGGCTCATAATGACAGAGTATCAGACGTAAAAAAAAACGTTTTATAAAAGCAGCACTGGGAGAGGAGAGGGACTTTATATAAAATGTGGTATTATAGATGAAGAAAGGGGATAGTGCTCCTGGATAATATAAAATGTATCAGACCTCCTAAGCCCCTATTATGCAGAACAGGAGGGGAGACAACACACATTTATAAAAGTCCCTCTCTCTCCAAGTGCTGCTTGTTATAAAGGGGTCTTTACTATCCAGCCCTCCTCTGTCATTAGCTTTTAGTGTGATTTATTTGAATGTTTTTCCTCTCCAGCTGCTTCTATCATCTTGTCTGCCTCATAGAAATGCAAGGGTTAAGTAATGGTTTCATCTCCTGTGCTGGCTGTCTGTGCTGCAAGTGAGTATTCTGGAGTTCTATCACTGTCAGATTTTCGGGTAGGGGTCGGGAAGGATTACACATATAAACTTTTTCTGTAGCTTTGCGATGTTGCGCTCTTCATTGCTGGTCTCCTTCACTCATCAATGTAATATGACAAAAAGGACAAACTAAAATGTAGCGCATTTTTATTTAGTTTCTTTGGTTTTTTGGACTGAGCAGTTTCGTATCTCTTGAGTCATACGAAAACTAAATTATCCCAAAATTCGGACTAAATCGTTTTCGTACTAAAACTAATGCACATGTCTAGCCATTATCACAGACGATCATTCCCAGCTGAACTTGCGTGGTGTTAACCATCTCTGCACCTGGCCCGGCAGAGCTGACAGAATTTCTGGCCCAGTGTGGCCCCTGTCCCCTAAACAAACCAGCTCAAGCACAGTATGGCTTCTTTTTGCTTGAGCCATTGCGTAGACCCTGTCAGGCGTCGGTTTAACTGCCACTTCGCCAGAGACACAGAAGGAGGAGAAGGAGGAGGAAGAGGGAGAGGTGGTGGTGGAGCAGGCAGACCTCATACAAGCAGCTTTCTGGAGGCGTGGTGGATGTACAAGCTCCAGCACAGAGCCCTGTCTTGGATCCCTCCCAGCTGCAATCAGAGTTACCCAGTGTGCCGTAAAGGAAATGTAACGACCCTGTCCATGCTTGCTGGACCACGTGTCTAATGTCACATGCACCTTGCTGCTGACTGCCTTTCCCAATGACTCGATAACATTGTCTTCCACGTGCTGGTATAGTGCTAGAATGGCCTTGCGTGAAAAGTAATGGCGTTTTGGAACCTGCCACTGTGGTACAGCACATTCAGCAAATTCACGGAAGGGAGCAGAGTCCACCAGCTGGAAAGGCAGCAGCTGCAATGCAAGTAATTTTGCTTAGCTGACATTTAGACGCTGTGCTTGGGGACGGTTGGGACTATATTTTTTCTTACGCTGCAGCAGCTGGGTGCAAAGTAATCTGACTGCGTAAATCTTCAGCTGATGGGATGCTGTCACATTGTGAGGAAGGACCTGGTACACCCATTACTATAACATCATCCCTATCAGTGGAGGTTGTAGACATGGCATGACATATAGTGCGGGTAGAGACAGATGAGGACCGATGGGAAGTGTTGTGCTAACGGGATGCATGACAGGTGGTCATATGTCGCTTCAAGCATGTGGTACCCAAGCGGCTGATGTTTCTCCCACGATTCTTCAGACATAGCTTACAAATAGCAATGCTGTGGTCTGCTGCACATGTCGTGAAGAACTACATCCGTTATTGAAGCATCATCCCTGTCAGTGGAGGTTGTAGCAGGTAATGACATGGCAGGGCATACAACGCTCTGCACCTGAGCAGCTCTGACATCTGATGCCTCCTCCCCCTCCTCCTCACTTGCCTCCTCTGTTCGATCGGGCACCCAGGTGGAGTCAGTGACCTCATCATCATTATCATCATCAACCCCTATCTCCTCGTCACTGGAGCCAACTTGGCAGTATGCTGCAGCTGCTGGGGCAACGTGAGTGCTAGTTATTTGTGTGTCATCACTGCCACCCCCTTCCTCTTGGTAGATTATATGCCCTTCCTCTACCTCAGAGATTGAATCAGAGCACTGTACTTGCTGCGTATCCTCAAGCAGCATGTCACTGTCATTGTAGTCAAACAATTCAGCTGACTACTCTGTGTTTGATAGTGAGGCTACAGCAGAAGTAGCTGTGGACCTGGAGGCTGCATTAGATGCTTTGGCAGCTGAGGTGGACTGTAAAGCACTACAAGCCTGGCTGGCAGAGGACTCGGAGGATGAGGATGGCCTGGTTAGCCAATCCACCAAATCCTCTATATGTTGCTGCTGCTTAAGACAGCCAGCACCAGTTAGAAAGGACAAGCGTGCCCCTGCAGAGGATGCACCACATTCACCACGACCAGAGGCACAGCCTCCCGACACAGAGGCTGCTTTCCCTCTTATCTGTATCTGGGAGCGTCTGCCTGTCCTTTTTGGTCTTTCTGACATGGTGAGTGGTATGTAGATTAAATATATACAGAACTCTGATTCAACTCTGGTATAAAGATTTCCAGAACTCTGGTATAACTCAGTGAGACACCCTGATAGCTGGCAGTCAGTGACAAGACACAGATTACAATTCCCAGAAACCTCCTATAAATCAGTGAGACCCCCTGATGGGTGGCAGTGAGAAGACACAAATTACAATTCGCAGAAATCTGCTACAAGTCAGTGAGACCCCATGATAGCTGGCAACAGTGACAAGACACAGATTACAATTCACAGAAATCTGCTAGAAGTATGTGGGACCCCCTGATAGCTGGCAGTGAGAAGACACCGATGACCTCAATTCCCAGATATTTTGTAGAAATTACTGACCCCCCAAAATACTGCGTGGCAGTGACAAGACACAGATCACCTCAATTCCTAAATATTTTGTAGAAATTACTGACCCCCAAAATACTGCGTTGCACTGGCAGTGACAAGACACAGACCACCTCAATTCACAAATATTTTGGAGAATTTACAGACCCCAAAATACACAGATTACCTCAATTCCCAAATATTTTGTAGAAATTACTAACCCCCCAAAATAGTTGCTGGTGGCAGTGACAAGACACAGATCACCTCAATTCACAAATATTTTGTAGAAATTACTGATCCCCAAAATACTGCGTGGCAGTGACATGACACAGATTACCTCAATTCCCAGATATTTTGGAGAAATTACTGACCCCCCAAAATACTTGGTGGCAGTGAGTGAGAACACACAGATAACCTCAATTCCCAAATATTTTGGAGAAATTACTAACCACCAAAATACTGCATGGCAGTGACAAGAAACTGATCACCTCTAATTCACAAATATTTTGTAGAAATTACTGACCCCCAAAATACTACGTTGCACTGGCAGTGACAAGACACAGACCACCTCAATTCACAAATATTTTGTAGAATTTACAGACCCCAAAATACACAGATTACCTCAATTCCCAAATATTTTGTAGAAATTACTAACCCCCCAAAATAGTTGCTGATGGCAGTGACAAGACAAAGATTACCTCAATTCCCAAATATTTTTTAGAAATTACTAACCCCCCAAAATAGTTGCTGGTGGCAGTGACAAGACACAGATCACCTCAATTCACAAATATTTTGTAGAAATTACTGACCCCCAAAATACTGCGTGGCAGTGACATGACACAGATTACCTCAATTCCCAGATATTTTGGAGAAATTACTGACCCCCAAAATACTTGGTGGCAGTGAGTGAGAACACACAGATAACCTCAATTCCCAAATATTTTGTAGAAATTACTAACCCCCAAAATACTGCATGTCAGTGACAAGAAACTGATCACCTCTAATTCACAAATATTTTGTAGAAATTGCTGACCCCCAAAATACTGTGTGGCACTGGCAGTGACAAGACACAGATCACCTCAATTCACAAATATTTTGTAGAAATTACTGACCCCCAAAATACTGCATTGCAGTGACAAGACACAGATCACCTCAATTCAAAAATATTTTGTAGAAATTACTGACCCTCAAAATACTGCGTGGCAGTGACAAGACACAGATCACCTCAATTCACAAATATTTTGTAGAAATTACTGACCCCCAAAATTCTGCTTGGCAGATTACCTCAGATCACCTCAATTCACAAATATTTTGTAGAAATTACTGACCCCCAAAATACTGCGTTGTCGGGTATATTACAGAAAGGAAAAATTAAAATGGATGCCTGTAGCCATTTTGTTTTTAAAGACAGTTTTTTTTTCTTTCAATCTTCTCTAGGTTTAGAAATGAACGAGATTTTTTTTTTACAGAGTTCATTCCTGGGTGAAGTCTTTTATATTTTTTTTAGAAGTGCCAGACATGAAGGAACCTAGAATGTTTTTGTGTGATAATGCTAGAGTTAAGTGCTAAGACGTGTCATAATTAAATTTATTGGTCTGTCTTAAGTTTTTAAACCAAAAGATATTTTGTCTTTTGGGTATAGGAATAAGAGTTAATATCTCTGTAATATAGATTTATATTCACAAAATATATGTTTATAATCAAGGTATATTTTATTATATTTACAGTAGGAAATATATACTCCAATAAATATTGTAGAAAGTATATAATTGGTAAATAATAAAAATTACTAAAGAAAAGATTTTGTTGAGTTAACTGGAAAAGAATCCAGCTGATAAAGATTCAATAAGTAACCAAAAGGGAGTAGGGATATAAATTAGGTATGACAGATAGAGACACCGTGTCTAGTGACTGAGAGAGAGGTTCTTTGTTACGTCAGATTGTACTTTGAACCGAGATAAGAATATTAAAAAGAAATGGTGGAATTAATTAAGAAGTGCAATACTGCCCTCTAGAGGATAGTAAATATTAGATTTGATGTATTAATAATATTGCCAGTGACGTCAAATTTACTATAATTGAAGTGGCAGTGTTGGTTGCAAATCAGTCCGAGATTCCAGCATTCAGACTCACACCACAATGCATTCAGACGTCCAGTACACATGACACTCTGAGATTCCGAGACTCCGAGATGCTGAGTCTGAGATTCCAGCATTCAGACTCACACTGCAATGCATTATACATGACCCTCTGAGAGTCCAAGATTCCAACACTCAGACTCACACCACGATGCAGGCAGATCCCAAGACATGAGGCAATCAAGATTCTCACCAAATCTCTGACTCTCACCAAATCTCTAACTCACATGCATTGATTATCTGATATCGATAATCTTCACATATTCCAAAACAAAGCATCACATAGAAAATTCCAAGACTTATTAAAATCCAGATTGGACAGGTAATGTATGAAGTTAAGGAATTAATGTAATTATATATATTTGTAGATATTCTTGCAATGTAGACTGAGACTTCTCAGATACTGGCTAACCCCAAAAATTCTAAGTATTTCTATTCTGCAGATAGAAATATGAAGAAGTGGACATAAGGATTTATTCCTAAAAAGAAATGTTGTAAGATTGATACCAATATATATATTGAATTTGGAAATTACTGTGATTAAAATTAATAAGCAAGGAATTATATAACTACAAAATAAAAAGCAAAAGATTAGAAATTAAATTCTCGAGATTAGGTGAGGATTCACTAAATAAATTTTTATTACTTATCATTAAATTAGCTCCTCTTTTGTTGATCCATGTAGTATAGAGATATATATATATATATATACAGGGGTCAAGTCCTGGGAAAAAAAGTGAGGGAACTCACCCACGAATTCCACAACGCCTATTACCTGAAGAAAAAATATATATCTCACGAGTATAGCAGTGCCTGGTGATACCATTTTTATTGGGTTTAACTTCATTTAAAAACAAGCTTTCAAGAGTGTAAACTGGAAACTATACTGATCAGTGAAAGGTATCACTACGTACAGGTATACTCGTGATTTTGGCAACTGGACTAACGCGTTTTATATATAATCTATATATACTTGCATGAAATCACCCGCACTCCAGGACTTTTTCTGAATCTTTTTTTATTAGTTCACGTATGAAGTCATAAAATCGACGTTTCCGTTCCCATTTGGAACCTTCATCAGGACAGGAACAAACATACACTGAGCTCCCCATTGTAACACCAGGGTTTACATAGGGAGGAAAATCAACATAATTAATAGACATGTGCATTCGTTTTAGTACTAAAACGATTTAGTCCGAATTTTGGGATAATTTAGTTTTAGTATGACTCAAGAGAAACGAAACTGCTCAGTACAAAAAACGAAAGAAACTAAAATAAAATGCACTACATTTTAGTTTCAGTCCTTTTTGTGATATTACATGAGTGAAGGAGACCAGCAATGAAGATCGCAACATCGCAACATCCGAAGTTCTGCACCCTCCACAGCCAATGCAGTAGGATGTTCTATACAGAGAGTGGCATTAATTAATGCAGGAGTATGTTCTATACATTATACAGAGAGGGGTATTAATGCAGGAGGATGTTATATACATTATACAGAGAAAGGTATAAATGAGGAGAATGTTCTATACAGAGAGGACATTAATGCAGTAGGCTGTTATCTAACATTATACAAAGAGGGGTATTAATTAATGCAGGAGGATGTTCTAAACATTATACAGAGAGGAGCCTTTTTTTTTAGCCCTTTAAATCCAGTGGCTGTGAGCGCTGAGATCGGCTGCTTGTTACATTATCTCTCAGTACAATGTATCAGGCTCAGTTGTTACAGTAACTGACTGTAACACGCTCAGAGTTTCAGTAAAAGGAAATAATATTGTTCTAACCTCTTATATATAAAAATATTATTTACTAGTTTTACAGAAACTCTGAGCACTGTGATGAGCAGCAGTCAGTTACTGTAACAGCTTTGCCTGATACGGGGCAGTATTACAATGTTGGTGCTAACTTAACCAGAGCTGTTGTAAACTGAAAACCTCCATAGGCAATAAAGGCTCTGGGAAGTTTACAACAGCTCTGGTTAAGTTAGCACCAACTATGTAATATGGCCCACATTGTGCTGAGAGTGAGAGATACTGTAACAAGCAGCGATCTCAGCCCTCTGAGGAGCCACCACTACAATAGTAATTGTATCCACTGGTTTTCGGATGAACGAAATTAGTTTTCATACTAAAGAACTGAAAACGAATTTCTTTAGCAACTAAATAAATTGCATTTTAGGACTAATCCATTAGTTCAAAACGAAATTTTGTGCTGTGCACATGTCTAATAATTAAAAACAGCTTGGATGCCAGCCCTCCTGAGATGCACGGCAACCGGCGCGGCGTGAGACACTCCGCGCATGCGCAGTACCACAGCTCCTCTCAATGGCGTGTATTCGGTTGTCCTAGTAACAGACAAGACGCCAGAGCTTTGTAAATACAGCAAATGTCTGCATGACACCGGGAACCAGCACTCCTCAATCGGGTGGGCAAACCAAGACATGTCGCATAACACAGCGACCATCACACTTATATATCCAGGCCCCCCAGAATTATATACACAGCACTGGACCCCCAGAATAATATACACGGCACTGTACCCCCAGAATAATATACACGGCACTGGACCCCCAGAATAATATACACGGCACTGGACCCCCTGAATAATATACACGGCACTGGACCCCCAGAATAATATACACGGCACTGGTTATATGGATATATTTTCCCAGTTAACATGGATATAATTGCCCCAGCTCTCATGGATGATGCCCCCAGCTCTCATGGATAATGCCCCCAGCTCTCATGGATATATGCCCCCTGGTCTCATGGATATATGCCCCCAGGTCTCATGGATAATGCCCCCAGGTCTCATGGATATGCCCCCAGGTCTCATGGATATGCCCCCAGGTCTCATGGATAATGCCCCCAGGTCTCATGGATAATGCCCCCAGGTCTCATGGATATGCCCCCAGGTCTCATGGATATGCCCCCAGGTCTCATGGATAATGCCCCCAGGTCTCATGGATAATGCCCCCAGGTCTCATGGATTAATGCCCCAGGTCTCATGGATATTGCCCCAGGTCTCATGGATATAGCCCCCAGGTCTCATGGATATTGCCCCAGGACTCATGGATATTGCCCCCAGGTCTCATGGATAATGCCCCCAGGTCTCATGGATTTTCCCCAGCTCATGGATAATGTCCCCAGCTCATGGATATTGCCCCAGCTCATGGATAATGCCCCCAGCTCATGGAAATGCCCCAGCTCATGGAAATGCCCCAGCACATGGAAATGCCCCAGCACATGGAAATGCCCCCCAGCTCATGGATACTGTCCCCCAGCTCATGGATACTGCCACCCAGCTCATGTATTTGCCCCCCCAGCTCATGGATTTGCCCCCCCAGCTCATGGATACTGCCCCCAGCTCATGGATACTGCCCCCCAGCTCATGGATTTGCACCCCCAGCTCATGGATAGTGCCCCCAACTCATGGATAGTGCCCCCAGCTCATGGATATTGCCCCCCAGCTCGTGGATAATGCCCCCAGCTCGTGGATAATGCCCCCAGCTCATGGATTTGCCCCCCAGCTCATGGATACTGTCTCCCAGCTCATGGATTTGCCCCCCCAGCTCATGGATACTGTCCCCCAGCTCATGGATAGTGCCCCCAGCTCATGGATTTGCCCCCCCAGCTCATGGATACTGCCCCCCAGCTCATGGATACTGCCCCCCAGCTCATGGATTTGCCCCCCCAGCTCATGGATACTGCCCCCCAGCTCATGGATTTGCACCCCCAGCTCATGGATAGTGCCCCCAGCTCATGGATAGTGCCCCCAGCTCATGGATATTGCCCCCCAGCTCATGGATATTGCCCCCTCAGCTCATGGATACTGCCCCCCAGCTCATGGATAATGCCCCCAGCTCATGGATTTGCCCCCCAGCTCATGGATACTGCCTCCCAGCTCATGGATTTGCCCCCCCAGCTCATGATACTGTCCCCCAGCTCATGGATAGTGCCCCCAGCTCATGGATTTGCCCCCCCAGCTCATGGATACTGCCCCCAGCTCATGGATACTGCCCCCAGCTCATGGATTTGCCCCCCCAGCTCATGGATACTGCCCCCAGCTCATGGATTTGCACCCCCAGCTCATGGATAGTGCCCCCAGCTCATGGATAGTGCCCCCAGCTCATGGATATTGCCCCCCAGCTCATGGATATTGCCCCCTCAGCTCATGGATACTGCCCCCCAGCTCATGGATACTGCCTCCCAGCTCATGGATTTGCCCCCCCAGCTCATGGATACTGCCCCCAGCTCATGGATTTGCCCCCCAGCTCATGGATACTGCCCCCCAGCTCATGGATACTGCCCCCCAGCTCATGGATTTCCCCCCCAGCTCATGGATTTGCCCCCCCAGCTCATGGATAGTGCCCCTAGCTCATGGATAGTGCCCCCAGCTCATGGATAGTGCCCCCAGCTCATGGATATTGCCCCCCAGCTCATGGATACTGCCCCCCAGCTCATGGATATTGCCCCCAGCTCATGGATAATGCCCCCCAGCTCATGGATAGTGCCCCCCAGCTCATGGATAGTGCCCCCCAGCTCATGGATATTGTCCCCAGCTCACCTCTCTGCTGCGTGCGCCCGGCGGCCGCGTGCTTCCTGTTAGAACGGCCGCTGACAGGAAGTGCAGCAGCTCGCCTGGGATCGATGAAACAGCCAGGCGAGCGGCTCCACGGCACTTCCTGTCAGCGGGCCATTCTAACAGGAAGCACGCGGCCGCCGGCAATGTGCGGCGGCCGCCTGCTCCAGCCTTTCAGGCTCGGGCCACAGTGGGAACGCGGTATTGTGGAAGAGTGCAGGGGTGGACCCTGACATCAAATGTTACAATGATATGAATCTGGTACCAGCATCAGTGCACCCAAATATTGGGCCTTTGGTGCCAGCTAGTGCCTTCAGAACGTAACCCCTCTGAGGTATTGTGGAAGAGTGCAGTGGTGGAGGTTTTTGGAATGCAGAAGAGATCCCCGATCTATTCAGTTACATCAGCATCAGGGGAGTGATAGCTGCTGCTGATCCAGGATGATTCATTTTTATAAATGTCAGCCGGTCTACAGAATCGGTGCACAGACGCACTCTTTTGTCTGTGACAAAACCTCCAGCGGCACTGAACGTCCTTTCAGAAAGCACGCTGGATGAAGGGCAACCTAATAGCTGCATAGCATATTGGCTAAGTTTGGCCAGTGATCCAATCTCAACACCCAGTAAGCCAGTGGATCATCTGCTGTAAAGGTATGCAAGTCTGCCCTTGCCCCTAGGTAGTCCTGCACCATACGGTGAAGACGCTGGCAATGGTTTCCTACATTTAAAGTCCCAGGGTGTCGTGGACTAAAAAAATTGTAAGCGGCCCACTTCACCGCTCTTCCTCTGATAAACTGCAGCCTCACAAGCACCTGTGCCATTACTTGCTAACCTACCAGTGCCTGGAAAGGTGTTACACAAGTGTCGCTTTAGAGCGTCCTCAAGTTGTTTCATCCTGTCCTCCCTCTGTGAGGGCAGGATGAGCTCTGCAACCTTACCATTGTATCGTGGATCAAGAAGGGTTGCCAACCAGTAATGATCCCTCTCCTTGATAGCACGTTTAGCAGGCTTTGCAAGGGAGCTGTCACGTGGCGTGTGCGGGTCAGGTGAGAGCCCAGCAGGCGGCGACACAGAGGGGAGGCCAGACAGGAATCACACAATGAAGAAGTTTAATGAAACTTAAATAGGCCTTGGCAGCAGGCACTTGAATGAATAAAGAAATATAAAGTCCAGGGAGAGTTCTTGATTGGAGAGTCTGAGGTTTGTGGGTAATGCAGTCCCAGACTGCAGACAGGGCCCACCAAGGAGAAGTCTGGACAGCAGACAGTGGTACCTTGGTCAGAGACAGAGATCAACTGTAATCCATAGGTTGAGATCGCTGAGAGTCCCTTGCACAGACAGATGTATCCAGGAACAACAGGGCAGATGGATGGATACTGGATACACAGGATAGGATAGGCTAGGCTGGAGCAGGTTTGCGCACACATCCAGATGACCTCAGTCAGGGAGAACAATAATGCAGAACCACTGCTAGTTGGGTCTCTCTGCTATTTAAGGAGACTTGATAGCAGATGGGCCTCAGCTGTAATTCCAGGGCTAGACAGGAAAACCCAGGCTGGATCTCCAGGAGCCTGGACATGGTGCTTAGCCTGGGCAAAACCTGGACTGGAATCCAAGAATGATGAAATCCAGGGCAAAGTTCTTAGATCCAGGTTTGCTAGACAGGTACACGGGGTGGACCGTGACAGGAGCCCATACAGCATAGGTTGGAGGTGGTGTGACGGAATGGGGTGTTATCCGTCTGCGGGTGTGCTCCAATCTGACCCCCTCTTGATGGCGTCAGGCCCGACTACCGAGTGTCACGCTACCCGGCGTCTCGAGCGGCCTGAGATGACCCTGGCGTTACTTGGCGAGATGGTGTTGCCGAATTAAGTTGACCTGTTCTGCGTAGTGGGGAGTTAGGAGACCGCAGAGTGTCTCCTGCACTGTGATTTTAGCTATGAAATGACGACACCAAACGAGGCTGTATGCTTCAAGTCAAACGCAGTTGAACTGACTTTTTACTCAAATGGGACACGCATTTAAACATCTCACACACAAAGGAGACATGCCCAGGCTTGAATGGGAACTCAATTTGCATACAATGGCATGCTTGCATCATCAGATTACACACACACACACAGAGCTAATGCACACAGAAATTAGCATACAATTGAATTTCAACACAGCCTTTCACTCCTAGCAACCAAGGGGAAATATAATACCTTTAAATGCATCACACAATTACACATCTGAATCCACACTCATACAATACAGGATACATGGTAATACATCACACCAATAAAACCACATCTAGAAAAGGTATAACTGTTCATTTCAACACGCAAAACCGAAAGAGTCTCAAATGAAGAAAAAGGTCTTTGAAATGTCCCAGGCTGTTAGTTCTGGGGCTCGCTGGTCAGAGCCCCTATGTCCGTTCCATGACATTCCTCCCCCCTTCAAACGAGTCCGACGGACCCGGTTGGACCCACACGGGTCAAATAGGGGAAGTCGGGGAGCTTGGATCTCCGGGTTCCCGGACCGATAGCCGGGATAGACCGTCGGCATTCCCGTTCTGTGGCCCGGGCCGGTATTGGATAGAAAAGTTAAAAGGTTGGAGGGCCAGGCTCCACCGCAACAGGCGGCCGTTCTCCCCCGCCACCCGGTTGAGCCACACCAGGGGGTTGTGATCCGTCATTACGGTGAAGGACCGCCCGTACACATACGGCTGGAACTTTCACAGGGCCCAAACCAAGGCCAGACATTCTTTCTCGACCGCTGCGTATCCCACCTCCCGGGGTAAGAGTTTGCGGCTGATGTAAGCCACCGGATGATCCCCCCCGTCGTCCCCCACTTGGCTTAGTAAGGCTCCCAGTCCGAACATCGATGCGTCTGTATGGACAATAAAGCGTTTGTTATAATTGGGAGCTGCCAAGAGGGGTGCTTTGGTTAGGGCGGTCTTCAGTTGTTGGAAGGCGGTTTCGCACTCCGGGGACCACAGGACTTGGCGGGGCAGGGTTTTCTTAGGTCGGTCAGGGGTTTGGCGAGGACGCTATAGTTGGGAACGAATTTCCGGTAGTACCCTGCCGTGCCCAAGAAAGCGAGGACCTGAGTCTCCCACTTGGGTGACCACCCGATATGGGCCCTGCCAGGACGCCTGCAGCTTGTTCTGCCGCTGTGGTTTCAACACCAGGACCTTCTGCCCCACGAGAAACGAGCGGCTGCGGGCAGAGCGGTCGTACCATGCCTTCTGCTGGGCCTGGGCTGCCTGCATGTTCCCCTGAACCATCGCCGTGAGTTCGGTCAAGCGCTCTCGGAACTCCAGGACGTAACTCACGGCGGGGAGCCCTTCGACTACCTGTCCCCCCTCCCACTGCGCCCCGACTAAGTCTAGGGGGCCTCGCACCCGTCGCCCGTACAGGAGTTCGAAGGGGGAGAACCAAGTCGACTCTTAGGGGACCTCCCGGTAGGCAAATAACAGGTGGGGTAGGTATTTCTCCCAGTCTTTCCTCTCTTGGGTGTAAGCGCGGATGAGCTGTTTCAGGGTCCCATTAAACCGCTCGCACAGCCCGTTCGTCTGCGGGTGGTATGGGGCGCTGTGAAGCGCTTTAACCCCGCACAGACGCCAGAGCTGTTGGGTTAGCTCAGCGGTGAATTGGGAGCCCTGATCAGACAAGATTTCCTGAGGAAATCCTACCCTAGAGAACACCTGTAGGAGGCCATCAGCGATGGTGTCTGCCTGAATGTTAGACAGGGCCACCGCCTCGGGATATCGGGTGGCCCTGTCCACCACGGTGAGAATATATCTCTTCCCGGTGGTGCTGGGGCGGGGTAAGGGACCAATTATGTCTACCGCCACCCGACTAAAGGGTTCTTGAATGATGGGCATGGGGTGAAGGGGGGCTTTCAGGTGGTCCCCAGTTTTCCCCGTTTTCTGGCAGGTCGGGCAGGTGCGGCAGTACTCCCGGACATCCTCACTAAGGCGAGGCCAGAAGAATGCTCGGGTTAACCGGTGTCGGGTCTTGGCCATTCCTAGATGACCGGCGAGGGGAATGTCGTGGGCCAGTCTCAGGAGTTCCTTTCTGGGGGCCTGCGGTACTACTAGCTGTTTGTGGGGAGCCCGTGGTTTCTGAGCATCTCCCCTATTGGTGTACCGATACAGTAGCCCATCTTCCCACTCAATGCTGTCGTCCCGTCCGTCGCCGGGACCCTGGCCGGCCCGGTCACGGTACCTTTCTAGGGTGGGGTCAGTCTGGGTCTGGTGCCGGAGGGTGGCTGGAGAGCTCCACATGAGGGGGTGGTCCGGGGAAGGAGGTGTGGGTTCGTCCGGTCGGGGGGGAGGTCTGGGAGGCTTGGGGGGTTTGGGAGGTCGGAGAGGTCTGGTTGGTCTCACCTGGGTCCCGACCGGAGTGCCTTGGTCGATCCGGTGGCTTTGTTGCCGGGTGGTCACTGGGGCGGCCACGTCCGTGTCGTAGGCTGATACCAAGCGTCCCAGGTCGTTCCCCAGGAGGATTTCTGCCGGTAGTTGGTCGAGTAACCCCACCCGCACGGATTCCTCCCCCGACCCCCAATCCAAATGGACTAGGGCAGTAGCGAGTCGGAGCACCTTGCCTCCGGCTACGCGAACAGCGATGGTGCGGTCCAGCCGGTCCTTTCGGGGAATCAGGTGAGGCCGGACAAGCGTGATGGTAGCGCCGGAGTCGCGGAGACCTTGGGCGGCCCGCCCGTTAATCCATACCGCCTGTATGTGGTGTTGGCAGTTGTCGGCGGATGCAGCCTGCACGGGATCGGCCTCATGCAGCATCCCCCATTCCTCCTGTGGGTCCCAGTATGGGGATTCCTCCTGGTAACAATGAGCCGCGGGTGGGGCTCGGATGGGGCCCCGCGGAAGGGGTGGCTGGTTGGGGCAGTTCTGGCAGTAGTGGCCCATCTGGCTGCACCCATAACAACGGATGGTAGCCGTGGAAAGGGCCCGATTTGGGACCCGGGGTGCGGGCCAGCGTGTTGTTGGCTCCGGCCGGGGAGGTGGGGGTGTGGCACGGGGAGGTGGTAGGGTGGATCGGGAGGGTGGAGGTCATTCCCCCCCTGTGGGATGTGCGCGTGTACGTATACTCATCGGCCCAGGTGGCCGCTTGCTGCACCGTCTGGGGCTTCTTGTCCCTCACCCACTCCCGCACGGCCGGGGCAGTGTGGTCGAAAAACTGCTCGAGAAGGAACAGCTGAGTGACTTCTTCGAGGGTTCGAGCCTTGCTTCCAGCGAACCAGGTCTTCATGTCCCGTTGCAGCCGGTGCGCCCACTCCACATGGGTAGTACCGTGGGGCCTGCCGGGAATTTCGGACTTTCATCCGGCTGGCTTCGGGGGTGATGGCAAAATGGGCCAGCAGGGTTTGTTTCACCTGTTCGTAGTCCCGGGCTTCTTCGTCTGGGACAGTCCTGTAGGCCTCCGCAGCCCGCCCTGTTAGTTTACACGCCACGATCCTAACCCAAGCGGCCCGTTGAACCTCGTGTAGTTGGCACGAGCGTTCAAAGTCCTGGAGGAAACTTTCTATTTCCTCCTCTGCCTCGTTGAAGCTCTTGAAGGCCTGGAAGGGCACCTTCCGTGCCGTTGGTCTTTCCCAGTTGGGGTTTCCTCCCTGTTGGTACTGGATTTCCGCCAGCCATATCTCATGTTGGCGCACCCGCTCCTGCTCTTCTTCATGAGTGATGTACCGGACGAAGTTCTGGAAGGTGGCTTCTGTCGGCGCGGCTCCGCAAGCCGCTGCCCGCTGCTGTACCTTCCTCTGTAAGGAGTTTTCAGGGCTGGACGCCTGAGCTACGATCGGTGGTGAGGTTGCGGGCAGGTCCCTGGTCTGCTGATCCAGGGCCGCCAATTCTTCGACCAGGGCATCCTTGCTATTTGAGCCCACGGTTCCTCCACGGTCCTCCAGCATGCCCCGCAGTGTGTCCCGTTTATAATTGGCATATGCTGCCATGATGAGGGTCTTCTGGGGTGCAGAGAGCTATCCCACCGCTGCCACCAGTGTGACGGAATGGGGTGTTATCCGTCTGCGGGTGTGCTCCAATCTGACCCCCTCTTGATGGCGTCAGGCCCGACTACCGAGTGTCACGCTACCCGGCGTCTCGAGTGGCCTGAAATGACCCTGGCGTTACTTGGCGAGATGGTGTTGCCGAATTAAGTTGACCCGTTCTGCATAGTGGGGAGTTAGGAGACCGCAGAGTGTCTCCTGCACTGTGATTTTAGCTATGAAATGACGACACCAAACGAGGCTGTATGCTTCAAGTCAAACGCAGTTGAACTGACTTTTTACTCAAATGGGACACGCATTTAAACATCTCACACACAAAGGAGACATGCCCAGGCTTGAATGGGAACTCAATTTGCATACAATGGCATGCTTGCATCATCAGATTACACACACACACAGAGCTAATGCACACAGAAATTAGCATACAATTGAATTTCAACACAGCCTTTCACTCCTAGCAACCAAGGGGAAATATAATACCTTTAAATGCATCACACAATTACACATCTGAATCCACTCTCATACAATACAGGATACATGGTAATACATCACACCAATAAAACCACATCTAGAAAAGGTATAACTGTTCATTTCAACACGCAAAACCGAAAGAGTCTCAAATAAAGAAAAAGGTCTTTGAAATGTCCCAGGCTGTTAGTTCTGGGGCTCGCTGGTCAGAGCCCCTATGTCCGTTCCATGACAGGTGGCATTATCTTCCGAGTGTTCCTGGTCAATGAGGATGACGTATCGTGCACTACCTCCTCCCAGCCACGTACTAGTCCTTGGGTTTCTGGGGACACAAAACCCTCCCTTGAGGAATCCCCACCTTCAATGCCCCCACAACTTAAATATTCCTCCTCCTCATCCACCTAATCCACCTCATGTCTGATCTGAGGTTCATGAATAAGTCGGAGGACGAAACGCGTCGAACTGACTTGCTCGTTTCTACCTTTCGTTCGTTCGCCCGCCGGATCGTCCATTCTTCGTCCGCGAATCGGATCGTCCACCATTCACTTTGGATGTCTCCAGGTCTTCGGTTCCCCAATTGGTTGTTCTGAAAGACTGTGGCTTCACCTGTGATTTGGACTTCTCAGCATGGAGTGGTATCCTGGCCAGGCTCTCCTACAGAAAATTACGCTTTAAGGACGATGTCTTTCCGGCTGTGGTGACTATCCGAACGAATTGTTTAATATGCGCTGTTGCACACTTTTACCCATTGTGTGCCACTAATTTTGTGAGTGGCTTCCTTTCTGTGGTTTTATGTTTTATTAAATTTTTTGACAGTATTACGCTATGTCCTTGTGTATGCTCTAATTCTAGAGGCTTTGTACCCCATTGAAGATCCTGTATCGACATACAAACCTATTTGACCATCTATAAGGTTGTATTGTACTGCATGTTCTATTTTCTTCTGTATGATCTGAGGACCCGCAGGAATGCTGTCTGCGTAAAGACTAGGGTCTTGAGAGCTATGGAAGGCATCCTATTCCTCCCGCTGGTATGCCTCTAGTGCCACATCTATAATTCCCCGCAGAGTGCGCTCCAGCAGGAACACTAAAGGAATTGTGTCACTGATGCATGCACTGTCCCTGCTCACCATCCTCGTTGCCTCCTCAAATGGTGACAGTACAGTGCATACATCCTTGATCATCAGCCACTGCGGAGGGGGGGGAATCAAGTTGACCTGAACCTATCCTTGTGCCATACTCACACAGGTACTCATTGATGGACCTCTGCTGCTTGTGCAGACGCTGCAGCATTGCCAATGTCGAGTTCCACCTGGTGGGCATGTCACAGATCAGATGGTTTGTGGGAAGGTATAATTCTCTTTGAATTTCTGCCAGGTGAACACTTCCTGGGAATGACTGTCTAAAGTGGCTGCAGACTTTTCTCGTCTGGCTGAGAAGCTCTGCCAACCCTGGGTACCTGGTTAGGAAACCCTGTACCACCAGATTTAGAATGTGTGCTAGGCATGGTACATGCGTCAAACTACCAAGGCATAGGGCGGAGAGAAGGTTGCTGCCATTATCACAGACGACCATTCCCAGCTCAAGCTGGCATGGTGTTAACCATCTCTGCGCCTGCCCCTGCAGAGCTCACAGAATTTCTGGCTCGATATGGCTCCTGTCCCCTAAACAAACCAGCTCAAGCACAGTATGGCATCTTTTTGCTTGAGCCATTGCGTAGCCCCTGTCAGGTGTCGGTTTAACTGCCACTTCGCCAGAGACAGAGAAGGAGGAGGAAGAGGAAGAGGTGGTGGAGCAGACAGACCTCATACAAGCAGCTTTCTGGAGGCGTGGTGGATGAACTAGCTCCAGCACAGAGCCCTGTCCTGGATCCCTCCCAGCTGCAAGCAGAGTTACCCAGTGTGCCTTGAAGGAAATGTAACGACCCTGTCCATGCTTGCTGGACCAAGTGTCTAAAGTAATGTGCACCTTGCTGCTGACTGCCTTTCCCAATGACTCCATATCATTGTGTTCCACGTGCTGGTATAGTGCTGGAATGGCCTTCCGTGAAAAAACTGGCGTTTTGGAACCTGCCACTGTGGTACAGCACATTCGGCAAATTCACGGAAGGAGGCAGAATCCACCAGCTGGAAAGGCAGCAGCTGTAATGCGAGTATTTTTGCTAAGCTGGCATTTAGATGCTGTGCAAGGGGATGGTATATTTTTTCTTCCGCTGCAGCAGCTGGGGCAATGAAATCTGACTACGTAAATCTGCAGCTGTTGGGATGCTGTCACATTCTGAGGAAGGACCTGGTACACCCATTACTATAACATCATCCCTGTCAGTGGAGGTTGTAGACATGACATGACATATAGTGGGGGTAGAGACAGATGAGGACCAATGGGAAGTGTTGTGCCAACGGGATACATGACAGTGAACATATGAGGTCATATGTTGCTTCAAGCATGTGGTACCCAAGAGGCTGATGTTTCTCCCACGCTTGATCCTCTTCAGACATAGCTTACAAATGGCAATGCTGCGGTCTGCTGCACATGTCGTGAAGAACTCCAAGACAGCAGAGTTCCTGGACGTGTGTTTTGAGACAACAGCGCTCTGCACCTGAGCAGCTCTTACATCTGGTGCCTTGGACTGGCTATGGCTGCTCATAGAGGACATTGTGCCTCGTTTTTGTTGTGCCTCCTCCTCACTTGACTCCTTTGGTCGATCAGGCACCCAAGTGGAGTCAGTGACCTCATCATCGTCATCACCCCCTATCTCCTCATCACTGGAGCCACCTTGGCAGTATGATGCAGCTGCTGGGGGAACATGAGTGCCAGTTCTTTGTGTGTCACTGACATCCCCTCCCTCTAGGCTGATTATACTCCCTTCCTCAACCTCAGTGTTTGTATCAGAGCACTGGAGTTGCTGCGCATCCTCGAGCAGCATGTCACTGTCATTGTAGTCAAACAGTACAGCTGACTCCTCCGTGTATGATGGTGAGGCTACAGCATAGCTGTGGACATGGAGGCTGAATTAGATGTTTTGGCAGTGGAGGTGGACTGTAAACCATTACAAGTCTGGCTGGCAGAGGACTCGGAAGATGAGGATGGCCTGATTAGCCAATCCTGCAAAGCCTCTGTATGTTGCTGCTGCTTAAGATGGCCAGCACCAGTTACAAAGGACAAGCGTGCCCCTGCAGAGGCTGCACCATGTCCATGATGACCAAGGGCACAGCCGTGAGACACAGAGGCTGCTTGCCCTCTTATCTGTGTCTGGGAGCGTCTGCCTGTCCTTTTTGGTCTTTCTGACATGGTGATATATAGATTAAAGATATACAGAACTCTGATTCAACTCTGTTATAAAGATTGGAGATATGCAGAACTCTGATTCAACTCTGGTATAAAGATTGGAGATATATAGAACTCTTATTCAACTCTGGTATATAGATTGGAGATATGCTGAACTCTGATTCAACTCTGGTATAAAGATTGGAGATATACAGAACTCTGATTCAACTGTGTTATCTAGATTAAAGATATTCAGAACTCTGCTGTAAGTCAGCGATTTCACTGATATTTTCCCTGCAAAGCTGCCAATGTCCTCTACTCTCTCTCTCTGATTCACTTCCTCTCTTGCAGGCTGCAACACCCTGATAGCTGGCAAGACCCAGATTCTACTCTGAATAGATAAAGATACAGATTAAAGATATGGATGAACTCTGATTCAACTGTGGTATTCTATGGTATCTAGAATGTAAGATAAATAGATTTTCCAGAACTCTGCTATAAGTCAGTGATACACCCTGTCCCTGATAGCTGGCAGTGCCAAGACAAAGATTCAAATTCCCAGAACTCTGGTATAACTCAGTGATACACCCTGATAGCTGGCAGTGCCAAGACATAGATTAAAATTCCAAGAACTCTGGTATAACTCAGTGATACACCCTGTTAGCTGGCAGTGACAACACACAGATTCAAATTCCCAGAACTCTGGTATAACTCAGTGATACACCCTGATAGCTGGCAATGCCAACACACAGATTCAAATTCACAGAACTCTGGTATATTTCAGTGATACACCCTGATAGCTGGCAACGCCAACACACAGATTAAAATTCCCAGAACTCTGGTATAACTCAGTGATACACCCTGATAGCTTGCAGTGACAACACACCGATTCAAATTCCCAGAACTCTGGTATTACTCAGTGATACACCCTGATATGCAACAATCTCCTCTCCTCTGTGATTCACTCCTGCAACAAACACACGCTGGGGCTGCGGGAAGCCTTATATAGTGTGCTGCGGGACTTAGCTCTTTGAGCCCATGTTTGGGCAAAATTGGCCCAATCAGGACTCTGAGCAGTATCAGTAGATTGTTGGGAGCGAATGCCAGACCGGTGCAGATCGAGTAGAGAGTTAACAGCGAGAAACCGGTGAGCTGGTTATAGATCAGGCGTTCTAGGATTTTGGATGCAAAGGGGAGCAGAGAGATGGGATAGTAGTTTGAGAGGTAGGTGGGGTCAACAGATGGCTTCTTTAGAATGAGAGTGATCAGAGCGTGTTTGAATGCAGAGGGGAAGACACCAGAGGAGAGGATATAAATATGAGTTCATGCAGGGTCAATTACTGGTAGGACATACCGAATAAGGTGTGAGGGGATGGGGTCAAGTGGACAGGTGGTTGGGCAGGAGGACATGAGAACTGCGGAGTCCATGGGCATCAGCAGGAGAGGGCAAGGGGGCACACTTGCCCCCCCAGAACTGCCCATCACTCACAGCACAGCCCGTGGCACGTTTCATCACTGGTTAACGGGATAATTTTCTGCAGGCTCCTCCCTGTCTCCTCTCCCTCCACATGACTGTCTGCAGGGTGTCACATGACTGCAGCGTGTTGTGCTGTCCGGGAACAAGGAGAGACAGAGAAGCTCTCCAGGACTGTGTGGTGAGAATCAATAAAGCTTTTTTTAAACTACGGTTATTGGATTTTTTTATTTTTTTTGGTAGGGGGGTGATGGGTCGGTGTATTTGACTATGGATTAGTTTTAACATTAGGGGTTAATCTTGGAGTTAAATCTTGTGCTAGGGTTACCTTTATGGATTATTTTAGAGTTTGAGTTGATTGTAAAATTAGGGGACAGTACCATAATATTTTTCGTTTATGGTTCCTCCATATATTCAGGGTGTGTGGGTGTCTTTTTAGGGGCTCCTTCATAGAAACATAGAAACATAGAAAAATGTCGGCAGATAAGATCCTTTCGGCCCATCTAGTCTGCCCAATTACATGGATACTTTACCTGAATTTATCTTTTGTTTAGGATAGCCTTATGCCTATCCCATGCTTGCTTAAATTCAATTACTGTTTTGGCCTCTACCACTTCAACTGGAAGACTGTTCCATGTATCCACCACCCTCTCAGTAAAATAATGCTTTCTGATGTTACTTTTAAACCTTTGCCCCTCTAATCTAAGACTATGTCCTCTTGTTTTGCTACTTTGTTTCCTTTTAAATATACTCCCTTCCTCTACCTTGTGGATTCCCTTTACGTATTTAAATGTTTCTATCATATCTCCTCTGTCTCATCTTTTTTCCAAGCTGTACATGTTAAGATCATTAAGCCTTTCCTGGTAGCTTTTCTCCTTCAAGCCGTACACCATTTTAGTAGCCCTTCTCTGAACTCTCTCTAAGATGTCTATATCCTTCTGGAGATACGGTCTCCAGTACTGCACACAGTACTCCAAGTGAGGTCTCACCAGTGCTCTGTACAGTGGCATGAGCACTTCCCTTTTCCTACTGCTAATACCTCTCCCTACACAACCAAGCATTCTGCTAGCATTTCCTGCTGCTCTATTACATTGACTACTTACCCTTAGATCCTCTGAAATAATAACCCCTAAATCCCTTTCCTCAGATGTTGAGGTTAGGACTGTATCAAATATTCTATATTCAGCCCTTGGGTTTTTACGTTCCAGGTGCATTATCTTGCACTTATCCACATTAAAACTCAATTGCCAGAGCTCCGACCATTTTTTTAGTTTACCTAAATCATTTGTCATTTGGCTGATCCCTCCAGGAACGTCAACCCTGTTGCAAATCTTTGTGTCATCAGCAAAAAGACATACTTTTCCATTAACACCTTCTGCAATATCACTAATAAAAATATTAAATAGAATGGGTCCAAGTACTGACCCCTGAGGTACCCCACTGGTAACAAGACCTTGCGCCGAATAAACTCCATTTACCACAACCCTCTGTTGCCTGTCACTCAGCCACTGCCTAATCCATTCAACAATATTGGAATCCAAGCTCAAAGATTGCAATTTATTGATAAGCCTTCTATGCGGAACAGTATCAAAAGCCTTACTGAAATCTAAATAAGCAATGTCTACTGCACCACCTGTGTCTATTATTTTTGTTACCCAATCAAAAAAATCAATAAGATTAGTTTGGCATGATCTCCCTGAGGTAAACCCATGTTGTTTCTGATCCTGTAATCTATGTCTTTTTAGATGTTCAACAATCCTTTCCTTTAACATGGTTTCCATTAATTTCTCCACTACTGACGTAAGACTAACTGGCCTATAGTTCCCAGATTCCTCCCTACTACCCTTCTTGTGAATGGGCACAACATTTGCTAATTTCCAGTCTTCTGGGATGACTCCCGTTAGCAAGGATTGGTTAAATAAATCTGTTAACGGTTTTGCTATTACATCACTGAGCTCTTTTAATAATTTAGGGTGGATCCCATCAGGCCCCATTGACTTATTTGTCTTTACTTTAGACAGCTGCTGTAGAACCTCCTCCTCTGTAAACTGATATGTAATTGTCTCGTTAGTGTTTCCTCCTAACTGAGGTCCCTTTCCTTCCTTTTCTTCTGCAAAGACTGAACAAAAATATTCATTGAGGCAGTCAGCGAGACTTTTATCCTCTTCTACATACCTTCCTTCCTTTGTTTTTAATCTAACTAATCCTTGTTTTACTTTTCTTTTCTCGTTTATGTATCTAAAAAATGTTTTGTCCCCCCTTTTTTACTGACTGAGCTATTTTCTCTTCTGCGTGTGCTTTGGAAGACCTTTGCTTTGCCTCTTTCTGCCTAATCTTATAGGTTTGCCTATCTTCTTCACTCTGAGTTGTTTTATAATTATTGAATGCTGTCTTTTTGTTCTTCACTATCTTGGCCACTTCTGCAGAGTACCACAGTGGTTTCTTCCCTTTTTTGTTTTTGCTAACAAGTCGAATGCAATTGCCTGTGACCTTCAATAATGCTTCCTTTAAATAATCCCATTTCTCCTGGACTCCCTTTAAACTCCTCCAGTCTGATAATGACTCCTTCACACAAAATCTCATTTTAGAAATATCAGTTTTTTTTAAGTCTAAAACTTTTGTTTTTGTGTGGTGCGGCTCCATCCCTGTTCTTATATTAACCCGTTAAGGACCCCTGACGTACCCTGTACGTCCTGTCCACAGGTCTCCCTTAGACCCGCGGACGTACAGGGTACGTCAGCGGCGCCTAATCCCCCTTCCGCCCGATACTCACCACACTCGCTGGATCCCACGGTGATCTGGCAGGGAGGAAGCCTGCCCATGTGATTTACATGGGCAGGCGAGGCTGATGACGTCGCCACGCTGCGTGGTGACGTCATCAGCAGGCGTCCCCATGCAATTCAATAGAGGGGGGGGCTCCTTCGGAGCCCTCTATCTCCCCAACCATTGAAGCTAGGGAGATTCCGTTTGCACTGCTGGAGAGGGGAGAGTCTCCCCTTTTCAGCGGTGTATGGCATTAACCTTTTTGCTGCCGAATCGCGTTTCGGCACTAATTGGCACCAAAACACGATTCGAACCTGGAGGGGGGCTGACATCTTTGATGTCAGCCAAGCCTCCAGGTCCCCCCCACCCACTGACAACCTCACCATATGTGTGAGGATGTCAGTGGGCCAGTTAACTATCTAGCTGCCATGTAGAGATAAGGGGATCCTAAGGATCCCTTTATCTCCCGATCCATGGCAGCTAGATGGTCATATTTGACATCATTTTAAAGGCCTGATCCAATGATACCAAACACGACCAGGTTTGGTTTTAAAAAAAATTTTAAATAAATAAAATAAATAAAAAAAAAATAATAAAAAAATTAAATAAAATAAAAAAATGATTTTTTTTTTAAAAGTTTTTTTTGTCTGGGGGGGTTTAATTAAATAGGACCTAGGCTTTCATCTAAAAATAATTAGCACAAAATGGTCAGAATGAGCGCAGCGCACATAGGTGAACTGTCTCAGCAGTGAAGGGGTTAAAAAGCAAACGCATTTAAATATTGGGTATTTCTAGTCTCGGGACAAAATTTTGAACCTATTTAGCCGGGGTCTTTTTGGGTGGTTGTAGATTTTGGGGTTTAAATTACGAAAAAGTGTGTTTTTACCATTTTTTCATCATATTTCATATTTTTTTTATAGTAAATTATTCGATATGATGGAAATAATGGTATTTCTAGAAAGTCCATTTAATGGCGGGAAAAAGGGTGTATAATATGTGTGGGTTGAATAAACGAGTAAGAGGAAAATTTGACCTAAACACTAACAGTGCAGAAACGTAAAAACAGCATCGGTCACTAAAAGACGGATTTGTGTAAAACCGCCCGGTCACTAAGGGGTTAAACCATACTGACTGGTGATCACTAGATCCCAAATTTTCACCTACAACAACGTCCGATACCAAACCTCCATTTGTGAGTATTAAATCCAATATGGCCTCTTTACGGGTCGGCTCCTCAACTACTTGTGTTAGAGATAATTCCAGTAGGGAGTTTAGAATATTTGTACTCCTGGTGCACCCAGCTGTTTTGGTTTTCCAGTTCACATCAGGAAGATTAAAGTCCCCCATGATAATAACTTCCCCCTTCATTGCCATTTTGGCTATTTCCTCAAGCAGCAGATTATCTAGCTCTTCTACTTGTCCAGGGGGTCTATAGATCACACCTACACGAGCTACTGTATGATTGTCAAATGTTAGCGTAACCCAAACTGACTCTATGTTCACCTCGCTCACTTTTATTTGGTTCGTTTTTATGTTGTTTTTAACATACAGGGCAACTCCTCCTCCTTTCCTACCTTCTCTGTCTTTTCTATATAAAGAGTACCCCGGTATTGTTATGTCCCAGTTATTTTTCTCACTGAACCTTGTCTCAGTAATATATTCAGTCATATATTCAGGTTGTGCTTGTTTGGGGGCTCCTTCATATATTCAGGGTGTGCTTGTGCTTTTTTAGGGGCTCCTCCTTATATTCAGGGTGTGCAGGTGTCTTTTAGGGGTTCCTCCATATATTCTGGGTGTGTGGTTGTCTTTTTGGGGGGATTCCTCCATAAATTCAGGGTGTGCAGGTGTCTTTTTAGGGGTTCCTCCATTTATTCAATGTGTGCGGGTGTCTCTAGGGGCTCCTCCATATATTCAGGGTGTGTGGGTGTCTTTTTAGGGGCTCCTCAATATATTCAGGGTGTGTGGGTGTCTTTTTAGGGGTTCCTCCATATATTCAGGGTGTGTGGGTGTCTTTTTAGGGGTTCTTCCATATATTCAGGATGTGTGGGTGTCTTTTTATGGGTTCCTCTATATATTCGTAGTGTGGGGGGTCTTTTTAGGGTTACCTCCATGTGTTCAGGGTGTGCAGGTGAATAATATAGGGCAGAATATGGAGAAAAGGAAGACATACAGGGTTATTCAGAGAGAGGTGAAAACCAGGAGAATGACTGGAGAAGTGAACCAGAATAATTCTCCTATTTATCTCACTTTCCAAATCAGCTATTTTGACCTAGAATTTTCACTTCTCCTGTCATTCTCCTTGTGTTCACCTCTCTCTGAATAACCCTGATAGTAGAAAGGAGTGAGGGAGTCAGTGGGGTAGAATGGTTAAATGAGAAGGGCAGTGAATGCCACTGCATTCTTTGTTTTATATGTACTGTAAAAGCATATATTGCCTCTGCTGTAGAACAGAAAAAATTATTTAGAATTTACTTTATTAAATTTTTTTAGTTTTACACATTACATGGTCATGATGTTTGTATCATTGTAAAGACCAGACTATGACCTTTCAGAAGACTTAACCTTGTGTGGTGTACAATTCAGAGATGCAGGCTTGCAAAGTCCCCCTATGTCTGCTGCTCACTGCAGTCTATGTCTGCTGCTCACTGCAGTGCCACGATATAGGTTGTGCAGGGGTCAAGTCCTGGGAAAAAAAGTGAGGGAACTCACCCACGAATTCCACAACCCCCATTACCTTAAGAAAATATATATATATATGTCACGAGTATAGCAGTGCGTGCCGGTGATACCATTTTTATTGGGTTAACTTTACATTTAAAAGACAAGCTTTCAGGAGTGTAAACTGGAAACTATACTGATCAGTGAAAGGTATCACTACGTACAGGTATACTCGTGATTGTGGCAACTGGACTAACGCTATATATATATATATATATCCAGGCACAGACCCCCCAGAATAATATACACAGCACTGTGCCCCCAGAATAATATACACAGCACTGGACACCCAGAATAACGTACACAGCACTGGACCCCCAGAATAATATACACAGCGCTGAGCCCCCAGAATAATATACACAGCGCTGAACCCCCAGAATAACATACCCAGCACTGAGCCCCCAGAATAATATACACAGCACTGAGCCTCCAGGATAATATACACAGCACTGAGCCCCCAGAATAATATACACAGCACTGAACCCCAAGAATAACATACACAGCACTGAACCCCAAGAATAATATACACAGCACTGGTTATATGGATATATTTTCCCCAGTTCACATGGATATAATTGCCCCCAGTTCACTTGGATATAATTGCCCCCAGCTCGTATGGATATATATTGCCCCAGCTCTCATGGATAATGCCCCCAGCTCTCATGGATAATGCCCCCAGCTCTCATGGATAATGCCCCCAGGTCTCATGGATACTGCCCCAGGTCTCATGGATACTGCCCCCAGGTCTCATGGATATGCCCCAGGTCTCATGGATAATGCCCCCAGGTCTCATGGATATTACCCCCAGGTCTCATGGATACTGCCCCAGGTCTCATGGATAATGCCCCCAGGTCTCATGGATAATGCCCCCAGCTCTCATGGATAATGCCCCCAGCTCTCATGGATAATGCCCCCAGCTCTCATGGATACTGACAGGAAGTGCAGCCGCTCGCCTGGGATCTATGAAACAGCCAGGCAAGCGGCTCCACTTCCGGTCACCGGCCTTTCTAATAGGAAGCACGCGGCCGCCGGCAACATGAGGCAGCCACCTGCTAAAGCGTTCGGGCTCGGGCCACAGCGGGAACGCTGCGTTCCCGCAGCGTTCCCGCAGCGTTCCCGCTGTGGGAGAAGTGCGGGAACGCCGTTCCCGCGCGTTCCTGCTCGACTCGAGCCCTGAGGTTGTGAATGAAACAATGCGTTGCATCACCAGATACACACTTGCTGGTAGTGTGGAAAATGAGAAGGTGAGTTAGCGCAGCATCACTGTGCACTTTATAATTGTAAAATGAATAATAGTGCTGTGTTAGGAAAACAAAAAGAGAGAAAAAACTATTTTAATAGATATTTAAATTGTATATAACTCTAACCTGGTTATATTTGGTACTAGGGATGTGCATGGCTGAAAAATTTGTTTCATTTCGTTAAGCTTTTAAATAATTTTGTTTTCGGAATTTCGTAACTAATTTTGTTTCGTACTTCGTTTAGTTTTGGATTGATTTGAAATTTCGAATTGATTTCAAATTCGATAGTTGATATCCACTTGATAGTTCAGTTCAAATTCGATAGTTGATATCCATTTGATAGTTCATTTCAAATTCGATAGTTGATATCCATCTGATAGATCATTTCAAATTCAATAGTTGATATCCATTTGATAGTTCATTTCAAATTTGATAGTTGATATCCATTTGATAGTTCATTTCAAATTCGATAGTTGATATCAATTATTCAAATTTTTTCTTTTATGATGATGACACAGTGTAAAACGAAATAAATATATTATATACCGTTTCGGTTCGAATTCGTATCGATTCGTTATTCGGAAGTACTTCCGAAAAACGAATTATCAAATTTCGTTCCAAATTCCGATTTTTTTCCGAAATGAATGCACATCTCTATGTGGTACCACTGGAAAGGCTATAAGCAGGCCGTTCTAATGAAACCTTATCTATCCTTCTAGCCCTTAGGACTCAGAGATACAATTTGCAATAATTTAGACCACTGTAATTTTTTTGTTTTGTTTTACACACACAGTGCAAGGCACCCCCTTGTGGCAGGCGCCTGTAGGCACATGGCTACTCTGCCTAATTATAAATCCGGCCCTGGCTAAGCCGTGGGATGATCGCAGCAGCGCTAAGGTCTGCTGCGAGCATCCTCTCCAATCGAGTCCATTGGACTCCATTGAAGCTTCTCCTCTGCCGGTCACATAACCTGCAGGATCTCGCCTCGCAAGATCCGGCAGGTTGGCGTAGTGATCCGCAGAGGGAGGCTGAGGGATTTTTTTCCTCAGTCTCTCTCTGTTCTCGGCGGCAAGAAGGAGCAGGTGAAGCCGTCATTCTTGCCTCGGGATTAGAGGTGAGTATGTTATTTTATTAGGAGATTCTGCAGAAGCGGAATCCATTAGCACCAGGTCCTAGCTGTGGTTAACTTTTGAGTTAACCGCAGCAGGATGGTAATTACTAGGGATGAGCTTTTCGGTTCGGAGTTCGATTCGAACTTTGGCCGTTCGCAAGTTCGCGAACCTTGAACTTTTTGGCGTGTTCGGTTCGAGTTCACAAAAAAATATTGAAAAAAGTATAAAAAAATACAAAAATCTAGAAATAAAGAGACTCTTTACTGCAGAATATTATAAGCAACAGTTTATTAGATATTGAATTAAAAAATAATGAATACGTGCAAAGATTATCACCTCTAAATGACCTGTGTTCTCAAATGCCGTAAACAACAGGTGTTAATTAGTAGACATGTGCACAGCACAAAATTTTGTTTTGAACTAATGGATTAGTCCTAAAATGCAATTTATTTAGTTGCTAAAGAAATTCGTTTTCAGTTCTTTAGTATGAAAACTAATTTCATTCATCCGAAAATCAGTGGATATAATTACTATTGTTGTGGCTCCTCAGAGGGCTGAGATCGCTGCTTGTTACAGTATCTCTCACTCTCAGCACAAAGTGTCAGGCAAAGCTGTTGCAGTAACTGACTGCTGCTCATCACAGCGCTCAGAGTTTCAGTAAAACTAGTAAATAATATTTTTATATATAAGAGGTTATAACAATATTATTTCCTTGTTTTACTGAAACTCTGAGTGCTGTTACAGTCAGTTACTGTAACAGCTGAGCCTGATACATTGTACTGAGAGATAATATAACAAGCAGGCGATCTCAGCGCTCACAGCCACTGGAGTTAAAGGGCTAAAAAAAAGGCTCCTCTCTGTATAATGTAGATAACATCCTCCTGCATTAATTAATACCCATCTCTGTATAATGTATACAACATCCACCTGCATTAATTAATACCCCTCTCTGTATAATGTATAGAACTTCCTCCTGCATTTATTAATGCACCTCTCTGTATAGAACATCCTACTCAGTAGGACCTATTGCATTGGCATGTGGAGGGTGCAGAACTTCAGAATGCAATGCTTATCCAGCACAGGAGAGAGAACTTTTACTTTGTATCTCTGTGGGGGAGAGAGACAGGAATATAAAAGCAGGGGAGAGGGAAAATATTAATGTAAATCGGTCTGAAAGCTCAGAAAAGAGATGACTGGTGCAAATTTAATTTTATAATAAAATAAAGCACTTTAAATCTATGGAAAACATTCAATTAAATCACACTGAAGGCTCATAGTGACAGAGTAACTGTGAGAGCTGGATACTAAATGTATCAGATGTAAAAAAAACTTTATAACAAGCAGCACTGGGAGAGGAGAGGGACTTGATATAAAATGTTTATTATAGATGAGGAAAGGGGGATAGTGTTCCTGGATAATATAAAATGTATATTATGCAGAGTGGGAGGGGAGATAAAACACGTTTTATAAAGTCCCTCACTTCTCCCAGCGTTGCTTGTTATAAAGGGGTTTTTACTATCCAGCCCTCCTCTGTCATTAGCTTTCAGTGTGATTTATTTGAATGTTTTCCTTCTCCAGCTGCTTTTATCATCTTGTCTGCCTCATAGACATGCAAGGGTGTTAAGTAAAGGTTTCCTCTCCTATGCTGGCTGTCTGTGCTGCGAGTGAGTATTCTGGAGCTCTATCACTGTCAGATTTTCGGGTAGGGGTCGGGAAGGATTACGCATACAAACCTTTTCTGTAGCTTTGCGATGTTGCGCTCTTCATTGCTGGTCTCCTTCACTCAGTGTAATATCACAAAAAGGACTGAAACTAAAATGTAGTGCATTTTATTTTAGTTTCTTTTGTTTTTTGTACTGAGCAGTTTCGTATCTCTTGAGTCATACGAAAACTAAATTATCCCAAAATTCGGACTAAATCGCTTTAGTACTAAAACGAATGCACATGTCTATTAATTAGTGTTTGGATATAACATGTGCTTTTAATTAGTCTGGTCTAATGAATTTGATACTTTGTCTGTAGAATGAGGGTGTCTGGAGGAGTCTCCTGAACATGTATCAAACAACACCTGTGCTTCTGAGAAGTGTTCATTTCTCTACTAAATGCTCCTCTGATATGCTGTTTAACCCTTTAACCCTGCATTTCACTGCTGTGTGCTCAGCTCATTTTTACCGCTTTCGCTCATCATGTTTAAACGCAATTTGAAGCCACATTTTATTAAATGACCCAGACATATTAGATATCGCTCTTTCCAGCAGACTCTGCAGATTCATAATATATAATTTTTTTATGTATACGTCATGTCCTGCCTGTATATTATAACAAATATTTTTTTTGTATTCAAAGTTTTTTATTTTGAAACAGGGTCATCAAAACAATCGTAAAGAAAATGGCCTCGCAGGGCTAAAGCTAGACATCTGTAAAGAGAATGGCCGCACAGGGCCGTACTTTGTCAGCTTGGAATAATATATAAAGACTTCAAAGTTATGAGTAGAGAAAATAAAAGAAAAATCACAGAGATCATCTTAAGACTGCTTGAAAAGAGAAAAAAGATAAACAGCGATTACTCAGCAATAGTTAGAGATGGAAAATCAGCAAAATGTAAAAAAATGGGAGAGGGTTATAACAAAAGACATCAAAAATACTTCAGGTAATAAAACCAGAAAGTCTCATACATATCCCCAGCCGGGGAACGTCATCGGGAAAAAAGAAAGAAAGAAAATAAAGTCTGAAGCGTCTCTGAATGAAGTGGGGGGTGGGAGAACATCAATTTGGCATCAAAGAAGTAAAGGGGGAAAAAATGCAGACCTGTTGTCAGCCAGTGTCTCGAAACTGCCGGAGCAGTGGGGCAGACAGGGTGATGCAGAGCAGGCGAGGTCTATCGTCAAAGAGAAAGGCTGACAAATCAAGTAGGCCCTCGCCCGCACCATCACCAGGATCTCTGGCCACCCAAGGCAAGGCCGCAAGTGGTTCCAAAGCAAGGGGCCGCAGGGGGGGGACCAGGCGAAATCTCTTTTTCAGGGATAGGGGGATAGTCGGTCTCCAGACACCGGTCGGCGCCATCAGGTACCGCCAGCACACCCACTGGTTGCCTCCGGCCCGACGACCCTCGATATGCGGCCACCTCAGATGTATGCCACGTGGCCAGATATCCCCTCGGGGGAACATCCCGCAGAATCGGGTAGTCTGGTGCCTTCTCCACATCTGGCGGCTCCCCGACCTCCGCCCTCTCAGATATCTCACCGCCTTGTGGTACTCCTGCGGGCCGCTCGCTCCCAGGAACGCCGCTGGTCGAGTCTTCAGTGCTCCGGCCGGAGCGCAGCACTGCCAGGATGTGGCGCATATCGCCCCGCGTCACACGGCTCTCATCATCCACCAGCAGCCACAGCACAGCATCTAGCACAGCCGGGAAACGGGGGCCCTCCGTCGCCCCGGCTGCCGACATGGTCTAGATCGCAGAACTGAGGGGTAGTGAAACCTGCAAGACAGGCTGCAAAATGGCCGCCAATGGCATGCTCCAGCCAGAGATGGCGTCCAGCAGGTGAGTCTCTGGACCGGAGGGGGGGGGGAGACAGACTCCGGTCAGCACAATCCTGTTGGCCAGCTGCCCAGGGTCCTCGGGTGAGGTTACTCAGCAATTTAAAATCTCAAACTATGTCCAGGGAGAAGAGAACGCCGCGGAGCTCCAGCAGCATGCAACCTCTCTCCTCGGCAGCTGGCCACACCCCCAAAGTAGAATTTATAATCATCTGCAGTGTGTAAAGTGTTTTTTTTTTCACATTTTAGCACATGAGCGTTTGCGGTTATGTTTTCTATGGGGTGCGCTTGTACAAAAATTAGAAATGGGGACTTGTTACATTTTGTGGGGGGAATTACGTGATTTATAGCAAACGCGCCCCATATAAAAAATCATTAGTGCAGCATCATTGTTCACATTATAATTGAAATGTGAACAATATTGCTGCATTAATAAAAATAAGAAAACAAAAAATACATGTTTTTTTTTACTTTATACCTGGTCATGTTGGGTATCATTTGAAAGGCCTTTCGATTGACCCCCTAGCTGCCACGGTTCTGGAGATATCGGGGTTAAAATGAACCCCCTATCTCCACCAGGGGATTCCGGGCAGCCAGGGGTTCCCCGGCTATCTGATGTCATCACGCTATGCGTGAGGACGTCAGGCAGTGAGGGGGAACCTGGGGTGGAGCCACCAACCAAGATGTGTTGTTAGATCGCACTTCGGCACTGCAAGGCATCTCTATACACAGCCCCATCAGCATCTCTATACACAGCCTCACAGTATCTCTATACACAGCCCCATCAGCATCTCCATACACAGCCTCACAGCATCTCTATACACAACCCCATCAGCATCTCTATACACAAACAGCATCTCTATACACAACCCCATCAGCATCTCTATACACAGCATCTCTATACACAGCCACACAGCATCTCTATACACAGCATCTCTATACACAACCCCATAAGCATCTCTAAACAAAGCCTCACAGCATCTCTATACACAGCCTCACAGCATCTCTATACACAACCCCATCAGCATCTCTATACACAAACAGCATCTCTATACACAACCTCACAGCATCTCTATACACAACCCCATCAGCATCTCTATACACAGCATCTCTATACACAACCCCATCAGCATCTCTAAACACAGCCTCACAGCAACGCTATACACAGTCTCACAGCATTACTATACACAACCCCATCAGCATCTCTATACACAAACAGCATCTCTATACACAACCCAATCAGCATCTCTATGCACAGCATCTCTATACACAGCCACACAGCATCTCTATACACAACCTCACAGCATCTTTATACACAACCCCATCAGCATCTCTATACACAGCATCTCTATACACAGCCACACAGCATCTCTATACACAACCTCACAGCATCTCTATACACAAGCCCATCAGCATCTCTATACACAGCATCTCTATACACAGCCACACAGCATCTCTATACACAACCTCACAGCATCTCTATACACAACCCCATCAGCATCTCTATACACAGCATCTCTATACACAAACCCATCAGCATCTCTATACACAAACAGCATCTCTATACACAACACCATCAACATCTCTATACACAGAATCTCTATACACAGCCTCACAGCATCTCTATACACAACCTCACAGCATCTCTGTGAACACTCAAATGAACCCCTTATCTCCACCAGGGGATTCCCGGCAGCTAGGGGTTCTCCCGGCTATCTGACGTCATCACGCTATGCGTGAGGACGTCAGGCAGTGAGGGGGGACCCGGGGGTGGAGCCGCGATCCAAAATGGCGGCCCCCACCGGAGCTAGGCCACACTTCAGCGCCGAAGTGCGACTCGGTGCCTAAGGGGTTAAAGCCAGGCACCGCATAAAAGGGGAGACTATCCCCTTTTAAGCGGTGCCTGGCTTTTTTTTGTGGGACCTCCCGATCGGGAGGGAGAGGGATCCGAACAGATCCACTCCTCCTTTCCAGGCGATCTCCCGGCATTGCCGGGGGGGTTGCCTGGAAATGACATCATTGCGCATGGCGCGATGACGTCATTTATGTCGGGAGGAGCTTGACTTCAGCGTCCAAGGACCCCAGACAGAGAGGTGTGTATCTCCGCCGGGGGTCCCGCAAAGCTGATGACGTGTGGGACACGTCCTCCTCAGCATACAGCGGGAGTAACTGGGAGGGAGTACAGCTGTGAGGTTTAACTTTTTGTCCTTGTTTCCTGTCCCTCAGGGCACTACCCGGACCCGGACATTGTTTTAAATGTCTCTATACATCCTAGAAATCCACCACTTCACGGGCAGGTTATGGGGACCTCATAGGCACGATATTTGATGGAATTTTTCTTTTTTATTTTTAACCCTTATTTCATGGAAAACTCACTGTCCCTTTAAAAATGTTTTTTTTCTTCTTTTTGTCCTTGTTTCCTGTCCCCAGGGCACTACCCAGACCCCCATACACCTTTTATGGCAAATATCTATCATATATGCCCTCTTGGATGGCACTCTAAAAATCTAATTTTGAGTCCCATTGACTTGTATTGAGTTCGCGTTCGAGTTTGAATTCGAACCTTTGAAAAGTTTGAGTTCGAATGCGAACCGAACTCGGGGGTGTTCGGCTCATCCCTAGTAATTACCATTAGGACTTTTTAATCCTAATGCTAATTAGCACTTTGCGCTCCCCATGTTAAGTATAGGGAGTGCAAAGTACAGTAAGCTTGCCCTGAAAAGCGCAAGATCTGAATTGCTAAATTTTTTAGCGTTCAGATTGTTATATGGTGTGCCCGCACTAGTGCCACCAATGCTAACATTAACGCTCAAACAGGTGAGTGCTAACATTAGCATTATCATTGTAATAGAGCCTCACCCTTTTTTTCTTTGCCGAACTCTGCATTTTTTTATTTTTTTCAGTCTGGCTACGTTCGGCCGGGGGCTTTTGGGGCTGCTCTCCTTAGTACTGAATAGGTTTCAGCACCAAGAATAGCTGCTGTCCTTTGTACTGAATAGGTTTTAGCACCAAAGACAGAGGGATTAGGCATCTTTTTTTGTAAAGCCTTTCAAATCAGTACCAAAAACTGACAGGCTGATGGTCTTGGTGATTCCCATGGACATATTGTGTAAACCCTTTATGAATGCACAGAGTTCGATTGTCTAAGGAACTGGAAGTCTAGAAAAGTGATAGGTCAACTTTTTAAAACAGGTTGGTTTTCTGTAAGAAGAACATCTGACTATCTTTTTTTAAGTGTTTAAAAAAATACATATCTGTTGGGGGCGTGGCTGGCTGAGCATGAGGAAGGACGTGGGTCTTAGGAGTTCAGACCTGTCCTTCTCTTTTTGGGGTCCTATAGACGTCTTATACAGCTGAGTTTTTCAAATTTTGGCTCCCAGAGCAGTCGGCCACTGGGGGTGAGTTGTCCGGGGCCCGGTTTGCCCCCCACCGGACCAGAGACTACTGAACGCTGCCCGTTTCTCTGCTGACAGGCACTGACGGCAGCCATATTGGGGCCTACCCACCGGGCACCAGACAACTTTTCGCTACACCTCCCCACAGTTATCTTCCAGATTGGGCATATGCGGTGTGCTATGGAGGCAGGGGATCCCTGTCTTCTGCTTGCCGCTAGAGGTGGATCGTGAGTGTCGGATGGAGCTGCTGCAGCTGGGCGTCGAGTCGCCCCCCATACACCACCTGAGGAGAAAATGTCTGTGCTGATGGTCCTGGAGTCCTGTCTTGCACTGTTGGAGGGAGATGACATGGCCCCACTTACGAGAGGGATATGGCGTCAAATGATGACCATTTTGCGCGGCTGCGGTGGGGTGCTGGCTCCCAGGCTGGCTGGCAGGGGCTTTGCCTACCCATCACACAGAAGATCTGGAGGCTGCAAATGTTGAGTTGCTTTGCAGAGCTGGCACTCTGGTTGTTGGGTGGCTGGATGCTCCTTCGGCCTCGGAGACAGCTCTGCTGATGCCAGCCGTGACGGTTTCAGTGCTGCCCACAGTGGACCCCCCAGCACAGACAAAGCTGAAGATGACAACCCAGAGGAATCCTGTCGGCTGCGACCTTTGGAGGACCGAGGCTGGAGTGCTAGGGGACATGGACGAGGACCTCGCTCACCTGAAACCGCTGCCAAACTTGCCGAGGGAGAGACACCCGCAGTTGCGTGCCCCAGGGGCTCCTACCTGCCGTAGGTTGCCTATCCGGATGGGGCTGGTGGGTGTGCTTTAGGCGCCTGCTGGTTCCGGACCTAGCCTGGAGACAGCCGAATTCCTCCCTGCAGAGTTCGAAAGGATGACACCACCTGGATCCCTTTGGCTGTCCCTCAGCTCGGCACTCCCTGCAGCCTTGACCCGAGATGACATGGATGAGTGTTGCAGTGCAGGCGGGCGCTTGCCTTGTCGACCGGTCTCGTCAATCACGTCAAGCTGGGATTCACTGGCCGGCTTGTCCTGCATCATCTTGCCTGCTGTGCAGTTCCTCCCATTCCGGGACAATGGCTGAGAGCAAATCAACTGTCCAGCTTCATCTTAGATACCAGGCCTGAATCCTTTTTGACACGACTCCCTATGCTGGTTTCGTTCATTTTTCTGCTGACCCCTCTAATGACTTTTATTTTTATATCCATTGTTTGATGAGACCCCCCACTCGGGGATGACTTTGAGGACACTTGTCTGTTATATAACACAGTGTTTTTGATTGTTCCTTAGCTGAGTATGATATTTTGATGACTCTACCCCCCCTTTTTTCCCTCCCCTTTCTCCTTTTCCCATGTTTTTATTTTACACGCCACCTCGTACTGCAGAACCCCTTCCCCCTCTTTTTTTTCCCGTTTCTTTTGGCGTTTGGGGCCAACTCGGGGTGTGCCATTGTGGCGGCTACTATGGCACTCCCCACGATACCTGGCCCTCGAATGCCCTGGCCACATTTCCATGGCCTCCTACGGTCCTTTGGGCCTTCAGGGGTGAGCCAGGAATGTCACATACTTGGCCTTTGCCACCTTTTTTAACCCCCCTTTTTTGGGGGTCCTTGGGCACTTTTTGGTATGTCTCCCCCCCCACGCCTTCCTATTTTGGATACCTCCTACCACACTGTCTGTCTCTGTGATTTTTAAATGTATTTTGCGATGTGTATTTGCTGCACATAGGCCTTTTGAGACTTGGCCCTGCGTGGCTGTCACACAGTCTTGTTTGTTTTCTGATGACACTCTTCAATTTCTGCTGTTTCTAGATGACCACTTTGCTGGACGTTATTTTTGCTTATTTTATAGTTTCCACAAGTCATGATTTATGATGCCTAGTTATTTGTCTGCTGTCCTGCTGATTTTTTTCTCACATTTATTGTTCAGATGTCTTTTCTTATCGTCATTAGTTGTACGGCTGACTTTTTCAAAATAAAAATTGTCAATACAAAAAAAAAATTCATATCTGTTAAATGCTGTTCTAAAGGGGAAGGTGACATTTTTTCTATAAAGAAATCTTGTCTTCATACAATGTTTAAAATAATACGAACACAATATTTTTATTTGATTCACACTTTTTATTGTAATTTTATTTTATAGAGGAGAGCCTTACGAACTGCATCTGAAAAACTTCGGAATCAGTCATTTTCTACAAATTTAATTCACAATACCCCAGGAACACGTGTAAATCGTTACATCAACCGTCTAATAGAAGCACGTCAGACTAATTCTGAGATGTCCTATTTAAATTTCATAAGTTTGAAATATAAACAAAATGAACGTGAACAAAAAGTAAGTACTCTTTAAGAGCATAATTTTTAACTTAATATTGACTAGTTTGTATGTCTTGCAGAGCATGTTGGAGACAGAACATGTGGAGAATTTATGTCGATTTATAAACTTCTCAGGGTCTCAAAGGTGTGAATAAAACAAAACTAACTTCTTTTTTTCATACTAAATAAACGTCCAACTGGCAAATTGGTTTGGCCAAATCTCATTAACTATTTAAATGAATCCACAGGGCACCACTCTTTTTCTCAGTCGTTAAAAAACACCAATTACGGGGGGTGGGGCTTGATTGCTGTGTAAAATGGAAGCAGCATAGAGGAGCTGCGGCACAGACTAGGATAAAGCAGTGGGATTTTAGGGATGTGCGTTTCGGGTTTCGGAATTTCAGAATTTTCACGAAATTTCCCGATTCGTGCATTCGGATTCGGCCGATTTTACGAAAATTTTAAGATCCGAAAACGGCAGAGCCGAACGAATTTTCGTGCCAAAACGAAAACTTTTTGGAATTTTCGAATGGACTAGAAATGTGTAAAATCGAAATTCACTTTCATTCCATTCGTGATTTCGGCTCCATTCCTGATTTCGGTTCCATTTCAGTAATTTCGGACATCGTATTTATATCGCTGATTCTGTAATTAAGTTTTGTATCATTCACATCTCAATGTTTCCTTCCTGGAAGACCAGAGAAATCTCAATGTAGCCTTCCTGGAAAATCAGCGAAATCTCAATGTATCCTTCTTGTAAAACATGAGAAATCTCAATGTATCCTACTTGTTAAACATGAGAAAATCTCAATGGCAGAATTATCGTATCGTATAATTATCGTATCGTATTGTATCGTATAATTATCGTATCGTATTGTATCGTATAATTATCGTATCTGAAAAACCATTAGTTTACGTCAAAATGAATAGACACTTTGAAACGAGGAGAACAGACGTTCCGAAAAACATGAAAATTTCCGAAATCACGAAAAAAAAGTAGATACGAAAAACGAAACGAACCGAAAATTGGTGGAGAATGCGGGCACTTTCCCTGTGCAAGTTGCATGACGGAGGACGTGATAAAAGCTCTGCTTCAAGCCATTGCGGTCCAGCAGGAGACAAATCGCCAGTTTGCAGAGGCTCAGCGGCAGATGCTGGAGGCCCAGCGAGCTGACCAAGATGCCCAGCGAGCAGATCGAGAGGTTCTCAAGGAGGTGGCCCAAAGCCTCCTGGAATTAAAGAGTAACTCTGTGGTATCAATACCTATGGAAGAAAAGGTGAAGCGTGCCAACCATTACCTGCAAAAGATGACCGCTGCCAACGATGTGGAAGCCTACCTAACTACTTTCGAGAGGATTGCTACACGAGAAGGTAGGCAGAGATGTGAGTGGGCGGTGCTGGTTGCACCATTCCAATCAGGTGAACCCCAAAAAGCCTACTAAGACTTGGAACCTGAGACTGCTCAGGATTATGATGAATTTAAGGGTGAAATCCTGGCAAGACTAGGTGTTACCCTTGCTGTTCATGCCCAGTGGGTGTATCGGTGGAACTATAACGCTGAAAGGCCCCCAAGGTCCCAAATGTTTGATCCTATACACCTTACCAGGAAATGGCTCCAACCTGAGACACTGTTGCCACAGGAGATAGTGGAGCGTGTGGTGATGGACCATTACTTGTGGGCTCTTCCTACCTCCCTAAGGAAATGGGTCAGTCATGGAGACCTCAAAACGGCTACGGAGCTAGTGGATATTATCGAGTGATATGCCACAGCAACAGACTTGCTATCTCACCCAGAGGACGCCTGCCCAGAGGACCTGGTAAGCCTGTTACAGGGTTCAAGGGCACGGGAGAGACTTATAAGACATTGGCTAAAGGTGAAGAGACTACAGGCTCTGGACCTAAAGACTGGCTGAGTAGGTCAGGAAAGACCTTGAGGCCATATACAGGACTAGGTACAGATCCCATAAAATGTTTTTGTTGTCATGGGTTAGGGCATATTGCTGTTAATTGTCTGTTTACTGATGAACCTATGCAATGTGATAATGCTAGGATGGGGAAACGCATGTCTTTCTTTGCACAAGTGGTGTCAGGAACGGATTGAGAGACGAATGTGTGTTCTTTCCAATGATGGAAAGCCAGTTACAGCTCTACTAGATTCTTGTAGTGTGGTAACTCTAGTCAGAGCTGACTTTATCAGCCTCAACAGGTACCACCCTAGCACTATTGGGGTTATTTGTGTACATGGTGACACACGTGATTACCAGACCGCTGTAGTGGAAATTGGTACTCCATGGGGCTCTCTGACACAGTCTGTGGGTGTAGTACCCTCCCTGCTTCATGAAGCTATAGTGGGGAGGGATTTTCCACAGTTTTGGAGACTTTGGGAAACCAAAAAGGTTCAGGTGGATTGTGCTCCCCCTACAGGTGAACCAAGGGAACTTAGTCCAGAACCTTTTGATTGTAACATGGAAGAGGATATTGTGGGTATGTCCAACGAATGGGTAATGTCTTTCCCTCTTTCTGTGATGGCTGGGGAACAGGAGGATGTAGAACCTGACCAGGAGAGTGTGGAAAATGAACAGGATGTTGAACCTGGCTCTAGTACCGAAAGTGGATCGAATGATATGCCTGACTTAGAAGTCAGGAAGGATGAATTCCGTACAGAACAAATAAAGGACTCCACACTGACTAGAGCCAGGGAAAACATAAAAATGATAGATGGAAAACCCAGTGATCCTAACGAACGAATGTCTTTCCCATACATGGTCCGAAAAAATGATTTACTTTATCAGGTGGTAAAGCAAGGGGAGGATGTGGTGGAACATTTAGTAGTCCCAAAACCATACCGCAGGATGGTATTGGATCTTGCTCATGGTCATGGTGGACACCTGGGTATAGAGAAAACCAAGGAGTGAGTAAGCCAGAGGTTCTTTTGGCCAGGTTTACATGCAGATGTAAAGGAATACTGTGAGTCATGCCCAGAGTGTCAGTATTCGGCACCCTCACCCCATTTTCGTAGTCCGCTGGTACCTTTGTCAATTATTGAGGTACCCTTTGAGAGAATTGGCGTGGGTCCAGTGGTTAAGTCTGCCCGGGGGGCACCAGTATACTAGTAATACTCAATTAAGCTACGCGATATCCTGGAGCAATTCCCTTACGAAATACCTCCGCTAAAACTATTGCCAAGGAGCTTGTTCAGATATATAGTCCCGTGGGTATTGCAAAGGAAATCTTAACAGATCAGGGCACGCCATTTATGTCTAGAGCCAGTCCTGTCTGTCACTGGCAATGAGCCGCCACTCCTGTCTGTCGCTGGCAATGAGCCGCCACTCCTGTCTGTCGCTGGCAATGAGCCGCCAGTAGTGACTGTCGCTCGCAATGAGCCGCCAATCCTGTCTGTCGCTGACAATGAGCCAACAGTCCTGTCTGTCAAAGTGTTAATCATGTCTGGTCCTGTTCCAAGCAGTGAGATTGCTCCCCCTGGGCTAAGCAGCGAAGCTGTCCCCTCGTGTCAAGCAGCGAGACTGTTCCCTCTGTGCCAGTGTGCCCAGAGACTAGAGATGTGCACCGATTTATTTTTCGGTTCGTTTTGTTCAGATTTAGTAACTTTTCATTTCGGATCATTTAGGACGATTTTATTTTCGGCTAGTTTCATTTCGGCTCGTTTTCGGATCGACTTTTTATCCGTGATTTCGGCCATTTTCGTGTTATCGGATCGACTCGTTTTTCGTATCGACTTTTTTTTCGTGGTATCGGAAATTTTGTGTTTTTCAGAACGTCTGTTCTCCTCGTTTCAAAGTGTCTATCCCTTTTGACTGAAACTAATGGTTTTTCGGATCCGATATTTCTGTCAATACGGTAATTCTGCTGATTCTATCGTTTTTTTATTAAATAAAGATCCTTTTTTTCTTATTAATATGCATTGCACAACTTTATTTAATCATATTAAAATGGTAAGAAAGGAACAAAAATGAACAAAAATATTTAAAAAACCCAAAACTGACCCAAGTGGTCTGACTTTTAAAATAAAAATCAGAATAAAAGGTTTTAAAATGGAAAAAAGCTGAACAAAATTATCAGAAACGGAAAAAAAAACAAAACAGAAAAAATAAAGTGATTTAAAATGAAATAAAATAAAAAAATGAATGCAGCATATGAATCTGCACACTGCTGGGAATTGCCTCTCTGCGCGGTATAATTAAGGCAGCATATGAATACGCACACTGCGGGGAAAAGCGCCTCTCTGCGCGGTATAATTAATGCAGCATATGAATACGCACACTGCGGGGAAAAGCGCCTCTCTGCGCGGTATAATTAATGCAGCATATGAATACGCACACTGCGGGGAACAAGCACCTCTCTGCGCGGTATAATTAATGCAGTAAGGATGAGCTGAACACCCCCGAGTTCTGTTCGCACTCGAACTCGAACTTTTCAAATGTTCGGATTCGAACTCTTAACTCGAACTCAATGCAAGTCAATGGGACTCAAAATTAAATTTTTTGAGTGCCCTCCGAGAGGGCATATATGCTAGATATTTGCCATAAAAGGTGTATGGGGGTCCGGGTAGTGCCCTGGGGGACAGGAAACAAGGACAAAAAGTAAAAAAAAAAAAAACGTTTTTAAAGGGACAGTGAGTTTTCCATGAAATAAGTTAAAAATAAAAACGAAAAATTCCTTCAAATATCATGCCTAGGAGGTCCCCATAACCTGCTCGTGAAGTGGCGGATTTCTAGGATGTATAGAAATATGTAAAAACCAAAAAATGAAATTTCAAACGACGATAAATGATTTTCCTTTAATCTATCCATAAACAACTACTTGGGGCGGCAGCCTGTATGAAAAGAGGAGACATTTTCGGACACGCAGAAAAAGTTTAGTGATTTTTTGGCTAAATTATTGTGAAACTTATGCAGGCTTTGGATGAAAGTAAGAAGAAATACAAACTTAATTGCAAGGGAGTGCAAGGATGAATCTGAATAGGAATTCGTTCACAAACGGTATCATAATTTCTTGATTGTCAGTATATAGTCACTATAAGAGAAAAAATCAACTAATCGTGCAGTATTGTTACACACATGGGTCAATATATACTCAAAATAGAAGAGGGTCATTCACAAGCGAAGAGCCTATAGGCTCTTAATATTCGCCTTTAAGCCTCTATGGGGGGCTTCTCCCATCAATCGGAATGTAGCTGGTACAGTCAGGTGTTAACACTTAAACCGCGGTTAAAAAACAGGAGAACAACACATGGCACAGTACCAATGGGAAACAGATGGCAGTGTAAAATATACCGATCTACTCATGAATTCATGAGCCTCCCAATAAGTGGCTCAGTACTTGGGCTTTGGACCACTTTAGGATGGTCCCACCTCTTTCATAGAGTTCCCACTGAACGGATGTGGTCAATTATCCAGGAGATTTGATAAGAAAAGGGGTTTATTACAAAATAAAAATATAAAATATATATATTAATGACAAGAAAGCCTTCCAATTCCGAAATGCGTTTCTCTTGCTCGAACTGCAAGCTTCATCAGTCGGATGAAAGTAACAATAGGTGCTTTAAAATTGGGCCTTTAGTGTCGGCAACAGTGCCGTCACACAGTAACCCCTCTGAGGATATGAATCTGATACAGGCGTCAGTGGCAGTGCACCCAAATATTGTGCCTTTGGTGCCAGGCCAGCAAGTGCATTCATACAGTAACCCCTCTGTGGTATTGTGGAAGAGTGCAGGGGTGGACCATGCTGGCCTATATTAAAAAGATATGAATCTGGTAAAGGCGTCAGTGCACCCAAATATTGTGCCTTTGGTGCCAGGCCAGCAAGTGCATTCTGTCAGGTATATTGGAAGGGAAAAAAGGGAAAATGGATGTCTGTAGCCATTTTGTTTTTAAAGACAGTCTTTTTCCAAATTTCCCTAGTTAGAAATGAACCGAGATATTTTTTACAGAGTTCATGGCTGGGTGAGATCTTATATATATTTTTTTAGAAATACCAGACATGAAGGAACCTTAAAATGTCTTTGTGTGATATAATGCCCAAGCTAAGTGCTAAGATCTGACATAATTAAATGTATTGGTCTGTTTTAAGTCTTTAAAACAAAAAGATATTTTGTCTTTTGGGTATAGGAATATAAGAGTTAATATTTTTGTAAGGTAAAATATATTCACAAAATATATGTCTATAATCAAGGTATATTTTATTATATTTACAGTAGAAAATAGACGCTCCAATTTATATTGTAGAGAGTTTAAGTGGTAAATAGTATAATTATTGAAGAATAGATTCTGTTGAGTTAACTAGAAAGGAATGTAAAATTTAGAAAGGAGTGAGGATATAAATCTAATTTTGATATGTAGAGACTAAATGTCTACATAGGGAGAGAGAGGGTCTTTGTTAAGTCAGATTGACCTTTGACACGAGATAAGGATATTAAAAAGAAATGGTGGAATTAATTAAGAAGTGCAATGCTGCCCTCTAGAGGATAGTAAATATTATAATTGATATTATAAGGGTATTGCTAGTGACGTCAAATTGACTATAATTGAAGCGGCAATGTTGGTTGCAGTCATTCCGAGATTCAGAGACTCACACCGCAATGCATTCAGACTTCCAATACATATGAGAAATTCCAAGATTCCAGGACATGAGGCACTCAAGGCACCAAATCTCTGACTCTCACCAAATCTCTAACTCACATACATTGATTATCTGATATTGATAATCTTCACATATTCCAAAAACAATATTACATAAGGAATTCCAAGGCAGACTCATCAAAATCCAGATTGGAGAGGTAATGTAAGAGAGCTATTTAAATTAAGGAATTAATGTAAATATATATATCTGTAGATTTTTGCAACAGATAGACTGAGATTTCTCAGATTCTTGGTAGTTCCAAAAGTCTAAATATTTCTATTCTGCAGATAGAAATATGAAGAAGTGGACATAAGGATTTATCCTAAAAGAAACTGCTGTAGGATTGATACAAATATATATATTTAATTTGGAAATTACTGTGATTGAAATTAATAAGCAAGGAATTATATAACTACAAAATAAAAAGCAAAAGATTAGAAGTTTAATTCTCGAGATTAGGGGAGGATTCACTAAATAAGTTTTATTACTTATCACTTTAAATTAACTCATCTTTTGTTGATCCATGTAGTATAGAGAGATATAAATATCTCTAAGATCTAGCTGGTTAAACATTGTATGCTGGGAAATGCATGTTTTATTAAGCAGAAGTTTATTAACCGTTTGTGTATTAGTTACTAACTGATAAGGTAAATGATATTAATCATATATGCAGTTACTAACAGGAGATACATATATTGTGAAGCTAGTTTTTATGTGCTGATGGATTGTGGTGTATAAATCTTTGTTTATGATATGAGATTTGAAACTTTTTTGTATACGTAATAAAAACCGTATATATATGTTTTTATCCGATTATCTATTATTGTATTCTTCAAAGCAAAACACAGACAATTAAAAGAATTTAGGAGAATTTCTAGGAAATATAAACTTATTGTGTCTCGATATTTGTGTCTCGTATAAATTTCTTATGAAATAATAATCCCTGCCATATTGGAGGCTTGGCTGAGAAGTCCAATATATATAACGTGTTGTATTCACGTGCAGAGATTATATCTGACAATTCATACAGTATCCCCTCTGTAGTATTGTGGAAGAGTGCAGGGGTGGACCTTGTGGTCCTATATTAAAAAGATATGAATCTTGTAAAGGAGTCAGTGCACCCAAATATTGTGCTTTTGGTGCCAGGCCAGCAAGTGCATTTATACAGTAACCTCTCTGTAGTATTGTGGAAGAGTGCAGGAGTGGACCTTGCGGTCTTATATTAAAAAGATATGAATCTGGTAAAGCTGTCAGTGGACAGAGATATTGTGCTTTGGTGCCAGACTGCCAGGCCAGCAAGTTCCATCATACAGTAACCCCTCTGTGGTATTGTGGAAGAGTGCAGGGGTGGACCATGCAGTCCTATATTAAAAAGATATGAATCTGGTAAAGGCTTCAGTGAACCCAGATATTGTGCCTTTGGTGCCAGGCCAGCAAGTGCATTCATACAGTAACCCCTCTGTGGTATTGTGGAAGAGTGCAGGGGTGGACCATGCGGTTCAAAAAATTAAAATGACATAAATGTGGCACAGGCGTCAGTGCAGCCAAATATTGTGCCTTTCATGGCAGCAAGTGCCTTTTCTAGGGATGAGCTGTTCGGTTCGATCAATTCGGAGTTCGATTCGAACTTTGGTCTTTCGCAAGTTCACGAACTTCGAACTTTTTGGCGTTGTTTGGTTCGAGTTCGCAATTTTTTTTGAAAATGTATTTAAAAAATGCTTAAAAAATACTAAAAAATCTAGAAATAAAGAGACTCTTTACTGCAGAATATTAGAAGCAACGGTTTATTAGACATTAGTTTTTAATTCAATATCTAAGTGCAAAGATTCTCACCTCTAAATGACCTGTGTTGTCAAAGTTATAAACAACAGGTGTTTTTAGTCCGGTGTAATGAATTTGATACATTGTATGTATGTATGTAGACTATACTGAGGGTGTGGTGTTTTTTTCCCCACATTTTAGCACATGAGCGTTTGCGGTTATGTTTTCTAGAGGGTGCGCTTGTACAAAAATTAGAAATGGGGACTTGTTACATTTTGTGGGGGGAATTATGTAATTTATAGCAAACGCACCCCATAGAAAAAAATCATTAGTGCATCATCGTTCACATTATAATTGAAATGTGAACAATATTGCTGCATTAATAAAAATAACACACACAAAAAAATACATGTTTTTATTCTCTTTTTTTTACTTTATACCTAGTCATGTTAGGTATCATTCGAAACTGGGTACCGGAGATACCCCTGCAGTATAAGCAGAATTTACCGGAGATACCCCTGCAGTATAAGCGGAATGTACCGGAGATACCCCTGCAGTATAAGCAGAATGTACCGGAGGTACCCCTGCAGTATAAGCAGAATGTACCGGAGATACCCCTGCAGTATAAGCAGAATGTACCGGAGATTCCCCTGCAGTATAAGCAGAATGTACTGGGGATACCCCTGCTGTATCAGCGGAATGTATCGGAGTTATCCCTGCAGTATAAGCACAATGTACCGGAGATACCCCTGCAGTATAAGCGGAATGTACCGGGGATACCCCTGCAGTATAAGCAGAATGTACCGGAGATACCCCTGCAGTATAAGCAAAATGTACCGGAGATACCCCTGCAGTATAAGCGGAATGTACCGGGGATACCCCTGCAGTATAAGCAGAATGTACCGGAGATACCCCTGCAGTATAAGCACAATGTACCGGAGATACCCCTGCAGTATAAGTAGAATGTAATGTAGATACCCCTGCAGTATAAGCAGTATGTACCGGGCCAGAGTACAGGCGCTGCCACACTGGTGCTGGAGATCGTGACAGTGATCATGCTGAGACCTACCTACGCAGCACTGAGAGGTCTGGATGACAAGCTGGTTCCAGCTGTACCCTGAGTTAGGAGACCGTGCTGATCGATTGGGAGTGCAGGTGCTGGATCGTTGTTCCAGTTGCGGAGATTCGATAAGTAAGGAGCGGATCCAGTGGCACAGAGTCCCAGTACACAGCAGAGAAGATCCTTGATCGGGTGCTGGACAGTTTGCCTATCGGATGGGTGAGAGGCCTCCCAGGCCGCAGTTCCCAAATAAGAAACGCATGCTGCAGTATTGTTTAAATCTACAGGGCCCCAACTGTCAAAGATTGTTTTGTTTCATTCACTGGCCAGTTGAATACAGTACCCGGGTACCAGAGACAATACACATACCCATTTTTGAGCTATTATTCACGGGACTTACACTCCAGAACTGAGGGGGTTAACCTTCTTTCTTTTGCCACCGCGTCTTTTTCCCGCGTTACGAATTCTTGTCATTTAAATACCGTATATGCTTATTATATGCTGCTTTATTGGGATCAGTAAAGAATAGAATATATGAAAATCCACAACAGTGCTGGTGTATAGTTATTCCCTAGCACGGTGAGACTAACCCGAGGTTTATTCAGCAGCTCCTCCGGGAGTGAGCGCTACACTTATTTCATGGAAAACTCACTGTCCCTTTAAAAACATTTTTTTAAACCTTTTTGTCCTTGTTTCTTGTCCCCCAGGGCATTACCCGGACCCCCATAACCTTTTATGGTAAATATCTAGCATATATGCCTTCTTGGAGGGCACTCTAAAAATCGAATTTTGAGTCCCATTGACTTGTATTGAGTTCGTGTTCGAGTTCGAACATTTGAAAGGTTCGAGTGCGAATGCGAACTGAACTCGGGGGTGTTCGGCTCATCCCTAGTGCCTTCACACCGTAACCCTTTTGTGGTATTGTGGAAGAGTTCAGTGCTGGAGGTTTTGTGAATGCAGAAGACATCCCCGATCTATTCCGTTACATCAGCATCAGGGGATTGATAGCTGCTGATCCAGGACTGATTCATTTTTATAAATGTCAGCCGGTCTAGAGAGTTGGTGGACAGATGCACTCTTTTGTCTGTGACAAAACCTCCAGCGGCACTGAACGTCCTTTCAGAAAGCACGCTAGATGACGGGAAACCTAGTAGCTGCATAGCATATTGGCTAAATTCTGGCCAGTGATCCAATATCAACACCCAGTAAGCCAGTGGATCATCTGCTGCAAAGTGTTGTGACAACGGGATGCGTGGCAGGTGGTCATATGTCGCCTCAAGCACATGGTACCCAAGCATGGGATGTCTTTCCCACGCTTGAGCCTCATCTGACATAGATTACAAATAGCAATGATGGGGTCTGCTGCACATTTCTTAAAGAACTCCCAGACAGCAGAGTTCCTGCATGTGTGCTTTGACGCAACAGCGCTATGCACCTGAGCAGCTCTGACATCTGATGCCTTGGACTGGCTAGTGCTACGGTTGGTCATAGAGGATGTTGTGCCTCGTGTTTTCTGTGCCTCCTCCTCCCCCTCCTCCTCACTTGATTCCTCTGTTCGATCAGCACCCAGGTGGAGTCAGTGACTCATCATCATTGTCATCATCACCCCCTATCTCCTCATCACTGGAGCCAACTTGGCAGTATGCTGCAGCTGCTGGGGCAACAGGAGTGCCAGTTATTTGTGTGTCATCACTGGCACCCCCTTCCTCTAGGTTGATTATACTCCCTTCCTCAACCTCAGAGATTGAATCAGAGATCTGTACTTGCTGCGCATCCTCAAGCAGCATGTCACTGTCATTGTAGTCAAACAATTCAGCTGACTCCTCTGTGTGTGATAGTGAGGCTATGGCAGAAGTAGCTGTGGACATGGAGTCTGCATTAGATGTTTTGGCAGCTGAGGTGGACTGTAAAGCACTACAAGCCTGGCTGGCAGAGGACTCGGAGGATGAGGATGGCCTGGTTAGCCAATCCACCAAATCCTCTGTATGTTGCTGCTGCTTAAGATGGCCAGCATCAGTTAGAAAGGACAAGCGTGCCCCTGCAGAGGATGCACCACGTCCACCACGACCAGAGGCACAGCCTCCCGACACAGGGGCTGCTTGCCCTCTTATCTGTGTCTGGGAGCGTCTGCCTGTCCTTTTTGTTCTTTCAGACATGGTGAGTGATATATAGATTAAAAATATACAGAACTCTGATTCAACTCTGGTATAAAGATAAAAGATTTACAGAACTCTGATATAACTCAGTGAGACCTCCTGATAGCTGGCAGTGAGAAGACACAAATTACAATTCGCATAAATCTGATAGAAGTATGTGGGACCCCCTGATAGCTGGCAGTGAGAAGACACAGATTACAAGTCTCAGAAACCTCCTATAAATCAGGGAGACCCCCTGATGGGTGGCAGTGAGAAGACACAGATTACAAATCTCAGAAACCTCCTATAAATCAGTGAGACCCCCTGTTGGGTGGCAGCCAGTGAGAACACACGGATTATAACAATTCCCAAATATTTTGTAGAAATTACTGACGCCCACAATACTGCGTGGCACTGGCTGTGACAACAAGACACAGATCACCTCAATTCCCAAATATTTTGTAGAAATTACTGACGCCCAAAATACTGCGTGGCACTGGCTGTGACAACAAGACACAGATCACCTCAATTCCCAAATATTTTGTAGAAATTACTGACGCCCAAAATACTGCGTGGCACTGGCTGTGACAACAAAACACAGATCACCTCAATTCCCAAATATTTTGTAGAAATTACTGACGCCCAAAATACTGCGAGGCACTGGCTGTGACAACAAAACACAGATCACCTCAATTCCCAGATATTTTGTAGAAATTACTGACGCCCAAAATACTGCGTGGCACTGGCTGTGAAAACAAGACACAGATCACCTCGATTCCCAGATATTTTGCAGAAATTACTGACGCCCAAAATACTGCGTGGCACTGGCTGTGACAACAAGACACAGTTCACCTCAATTCCCAAATATTTTGTAGAAATTACTGACGCCCAAAATACTGTGTGGCACTGGCTGTGACAACAAGACACAGATCACCTCAATTCCCAAATATTTTGTAGAAATTACTGACGCTCAAAATACTGCGTGGCACTGGCTGTGACAACAAGACACAGATCACCTCAATTCCCAAATATTTTGTAGAAATTACTGACACCCAAAATACTGCATGGCACTGGCTTTGACAACAAGACACAGATCACCTCAATTCCCAAATATTTTGTAGGAATTACTTACGCCCAAAATACTGTGTGGAACTGGATGTGACAACAAGACACAGATCACCTCAATTCCCAAATATTTTGTAGAAATTACTGACACCCAAAATACTGCATGGCACTGGCTTTGACAACAAGACACAGATCACCTAAATTCCCAAATATTTTGCAGAAATTACTGAGCCCCAAAAATAGTTGCTGGGAGTGAGCACAAAGATTACCTCAGATTACCTCAATTCCCAAATATTTTGCAGAAATTACTGAGCCCCCAAAATATTTGCTGGGAGTGAGCACAAAGATTACCTCAGATTACCTCAATTCCCAAATATTTTGCAGAAATTACTGAGCCCCCAAAATAGTTGCTGGGACTGAGCACAAAGATTACAGCAATTCCCAGATATTTGTTAGAAATGAGACCCCCCCTAGTAGATGAGACCCCCCAGACCCCCCCCCCCATTAGCTGGTGGCAGACTGGTAGTAAGAACACATACTAACACAGCAACATTCTCGTATGAAATCTCCTCTCAAACGCATGCAGAAGCGCTGTGTAAGCCTTATATAGGCCATATATAGGCCTGTCTAAGCCTTATATAGGCTTAGCTCTGTGAGCCCATGATTGGGCAAAATTTGCCCAATCAGGATCTGAGTCGTGATTGGCATAGTCTTGAACCTGTCTTGCACCTGATCTGTGGACAGGTGCAAGGCTGTAGCCAACTAAAAGCTTCAGGCCAGTGGAACAGTGCATTATGGTCCGTTGTGGTGCATTGTGGGCAAACACGCGACGAACAAGCGGAAATGTTCGTAATTCGCGAACATATGAACAGGCTATGTTCGATGCGAACTCCGAACCAATTGAACCGAACAGCTCATCCCTATAATGCAGCATATGAATATGCACACTGCGGGGAACAAGCGCCTCTCTGCGCTGTATAATTAATGTAGCATATGAATACGCATACTGCGGGGAACAAGCGCCTCTCTGCGCCATATAATTGATGCAGCATATGAATACGCACACTGCGGGGAAGCGCCTCTCTGCGGTATAATTAATGCAGCATATGAATCCACACACTGCGGGGAAGCACCTCTCTGCGTCGTATAATTAATGTATACGTCTCTGTTATATGTACTGTATATGTATCCAGTCTGTAGATTATAACTTAAAATGCAATAAAATTTGAAGTAAAGTGGTTTTTGTTTTCACATTTTAACATGCGAGCGTTTACAGTTATATTTTCTATGAGTTGCGCTTGTTAAAAAAATTAGAGATGGGGTACTTGTTACATACATTTTTTTGACATTCATTTTTAACAAACGCAACCCATACAAAAATCGTTAGTGCAGCATCATTGTTCACATTATAATTGAATGGGAACAATATTGCTGCATTAGCAAAACAAAAAACTTTTTATTTTTTAATATTTTTTTATTACATTTTTTTATTTCTTTTTAATTTTTTCTTAACATTTAATTAACATGGTTATATTTGGTATGGTTGGATAGATTTCGACTATCCGAAAGTGAAAAAAAAAATTGTCGAAATCTATCCAAAGTCCCGATGTTTCACGGATAGAGTAACAGGGTTATTCAGAGAGCGTGAAAAGCAGGAGAATGACTGGAGAATGATTCGAGAATGAAAAATTCCAGGTCAAAATAGCCGATTTGGAAAGTGAGATGAAAGGGAGAATTTTTCTGGTTTGGCTATTTTGACCTAGAATTTTTCATTCTGCAATCATTCTCCAGTCATTCTCTTGCTTTTCACGCTCTCTGAATAACCCTGTTATAAGTTCTGGAGTTAACCCCCTAGTTGCCACCAATGGTGGAGATAGGGGGTTCCAATGAACCGATCTCCCGACCCGTGGCAGCTAGGGGTTAATGTTTGACATATTTGGATCAACCAGAGCATGGCCTTTCCAACCATACCAAACATGACCATGTTAAAAGTTGAAAAAAATAAATAAAAAAATTAAATAAAAAAGTATTAAAAAATAAATAAATTAAAAAAAAATTGTTTTTTTTTGTTTTGTTTTGCTAATGCAGCAATATTGTTCCCATTCAATTATAATGTGAACAATGATGCTGCACTAATGATTTTTGTATGGGTTGCGTTTGATAAAAATCGTGTAATTTTCACCCAAAAAAATTTATGTAACAAGTACCCATCTCTAAAGTGCAACTCATAGAAAATATAACCGTAAATGCACGCATGTTAAAATGTGAAACAAAACTACTTTACACCTTGTAAATTATTGAAAATTCAAATTTTATTGCATTTTGAGTTATAATATACAGACAGGATACATATACATATAACAGAGACGTATACATTAATTATACCTCAGAGAGGCTCTTCCCCGCAGTGTGTGGATTCATATGCTTCATTAATTATACCGCAGAGAGGCGCTTCCCCGCAGTGTGTGGATTCACATGCTGCATTAATTATACCGCAGATAGGCGCTTCCCAGCAGTGTGCGTATTCATATGCTGCATTATAATTATACCACGCAGAGAGGCGCTTGTTCCCCGCAGTGTGCGCATTCATATGCTGCATTAATTATACCACGCAGAGAGGCGCTTGTTCCCCGCAGTGTGCGTATTCATATGCTGCATTAATGAAACCGCGCAGAGAGGCGCTTGTTCCCCGCAGTGTGCGTATTCATATGCTGCATTAATTAAACCGCTCAGAGAGGCGCTTGTTCCCTGCAGTGTGCATATTCATATGCTGCATTAATTATAACGCGCAGAGAGGCGCTTGTTCCCTGCAGTTCGCAAATACATATGTTACATTAATTATACCGCACAGAGAGGCGCTTGTTCCCCGCAGTGCGCGTAGTCATATGCTGCATTAATTATACCGCAGAGAGGCGCTTGTTCCCTGCAGTGTGCGTATTCATATGCTGCATTTATTATACTGCGCAGAGAGGCGCTTCCCTGCAGTGTGCAGATTCATAATAATATAATTTTGTTCGGCTTTTTTTCCGTTTTTAAACCTTTTGTTCTGTTTTTTTATTTAAAGTCAGACCACTGGGGTCAGTATTTTATTTTTGCATTTTTTAAATCATTTTGTTCATTTTTGTTCCTTTCATACCATTTTAATATGATTAAATAAAGTTGTGCAATGCATATTCATAAGAAAAAAAGGATCTTTATTTAATAAAAAAAGATAGAATCTACAGAATTACCGTATTGACAGGATTATCATATCATATATGAAAAAAATACAAACGTATTTCTAGGGAGCGCAGACAGAGTATATGAGTAGGGTTTCTTGCACAAAACAGATTGCAGGGTATTTTGCTGAATCCAATGTTTCCACTACAAGAAAAGATAAAGGACAATCGTGCAATACTGTATATATATGGAATTAATTAAGGGAAGAGTAGGAGGAAACCACTCACAAACGGGGAACCAATAGGTTCGTGTGAAGCGCGGATAAGCCTCTATGGGGGGCTTCTCCCATCAGATGGACCTCAGTATCGATAGATGGTTCCGTGTTCAAAATTTCACAAATGTGGTAACCTCAAAGTAGAAAGGCATACATAGCGTGATACCGTTAATATATGCACTAGTAAATATTCTGAGTTGGAATTACTCACGTGTTACTGAGCCTCCCAACGAGTGGCTCAGTATTCAGGCAGAGGACCACTTTCTCCGTGGGGGGTCCTACCCTTAGGTCGATAATAGTGCGATGATGATGCGTTTCGGTTAGCTGGAACAAATCGGCTGTTTAAAATGAAATAAAAACGTCTGCTTCCAAAAATAAAATAAAAGGGGGTTTATTATTGAAAAACAATCTAACAAAGGGTTAAAATAAACAAAATAAAATAAAATCCAAGAGAGAATATAGGATTATCATATCGACAGAATTATCGTATCGACAGAAATATCGAATCAATGGAAACGATACCGAATTATGGAATCAGCAATGGAACCAAAAATTACGATGTCCGAAATGGAACCGAAATCACGAATGGAAAGAAAATGACTTGCGATTTTACGTCCATATGAAAACAGAAAAATCTTTTCGTTTCGGATCGAAAATCTTTTCGGATTTGCCGTGTTCGGATCCGATCCGATTCGGAAAATCGTCCGAATCCGAAGCCACGAATCGGACCGATTCGTATTTCTAAACTTAATTCGTAATCGAAACGCACATCCCTACCAGAGACTGGCTATAAGCCGGAGCACCCAGAGACTGGCTATACGCTTTAGCACCCAGAGACTGACTATAAGGCTAGGGTCAGAGTGGGGCAGTCGGAACGCGCGTGCAGGCGCACTAAATCACGGCGGCAGTAGCAGCACATAACGGCCAATGACGGCCAATATACGCAGTACGTGCGTACAAAAGTGCGCCGACACCACGCAACCGGCAAATGAACGCATTTTTCTCAGAACGTGAAACCGCTGCTACAGACGTACAGCGTGCGCTGCGGCCGCATGGCAGCGTGTGTGCGTGATTAGGAGACGTCAGACGCTGCTAGTGTGCGGCCTACATAACGCTCAAACAGCCGGAATTCCCCAGAATTGCGTTGGTGAGTACCTGTGACTGTGAAAGATGTCTGGACCAGAGATGGACGTCGAGAGGCTCATCAGCGCTGTGGGGGAGCACCCAGGGATCTGGGATACGGCCTGCGAGAGGTATAAGGACAAGGGGAAGAAGGCGAGCGCATGGGTCGAGGTGTCCCATCAGGTGTACCCGGATTATGATACGTGGTCCGAGAAAGAGCAGCACATACAGAGTGAGTATAATATTATTTAATTCATAATCCCATAAATGTAAATCACAAAAATAATAATAAACAAACAAATGTAATCATTGATGTGAAACTCAAATGCTCCCCAGCTGCCAGGGCACCTCACCTGCATCACTGATGAAATAATTAGATAGAGCATCGCGATACCTGTTGCTGTATCTATTCACAGCTATGATGTCATAGTTCACATCATCCTCAAGACCGACAACTGTGAGGGTATCGTCAAAATTAAAACCATCCCTGGCCCGCACATAATTATGTAGAATGCAACAGCATTTCACTATGTCCACACAGAAGTCCACATTTACATCCAACGGTCTATGTAGAATCCTCCACTTGTTGGTCAGTATGCCAAAGGTACACTCCACATACCGTCTCGCCCGCGACAGCCTATAATTAAACACCCGCTTCTTCACAGTCAGGTGTGTCCCAGAGTAGGGCCGTAGGAGGTGTGTGGATAGGCCGAATGCTTCGTCACCCACGAAGGCATAGGGGACTGCCACGTCACTGCCAGGCAATGGTGCGGCTCTGGGGATGTTCAGGGACCCACTCTCAATTTCATTCCACAGTGTGGAGTTCCTGAACAGTGTGGAGTCAGAGTCCTTGCCGTATGAACCGACATCCACATACACAAAATTATAGTTGGCATCTGCCACCGCCAGTAGGCCTATAGAAAAGTAATGTTTATAATTCTGATACAGTGAGCCACTGTGCGGTGGCTTCACTATGCGGACATGTTTGCCATCCACGGCCCCCAGGCAGTTTGGAAAGTTGGCTCTCTCCCAGAATCCTGCTGCAATTTCCAGACATGCTGTATGTGTCGGTCTTGGCACACATTCGCCCTTCATGGTCTCCCATATGGTTTGGCACACCTTGCGGACGATCTCACCAGCTGTTGATCTGCCAACGCGGAAGCTATAATGCAGATCCTTCAAACTGCACCCACTAGCGAGATACCTAGAAGACAAAACAAAAATGTTTGAATATGATCACATACCATGAACACAAGCTAATGTCACTCTCATCATGTTTTTCAGCACAAGAGGCGATGAACAAATGGCGCACAGTACGCGACAACTACATGCGCGTCCAGAAGAAGCAGGCCATGGCTGCGCACTCTGGAGCTGGTGCGAAGAAGGTCCGTGGGTACATATATGCCGAGCAACTATCGTTCCTCCGCAGGACCCAGGAGCCGCGCAGGACTGTCAGCAGCATGGACCAGCCATCGACCTCTGGCACACAGGTACAACAAATGGTGCCAGGAGGTTCTGCCAGCTGCCAGGAGGAGGAGAACCGGGGTGGTGCTGAGTCGCAAATGGAGGAGGATTCGGAGACACCACAGGTGGCAAGTACCGCAACCACGGTCAGCACCAGACCTGGCCAGAAGAGAAGGGCACAAGCTGCAGACCTGGAGCAGGCCATGGTCACCTTCATGGAGGCTCAGACCAACCATGCACACCAACGCTGCATGATTGCGGACTCTGTGGACATGTCCTTCTTCAATGCATGTATGCTCCTCCTCAACAGGATGAGCGAGGCAGAGAAGATGGAGTACCGGCACAGATCCCTGGAAATATTGGAGGACATCCTTTCCCGTCCCCATCACGCAGCCGCCTACCATGCTGTGCCACAATCCACCAATGCGAGTGGATCTTCCGTCTCCAGTGAGGTGCTGTCCACCCGCCCAGCCATGCCCCCTGGAGCCAGGCCACACACGGAGTCGGGGTCCAGCTGTAGCCACACCACCGGCCCTCATGACCCAGATGCTCCGCGGTATCAGCAACTGTGATACATGTCATAAATATTTGTTATTTTTGTTTGTTATGTGTTATTTGTTTTGATGTTTTATATATCCTGACCTTCAATTAACGAGTTTTAATATATGTCCAGAATATATTACAGTTATTTTATTTCATATTATATTATTATTTTTCTACATTGTTGTCGGAGTCATTTATGATTATGTACGTGTGATGTGATGCCCGTGTGTGTGTGTGTGTGCATGTAACAGTGGGCATGTGACTACAGACATGATGCACTCATGTCAGGTGACTGGCAGCGATGTCATGTATGCAGGTGTGTGACAGTACGTACCTCAAAGTGATGACTATCATCTCCTCCGGTGGTATGGCGGCCCGCATGTTGGTGTCCCTCTTGGTCAGCGGCTCCCGTACCCGCGACAACAGTTCATCAAAGGAGGCGATGGACATCCGCATGTAGTTGAAGAACTTCACGGGGTCCCTCTCTCGCAGTGGCCTGTACAGCGTCACGAAGTGTCCATGCGTCGGTCTGGCAGCGTTGATTTCATGAACCCAGGTTCGCCGCTTTCTCTTCCTCTTAAGGTACAGGTACCCCATCGCACCAAACACAAAGACGTGTGCAGGATCCATCTTTGAAAAACCCCACCATCCCCAAAATGGCTTTTTATAACCCTTGCCCTTATTTTATCATTTCTCAATTGATTAGATTCATCTGATTTTCTCTTTTTCTTACCCCACCGTCATGAAATACGTCCAGAATTGTGCATCGTCTGACAACTTAAGCGTATTCCGTGAAAAAATGCGTGCGCACGCATCGACGTACATTTTGACGGTGGCCGCAGAAAATGCGCTCATCTGTCCCTAGCCTAAGCCGGAACACAGAGAGACTGGCTGTAACCTGGATTGCCCAGAGATTGGTTATAAACCGAGGTGTTCAGAGTCTGGCTATAAGCCGGGGTGTACTATTCAGACACTGGCTATAAACCGAGGTGTTCAGAGTCTGGCTATAAGCCGGGGTGTTCAGAGTCTGGCTTTAAGCTGGGGTGTTCAGAATCTGGCTATAAGCCAGGGTGTTCAGAGTCTGGCTATGTGCAAAGGGTTCTCCAGTCTAGCAATGTGCTAAGGGTTCCCCAGTGTGGCTATAAACCAGGGGTCCCCCAGTCGGTCACGTCTCTACCTAGCAGTGACACTCTCATGTCTAGTTTAGGCAATGAGCCCTTCACGTCTGGTTTGGGCAATGTGCCCTTCATACCTGTTTCTGGTGGCGAGCTGCCAGTCATGTCTATTACTGGTGATATGCCAGCCCATCCTGTCATTGATGATATGACAGCCCTTCGTCTTGCTGGCGAGATGCCAGCCTTGCCTGTTACTGGCGATACACCAGCCTTGCCTGTTACTGACAATACGCCAGCCCAGCATGTTACTGGAGATGGTCCCCTCTTATCTGATACTGACAATAAAGCAGCCTTGTTTATGTCAAGTGCTATAATCACTCTGCCCATGTCCAATAGTGAGTCTAATGGTGTCACGCTTTGTTCTAGTTCTGAGGAAACCTGGCAAAATTACGGAGCTACATCCGGTCTGACCGGTACCATAATTTCTAAATCTAGGTCTGTCCCCGAAGGATATATATGATCACCTTGTGGGATGTTGTTCCATGAGGAACACTTGGCAGTCCTCAAGAAACACCCTAATGTTTGGAGGTGTTTTGAGGAGCATTCTGACAATTCGGATGATCCACAAAATACTCCTCAAGTGGAGATTTAAAAACTGGTGAGGTGCCAGTTGTACCATGTCCTGGCAATATCCTATGTCCTGATGGTAGGCCAGTCATGCCAGATGCTGGCTACCTGCCAGACAGTTATGCCCGATGCTGGTGAGCTGCCAGTCAAAACCAATCTTATTGAAGTACCAGAGGTGCCGTTATCAAGCTATGAGACGGCTGTGCCCTCTAACTCAAGTTACAAGACCACTGTGCCCTTGTCCCACAGTGGGTCCAGTGCTGTCCCCACCGTTGCCATGACACGTGAGGTGGTCACCATTTCCAGGTCTTGATCTAAGAGACGACGAAGAAAGATGACCAACCCTAACCGTTCTGGGTCCAAGGACGCCACACTCCGTTCTGGTTCTGAGGATTCCACGCTCCTTTCTGGTTCCATTTATGCCACGCTCCTTTCTGGTTCCAATGATGTCATGCTCTGTTCTGGGTCCGAGGATGCCACACTCCTTTCTAGGTCCGAGGATGCCTTACTCCACACTTATCTAGAGGAGATCCAGCAAGATTGTGGCTTGACTGGTACTTTAATTCCAAAATCGAGCCGTGTTCCTAAGGGGTATATACGGATGCCCTCTGGGTCATTGTTATGTGAGACACACTGGGCAATGTTCCAGAAATAACCTAACATTTAGTGAGGGTTATTGGAGGAGTCTGATGATGAGCGAATGTACAATTCTGATGGAGATCTGTTATTACTAGTGTTCATGTTCTGTTTCTTGATTTGCTTGGTCATGTTTTTTTGTGTTGGGTGCCCAGTGGTCACCCCTAAGGTGGGGGATTGTGTCACATTTCTGCCCTGCACCCTGGTGGTGGGAGCAGGGATTCATCAGTTCAGTGGTTTTCAGGCTCAGGCACTGCAGACCATCTCGCATGGGCTGATAGTCTGCAGTCACAGGACTTGCTCAGCCCTATAATAGGGCCAGCAGTACTCTTGCTCCTTGGATCAGGATAGGTCTTTACCTACAGGTTATCTGTTCCTTGGATTGGCTTTGGTTCCTGGTATATTCTCACGTCTGTCCCCATAAGTTATATTTCTATATTTATTGTGTATGACCTGGCTTGGCGTCTTGGATCTTTCTTCTGTCTGTATCCTGTACTGTGCTTTTGGATATACCTGTGTATGACCTGGCTTGGCTTCTTGGATTATACTCTGGTCTGTTCCCTGGAATCTGTATTTCTGCAATTCCCTGTGTCTGGCTTGTTTCAGCTTATACTCTGGTCTGTTCCCTAGAATCTGTATTCCTGTAACCACCGACTGCTTTATGTTCTATACACCTAGCAAACTAAGCAATGGTAGTAATATAGGCCAACATATAAGGACCTCAGCCAGGGCATAGGGATTTCTCTAGTTTCCACACACCTGTATTGTACCATTCGTATGCTTGCAGACTTTTGTTATTTTGTGTTGATCCCCATTCCTGCAAACTGTTTTAGATTTGATATCATACCCAGTGCAGGGCTTCCCCTTGTGTCCGTCTGCTGCACTCTCTTTGGTTTCTGTGTTCAGTTGTGTGTGTTGGATCTTTCAATATGCAGCAACCCACTAAGCTGCTTCAAAGGCTTAAATATGAATACTATAGAGGGCCGTCACGGGCATCTGCCATAGATCCGCGTGACACTCACAGAAGGGTGCGAAGGGCAAAACTAGCGGGGTTCTTGAGTAGAACTGTAGCAGAGGGGTCCTTGAGTTGAACTGTAGCATAGGGGGGTCCTTGAGTAGAACTGTAGCGGGGGGTCTTTGAGTAGAACTGCAGAAGATGGGTCCATGAGTAGAACTGTAGCAGAAGGGTCCTTGAGTAGAGCTGTAGCAGGATGGTCCTTGACGAGACCTGTAGCATGGGTGAATATTTGAATAGAACTGTAGCAGGTGGGTCCTTGAGTAGAACTGTAGCAGAGTGGTCCTTGAGCAGAACTGTAGTAGAGGGGCAATATGGCAGAGGGGTCTTTAGCAGGAACTGGTATACTGGGATGTGACAAAGGAATAGGCTTCATGCTTCTCTGAAGGTGATTAACACACTGAGTAACAATGGGATTGTGGGTGCCCCACCCTTTCATACTGGAGCACATGGCTGGTGATTAGAAGAACCTGTGGATGGTACAGTGCTTTGAGGAAGTCCAGGACCATGTTTAACAGATGCTGCCATGGAATATCATGTTAGGGCAGCACCTGGCTGGGCCTTCCTTCGCCACCAGCATTGAGAATCCTTAAAACCCTTAGGACCAGGGTTGGGGACCCCTGCATTAAATGATAAAGGTGTAAATTACCATTGAAAACATACACAGCAAAAATACCAACATGGTTGGAGTACAGTACCTACAGTAGCAAGCAAAATTAAGCTGTGTTTCTATGGTGCTAATGTACCGCAATATCACTATCATTTTTAAATGATGTACTTTGCATGTTCTGATTTACAAATGCACACAATATTTTCAGTATCTACAGTATGAACAAAAAACAAATTACCACCATGAAGTGAATCAAAACCACGGATTCACCCCACTCACCAGGAATGATGGAGAAAAACGAATGTTACTTTATTTTATTATAAGAGTTAAAAGACACTGGGCTCTATTACAGTCTTCACGCTAACGCTCACATGCGTGAGCGTTAACGTTTTCTGCGGTGTTTACCGCATTTTACAATCCAAACGCAAACGGGTTTTTTAACCCGTTTGCGTTTGGTACCTTGCGCTCCTCTGCGTGAGGACACTGCACTTTGCGCTCCCTATCCTTAACATGGGGAGCGCAAAGTGTTAATCAACGCTGGATTACAAAGTCCCAGCGCTGATTAACGCCTGGCTCTGGTTAGCGAAAAGTTAACACCAAGTCCTGGCTCTGGTTAACGGATTCCGCTTCTGCAGAATCCGTTAACACCAGGCATAAAAAATAGAAAATTAATCACATACTTACCCTCTGTCCCACGGCGAGGACCGCGGCTCTGTCTGCCTCCTCCGGCCGGCAGGAGCAGGGAAAGGCTGGGGGAAATAGTCCCTCCAGTCTCTAAAAGTAGAACGAAAAGACGTTCAGAGTATCGGCGCTGTTTCGTATAATAAACTGGTGATATATAATGCTGCTCACCTATTAGGTGTACCTGTCACCTTCCCAATGTCTAACAGAAAAAATATAAATGAATATATTTAAGGGAGCGCAGTACATATAAACAAGAAATGACTTAGCTTAAAATTAGTCAGCATGGGGTTGAACCTTCTTATTCGGAAATCTGATCATATAATATCATCATCCTATATGAAAAGAAATATAGATTGCGTAGCACAGTATAACAGTTTGAAACACGCTTAGTGGTGTAGATGGTCGCACTCACAAAGGTGGAGCCCCCAATGGCTCGTGTCAATTCGCCTTTAGGTCTCTTATAGGAGGGGGACCTCGCCCATATGGAACCTTGAAGTTTTCCTGGAATGGAGGATAACCAAGGTGGAGTCTTCAACGCCTCTTATCAGTTGGCTTTTAAATCTCTCATAGAGGGGAAACTTCGCCCATGTACAGATTTCTTTTTGATGGCAGGATGTACCTCAGATGTAAAGGATATCGCTATAGTGCATTATCATTGATACACAGATAAGATATATAAAAGTGAAAACTCACGTGATTCAGAGCCTTCCAATATGATGGCTCTGTATATTAGGCATATGGACCTCTTATTTGATCAGAGGGGGTCCTTCCTCCAGGATAGAGGTAGATAGACTTCCACAATGAAGAGAATAAAGGTAAAAGAAAATTTAATAAGAATAAAATCCGAAAAAACAAATAAATACAAAATTATATAAATCCAAAAAATACGAAAGAAATAAATACGAAAAGAAAAAATCCGAAACGCGTTTCGCTTGCGTTCTGCAAGCCTCCTCAGTCGGTAATGGGATGTTGTCCATTATTGCTGTTTAAATATACTTTCTGTTCGTAAATTAGTTGGTCGATACGATTCACCTGATCGCGTTGGGTCACCACTACTTCCGATTTCCGCTTCTGTTACAAACCAGTCAATGGTGTTTGCGCTCGCGCTGTTCCGATGCGCATGCGTAGTTCGTAATTCTTTCGTTCGTTTTCCGGATGTTGACACCGGAAATCGCAAGTCGTCCCATTTAAAGTATATTTTTAAATGTATAATGAACAAAAAGCATAATATTCTTTTATGAATCTGTAGGAAATGGATATGTAAATGGTGAAATACGAATGAATTACGAAAATATATATATAGAAAAAATACGAATATAAATATAAATAAATACGAAAATATGAAATCAAAAATCTAAAAACGATATAAAGTTACAGTGCAATGTACTCTCATAAATACAAAAAGTCCCAACAGGGAAAATGTTCCTTTCATCTAACAGTAACAGTTCAGGAAATTCTATTCATTAAAAATTATTAATTAAAAAAATGACATACTTCAAAATCTGTATTTAAACCTCTGGGAACCAGAGTGTCCAAATAGTAAATCCATCTCATTTCGATCTTAATCATTTTGCGGTGGAGATCCTCCCCTCTCCATTGACTCTGAACCTTCTCAATAGCAAAAAATTGGGTATTTTCAGGGTCACACCTATGCATTTCTTTATAATGTAATGGTACACTATGTTTTTCATTGCCATTACATATATTATTCATGTGTTCATTAATTCTGACATACAGATGGCGTGAGGTCTGACCAATATATATTTTATTGCAAGGGCATCTTATCAAGTAAATCACGTTCTTGGAGTGACATGTAAGAATTGATTTGATCTTATATTCTTTTCCTCCTTCCGTAGCACAGAATTGTTGGATTAATCTTTTATGGTTCTTCGTTTTTCGGCAGGCTATACAACGGCCACACCCATTCAGTCTCTCCCTGCGTATACCTATGCCGACCGGCCGGATCTCGCGAGGCGAGATCCGGCTGGTCATGTGACCGCCGGCATCTGCTTCAATGGAGTCCTATGGACTCTATTGAGAGAATGCGCATGGCTGCGCTTAGCGGGCGCAAACAATGCAGGCAGCATTTTTTGCGCCTGCATTGTAATCCCCCTGTCACGGAATGGCCCAGCACCCTCAGCCAGGGGCGGTGCACGGACATTGATTTTGGCCATGGACAATTAGGCGCGGTGGCACGCACGGAGTTTTAAAGTACTTTTTATTAGATGTGGTTATGTGTGGTGTGATACAGTGTTCCCCGTTGATTGTGCAATGTGTTCCCCTTTGTCTGCCTTGCCCGCCGCCATTTTACGATTGCCTCGTGGTTGCAATCAGATTATTCGAATCGGAAAATGGTCGATTCGAACCATCCAGTTTGAATCGTAAAATGGCCGATTCGGACCATCCGGTCCGAATCGGCGACTCCCCGAACTGCAATGGCCAATGGGTCCTGGGAGGGCGGGCAGGGATTCCCATTGTATTGTAATTTGTGCCAAGTTGATAAATGCCTGAGCTGTGAATAATAAAGCCAGATTTAGCAGTGCATCCAGCCTCGTCTGATGTGTTTATTTCCCCGCCGTATTTTATCGTCTGAGTATTCCCCGCAGTCTCAGGGTACGGTGTCCACCCAGATCCGAACCGAACCGAGCGCTCTGTGCCTGCATCGAGCATCAGGACAGAGGCGCAGCGTATGGTGTTCGGTTCCCAGATAGACGAGAGATCCGATCCGAAGGGCGCGCCGTGTACCGCGCTTCGGTATTGCAAGAGACCGCGGTAAGATACGAATCCTCTGCCGATCCCGCAAGATCTGAAGCTGCATCCAGTTCAGATCCGAAAAGTCCTCCACCGGAGATACGAAGATTCACCTACTCCCAGTTCCGAAACGTTTCCCGCATAAGATCCGAAACGTTTCCCACATCAGATCCGAATATTCCTCCGCGGTTGACAGATCCGATCTCCACAGACGTCCCACACCCACAAGGTCAGTGAACCAGCTGCTCGGGACGCTGAGTGCCGTATGGCTCAGTGGTCGGGCTGGTTCTAGGCAGGGGTCCCCTCCACCGCCCGCTAACCCCTTCCCGGGGTCACGCCAGGCCGCACGAGACGCCGAGTGCGCGTCACTCGGTAGTCGGGCCAGCGGTAAGCGACGGGGCCACGCAGATAGAGCACACCCGCAGGCGGAACAACATCCCATTCCGTCATACTGGTGGCAGTGGTGGGATCGCTCTCTGCAGGCCCCTAGGAGACCTACGCCATGGTGGTGTACACCCACTACAACCAGGACACCCTGCGTGGGATGTTGGAGAACCGGGGAGGAACGCCGGGTAATAAGAACCGGAAAACCCTGATCAAGGAGCTGACCAGGATGGATCAGAACAGGGTGACGACGCCCGTCCCCAGCCCTGTCCACGCAGAGGTGGAGGAAGATGCTGGTCTCAGAGAGGTGCGGCGTCGGATCGCCCTGCTCGGGGATGCCCCAGCGACGGCGGACAGATGCAGAGTGATTCGGGAGGTTTACCGGGAGGTTGAGCAAGAAAAGGACCACCAGCATGAGCTGCGGTTGGCAGAGCTCCGCGGAGCAGAGCCCGAATATGTCAAACCCGAACCCTACCCCGTGGAACCCTGGGTCGAGGCTTACAGCTCGACTGGAGCTTCACCCTGGGAATCTGCAACCCCCAGTGATTACCCTTTTGAGACTTACAGCTCGCCTGGAGCCTGTATTGGGGACATCACACATCCCAGCGACCCTCGGATGGAGACTCACAGCTCGCCTGGAGCTGCATCTGAGGACGCCACATTCCCCGTTGAGGAGCGGTGCTCCTGTGCCGGCACCTTCGCTGACATGAAGGTTGTGCTTGCAAGAAGGCTGCAGGAGGGCCTAGAGCGGGACCAGAGGTCCACAGAGGAACTTTGGTACGATGCCCTGGACCATGAGAGGGACTGCCATGGTGTGTACGTTCCCTCCGACGCTGTCATCCACCGGGTGCAGTACGATGTGCGAGCAGCGTTCCTGCAAGGTCGGGCGTCAGAGGAGTGGGAGGCCGAGCTCCGGAGTCTGGTGCAACAGGAGATCGCACTGGACGCCGCGTACCGCGCGCTCCGGTGGCTAACCGCCCCTCCGACAGTGTGCCCTATTGAAGGCAGCTCCACCGCAGGGCCCCGCTACGGAGGCACGGGGCTGCTCTACGAGAGCATGGCCGCCGACCCCGAGTTCGGAGAAGAGACCGAAGAGCGGATGGAGGAGATTCTGGAGCGACGGGAACTGGAGCTCCCGTCCGACGTCAGGGACTCGTGTTTGAGGAACTGAGTCCCTAGCAGAGCGAGAGTGGGAGCTCGAGGTGGCTTACCGAAGATTGTTGGACGGCGCCCCGCAGTCGAGCCTGAGTTCCCCGTGCTGGGACGGGTCGGCGGAAGAAGTCGACAGTCCCCAGGTCTGGGACTTATGGGAGGCCGAGGCGGTCCCATGGGTGCCCGTGGGGGTTCCAGCGGAGGAAGTTACCCCCTTCACCCCGCAAGCGGACTGGGTGGCCGAGGCCACGGGTCCAGCGGGGGAGTTGGCAACGGGGCAGAGCGCCGCTGGCCTCTGTCCACTCCCCGACGCCAAGAGAGTTGTCCTCCAACCAGCGGAAGAGCTGGCCACGGGCCAGAGTGCCGCTGGCCTCTGCCCACTACCTACGGTCTGCCAGGAGGAACAGACGGATGGTTCCCCCGGGCTGGGCTGTGAGCAGCCACGAATTGCCCCGGGGGGTGAAGAGACCATCCTCCTGCAAGGTGATCCTCACCCAGCAGGGAAAGTTATCCCCTTCACCCCGCAAGCGGACAGGGTGGCCGAGGCCACGGGTCCAGCGGGGAAGATGGCAACGGGGCAGAGCGCTGCTGGCCTCTGCCCACCCCCAGTCGCAACGAGAGTCGTTCCTCAACCGGCAGAAGAGCTGGCCACGGGGCAGAGCGCCGCTGGCCTCTGCCCACTGCCCACGGTCTGCCAGGAGGAGCGGACGGATGGTTCTCCCGGGCAGGGCTGTGAGCAGCCCTGGATGGTCCCGGGGGGTGAAGAAACCATCCTCCTGCAAGGGGATCCTTCCCCGGCAGAAAAGATTACCCCTTTCACCCCGCAAGCGGGCAGGGTGGCCGAGGCCACGGGGCCAGGGGAGGAGCTGGCAACGGGGCCGAGTGTCGCCGGGCCCTGCCCACTGCCCACAGGCTGCCAGGTGGAGCAGTCAGATGGTTCCCCCGGGCTGGGTTGTGCGCAGCCATTGACGACCCCGGGGGGGGAAGAAACCATCCTCCCGCAAGGAGATCTCCACCCAGAGGAAGAGCAGCCAGGTTTGGCCCCATTTGTCCCCTCGGTTGCCGTTTCCGTACCTGCCTCTCCAGCGGAAGAGCTGGCAACGGGGCAGAGCGCCGCTGGCCTCTGCCCGTTCCCCCCAACTTGCCCCGAGGGGCAGAGCGAGGATGACCCCGTGCGACTGCCGGTGCAGCCACTTATTCCCCTCTTCGGCTGCCAGGAAGAGCAGCCGGGTTTGGCCCCATTTGTCCCCTCGGTTGCCGTTTCCGTACCTGCCTCTCCAGCGGAAGAGCTGGCAACGGGGCAGAGCGCCGCTGGCCTCTGCCCATCTTTGCAACCCTTGGGCTCGGAGGCCTCACGCAGCCACGGCTCTTTCCAACGGCTGACCTGGGCACCCGGGGCGCGTGCAGGTAGCACCCGTTTGTCCCGGGTGAGCGATAACTCTGGGAGGGACACAGGAGGTACTCCTCCCCGGACACATGTCCTTTCGCCCAGCCGGGATAACCCTAAGGACGTGGGGCCCCGACCCAGTTGGCACGGCCGCAAGGCCAAATGGAGGAGCCTGGTGGCCGGCCTCCCCAGACAGACTACGGGCCTGGAGCACCGACTTCCCCGGTATGACCCAGTGGGGTCAGACCAGGTGCGTCGAACTGGGGGAGGGGGAGGAGTGTCACGGAATGGCCCAGCACCTCAGCCAGGGGCGGTGCACGGACATGATTTGGCCATGGACAATTAGGCACGGTGGCACGCACGGAGTTTTAAAGTACTTTTTATTAGATGTGGTTATGTGTGGTGTGATACAGTGTTCCCCGTTGATTGTGCAATGTGTTCCCCTTTGTCTGCCTTGCCCGCCGCCATTTTCCGATTGCCTCGTGGTTGCAATCAGATTATTCGAATCGGAAAATGGCCGATTCGAACCATCCGGTTCGAATCGTAAAATGGCCGATTCGGACCATCCGGTCCGAATCGGCGACTCCCCGAACTGCAATGGCCAATGGGTCCTGGGAGGGCGGGCAGGGATTCCCATTGTATTGTAATTTGTGCCAAGTTGATAAATGCCTGAGCTGTGAATAATAAAGCCAGATTTAGCAGTGCATCCAGCCTCGTCTGATGTGTTTATTTCCCCGCCGTATTTTATCGTCTGAGTATTCCCCGCAGTCTCAGGGTACGGTGTCCACCCAGATCCGAACCGAACCGAGCGCTCTGTACCTGCATCGAGCATCAGGACAGAGGCGCAGCGTATGGTGTTCGGTTCCCAGATAGACCGAGATCCGATCCGAAGGGCGCGGCCGTGTACCGCGCTTCGGTATTGCAAGAGACCGCGGTAAGATACGAATCCTCTGCCGATCCCGCAAGATCCGAAGCTGCATCCAGTTCAGATCCGAAAAGTCCTCCACCGGAGATACGAAGATTCACCTACTCCCAGTTCCGAAACGTTTCCCGCATAAGATCCGAAACGTTTCCCACATCAGATCCGAATATTCCTCCGCGGTTGACAGATCCGATCTCCACAGACGTCCCACACCCACAAGGTCAGTGAACCAGCTGCTCGGGACGCTGAGTGCCGTATGGCTCAGTGGTCGGGCTGGTTCTAGGCAGGGGTCCCCTCCACCGCCCGCTAACCCCTTCCCGGGGTCACGCCAGGCCGCACGAGACGCCGAGTGCGCGTCACTCGGTAGTCGGGCCAGCGGTAAGCGACGGGGCCACGCAGATAGAGCACACCCGCAGGCGGAACAACATCCCATTCCGTCATACCCCCGTTAAACCCGGGGTGGTAGGGGGAAAACCGCAGGCGCAGTTTTTTCTCCCTACCACCCCCATTTTAGCGCGAGGATTGTAATAGAGCCCATTCATGGGCAAAAGCTCAAAAAAAATCAAGATAAAAACATCATGACACAATATAGGAAAAGAAATATTGTCATCATTGACATGAGACAAGGGTCAAAATGTAGTCACCATTGGACTAGGCTGTAGACTGAAAGCATTCTATGAATAAGATATAATGGGTTCAAATCACTCAGCCTGGTAGCTGCAATATAGCCACAAATATATCATGTGAACAAAAGATGTAGGGCCCTATTACATTCTCAATGCAAAACTGCACGCATAGCGCATTTTTTTTGCGCACAGCATTATCGCACAAAAATTAACGGTGGTATTACAATCCTCGCGCATTTTGTCATCCATCAAAAAATAACGTTTGCAAAAGCAACGCGCAAAAGTGCGCGCAGAGTACGTTTGCGCGCAGAAATCAGTTACCACAATGTAATTTTTTAAGGCGAGTCCGTCAGTCGAAAGCATTTTGTGCGGACTGTGCACAACAGACTCAAGTTTTCACGGAAGTCAAGGCAGTGGCTGTCATTTTTGACAGATTTGGCAAACAAAAATGTGCACAGTGGCGTATCGCTCACAAATTTTTGCGTTGGCCATTTTTTTCACTAAAATCACCTAATTTTAATTAAAAAACCACACCTATGGCAATGTAATAAATAGCGTCAGCCATTTTCAAACTGTGACTCTCTGTTCTATTGTTAGGCAGTCACAGCGTCCCGGGTGGTTGGTGATTTTTAGTGAGTAGAACGAGTGAGATAGCGACAGAGATAGAGGCGAGATCAGTGCAGGAGCAAGTACATTTGCGCCATATCACATAGATCCACATTACACATAGTCACACGCACACCTATACATTACTAAGCAGCACACATCACTACTCGTTAATAGACATTATACATAGTCACACATACACACATACTTGTCACAAGCCCTATCATACTCCCCTATTGTATCCATTTTGTCCCCCAACCCTGTGTATTCCCCATTGTACTTGTGTGTCACCATTTGTCATGGAGGGTGCAGGGAGAGGAGATGGAGGGAGGAGGGGTGTTGAGGAGCAGCGCGAGGCGAGGAGAGGTAAAGAGTTGGCAGGGCGTAGGAGTCAGGCTGGCAGTAGGAGTGGAGAGGGTAGGCGTGGAGATGGTAGTAGTGGAGAGGTTAGGAGTGGAGAGGGTAGGCGTGGAGAGGTTAGGCATGGAGAGGGTAGGCATGGAGAGGTTAGAGGGGGCCTCATCCCAGCGCATACGCAAAGAGCACTACACGCTGGAAGAAAATAATGTGTTAATTGCGACATACATGGCAAGGGCACGGGGGTTGGATGACAAGGCAACCACTGGACAGCACCGTCAGAGGCTGTGGAGGGAGATTCGTAGAGCTGTTTGTGCGCTGGGGAGGAACCACTCCATCGACTCCAACAAACACCGTTACCAGGACTGCAAGCGGGAGCTCAAGTCCAAGATGGCCATGGAGTTGCGTGCAGCGAGGCAGGCTGGAGGTGGACCGCCGCCAGTGTTTGTACAGTGGGAGGAGCAGTTGAGGGAAAGACTGAGTGCAACTGGCGTGGAATGATACGCCGGGATCGACACCCACCCAGGGGTACAGGACACATCCACAGACAGTGAGTATAGCTTGCATCCAGACTATATATTTATTTATAAATGATTTTACAGGAAGGATACATTGAGATTTCTCTCGTTTTCAAGTCCAGGGTTCAAGAGCCTTTCATGTCCTGGGTTTCATGTCCTGGGTTCAAGAGCATTGAAATTTTACAGTCGTTACAGAAATACAAAGTAATAAATGCAAGATATTAACACAAAACAAATATACAGATTAACAGAAAATAAATATGTAAGTAATATAGTTACTATGTTACATGTTTACAGGTGCATTCTGTACCGAGGTATGCTTGTAAGGAGCTCGAGTGACTTAAGACTGGGGGAAGATTTGATGGTGTCTGGGAGGTTATTCCATAACTGCGGTGCTCTGTAGGAAAATGAGGCTCGAGCCACTTTCTTTTTGTATTGTGGTATTGCAAGTAAGGTGCTGGTTAGGGATGAGCCGAACTCCCCCGTGTTCGGTTCGCATTCGAACTCGAACAATTTCAAAGGTTCGAGTTCGGACGCGAACACGATCCGAACTCAATGCAAGTCAATGGGACTCGAACGTTAGATTTTTAGAGTGCCCTCCAAGAGGGCACATATGCAAGATATTTGCCATAAAAGGTGTATGGGGGTTCGGGTAGTGCCCTGGGGGACAGGAAACAAGGAAAAAAAGTAAAAAAAAAACGTTTTTAAAGGAACAGTGATTTATCCATGAAATGTTAAGAATAAAAACGAAAAATTACTTCAAATATCGTGCCTAGGAGGTCCACATAACCTGCTCGTGAAGTGGCGGATTTGTAGGATGTATAGAAACATTTAAAAACAAAAAAATGACATTACAAATGACGGTAAATGGTATTCCTTTGATCTATTCATAAACAACTGCTTGGGGCGGCAGCCTGTATGAAAAGAGGAGACGTTTTAGAACACGCAGAACAAGTTTAGTGATTTTTTGGCTAAATTATGGTGAAACTTATGCAGGCTTTGGATGAAAGTAACAATAGGTGCTTTGAAATTGGGCCTTTAGTGTCGACAGCAGTGTCGTCACACCGTAACCCCTCTGTGGTATTGTGGAAGAGTGCAGATTTGGACCCTGTGGTCCAATATTAAAATTATATGAATCTGGTATAGGTGTCAGTGGCAGTGCACCCAAATATTGTGCCTTTGGTGGCAGCTAGTACCTTCACAACGTAACCACTCTGAGGTATCATGGAAGAGTGCAGGGGTGGAGGTTTTGGCAATGCAGAAGAGATCCCCAATCTATTCAGTTACGTCAGCATCAGGGGATTGATAGCTGCTGACCCAGGACTGAGTCATTTTTTTAAATGTCAGCCGATCTACAGAGTCGGTGGACAGACGCACTCTTTTGTCTGTGACAAAACCTCCAGCGGCACTGAAAAGGAAAGGTGTTGCACAAGTGTAGCTATAGAGCGTCCTCAAGTTGTTTCATCCGGTCCTCCCTCTGTGCAGGCAAGATGAGCTCTGCAACTTTACCCTTGTATCGTGGATCAAGAATGCTTGCCAACCAGTAATGATCCCGCTCCTTGATAGCACGAATCCCGGGGTCCTTTAGCAGGCGTTGCAGGATAAGGGAGCTCATGCAGACTAGGTTGGAGGTGGCATTAGCTTCCGAGTCTTCCTGGTCAATGAGGATGACCCCCATCGTGCACTTCCTCCTCCCAGCCTAATACTAGTCCTTGAGTTTCTGGGCACACAAAACCCTCCCTTGAGGAATTCCCACCTCCAATGCCCCCACTACTTAAATATTCCTCCTCATCATCCTCCTGTCTAAACAGAGGACCCACAGAAATGCTGTCTGTGGAAAGACTGGGGCCTTCAGAGCTAGGGAAGGCCTCCTCTTCCTCCCGCTGCTCTGCCTCTAGTGCCACATCTATAATTCCCCGCAGAGTGCGTTCCAGCAGGAACACTAAAGGAATAGTGTCACTGATGCATGCACTGTCCCTGCTCACCATCCTCGTTGCCTCCTCAAATGGTAACAGTACAGTGCATGCATCCTTGATCAATAGCCACTGCGGGGGGGGGAAACCAAGTTGACCTGTACCTGTCCTTGTGCCATACTCACACAGGTACTCATTATGGCCATCTGCTGCTTGTGCAGATGCTGCAGCATTGCTAATGTTGAGTTCCACCTGGTGGGCATGTCACAGATCAGACGGTTTGTGGGAAGGTGGAATTCTATTTGAATTTCTGCCAGGCGAACACTTGCTGGGAATGACCGTCTGAAGTAGCTGCAGACTTTTCTGGCCTAGCTGAGAAGCTCTGCCAGCCCTGGGTACCTGGTTAGGAAACGCTGTACCACCAGATTTAGGATGTGTGCTAGGCATGGTACATAGAAACATAGAAAAATGTCAGCAGATAAGAACCTTTCGGCTCATCTAGTCTGCCCAATTACATGGATACTTTAGCTGGATTTATCTTTTGTTTAGGATAGCCTTATGCCTATCCCATGCCTGCTTAAATTCAATTACTGTTTTGGCCTCTACCACTTCAACTGGAAGGCTGTTCCATGTATCCACCACCCTCTCAGTAAAATAATGCTTCCTGATGTTACTTTTAAAACTTTGCCCCTCTAATCTAAGACTATGTCCTCTTGTTTTGCTACTTTGTTTCCTTTTAAATATACTCCCTTCCTCTACCTAGTGGATTCCCTTTACGTATTTAAATGTTTCTATCATATCTCCTCTATCTCGTCTTTTTTCCAAGCTATACATGTTAAGATCATTAAGCCTTTCCTGGTAACTTTTCTCCTTCAAGCCGTACACCATTTTAGTAGCTCTTCTCTGAACTCTCTCTAAGATGTCTATATCCTTCTGGAGATACGGTCTCCAGTACTGCACACAGTACTCCAAGTGAGGTCTCACCAGTGCTCTGTACAGTGGCATGAGCACTTCCCTTTCCTACTGCTAATACCTCTCCCTACACAACCAAGCATTCTGCTAGCATTTCCTGCTGCTCTATTACATTGACTACTTACCCTTAGATCCTCTGAAATAATAACCCCTAAATCCCTTTCCTCAGATGTTGAGGTTAGGACTGTATCAAATATTCTATATTCAACCCTTTGGTTTTTACGTCGCAGGTGCATTATGTTGCAGACCCCGTTCAGAGGGCCAGCAGACAGATGTAAATACCTGTAAAAACAGGAAAGAATGAGGAGACAGACATATTGGCTGCTTGTTTCCACAGTATCCTCGTGGTTAACTTTATTAAATGCATATTTTCCAAATGCTTTTAAAACAATAACATTTTCATTCTAAATGACCTATTAACATGTCATCTTCATTTTCGCAAAATATCTAACTTTTCCTGTGGAAAGTTGTGAATCCGTCTCACAGACTATACATCCTATTATATACAGTGTGCAGCGTGCTACAGCTATTCCTTTTCCTTCTGCACATAAGGGGATGTCATATCTGCCAAGACATAGAACAATTCCTTTCTAATAACAAATAATAATGCATCTAAGATTTCTGCATATTGAGTACATTTAAATGTACATAACTGACTCTGCATCAGGAAATACTGCTTTTACCATTATTATTGCAGAGTAACTGGAGCCTTCACCCTCCTAGTGTTTACATTAAGGATATCTCTCTTATTGTCTCCCATCTGACTCTCTGCACAGTTAATACAGCTGTATTATAACATGGATTCTTTATTTTAAGTGTTTGGGAGTTACTTCCTGCTTTAGGCTTACCTGTAAAAACAGGAAAGAATGAGGAGACAGACAGATTGGCTGCTTGTTTCCACAGTATCCTCGTGGTTATGAGGGTAAGCAGGAACACATCACCAGTGCCACACCTATAATCTTCCCCCAATCCTTCTGGAACATAAGACCCTGTGCGTCATAATAACAGTCCCCTGCTGCTGCAGCAGAGAGCTGCATTCTCATAGTGACTTGTTATAGGCACCATATACCACATAGAAAACATAAACACATACCTTTCAATGTCACCACATATACATGACAATTACTTACTTTATAAATTGTGCACATACCTCGTATGTGTCACATCCTCCCGACAAAATAAAATGGGCACCCGCTACAAAAAAAATATGTATACACTCAGGCGCAAGATTACTATGTCCAGAACACCACTTTCTTAACTTAATATGCTGCCCCTGTGGGAATACATGGTACCATATTGTATGAGTCGTGAAACGGGTAGTATGAGAGTGGTGGCATATAATATGGTGTAGCCAATACAGGTAAGTGAGGAAAGGTATATGCTGCTACACTGTGGAGCATAGTCTGTGGTTGTAGCGATGGTTGACCCAGTGTTTCGTACGTAAACACTTGTCTTGGCTTACTCCCTCTCACTGACCGTCTTGGTTCGATACAGCTTTCTGATGTCAGACTTTCCGCTTCATCAGGCAGGGCACATTCACTATCACGATCTCCACTGACTTCAGGTGGAAATGTTGAATTCAGGATCACTTCTTCTGGTGATTGAGTCTCGATCAAACTGTGTCTCTGTTCCTGTGGGACTTGGACTTGATCTCTTTCTCGCACGGTTCTCTCAGGTGATGGTGACGTCATTTCGACAAGAGAGTTCTCATGGTTCAGTTTTGAACCTTGCCGGTAAGTATGCTGTCTCTTATGCTCTGTCCAACTCTCAGGAATTCTCAACCAGTATCTTTCAGAGCTTTCCTCATCTGAATCGGTGATGTCACTGTGGTAGGTAGGTTCTCTTGTCTTCTCCCTGTTACCTTGTCTGCTTTGTTTCTGGTTCCCGTGTTTCAGTGGGTGTGATGGTGTCTCCACAGGCAAGTCATTCACCAACAGTAATAGGTTTCGGTGCAGGGTTCTAGTTCCACTTTTGTTCCCATTCTCAGGACTCACCACATAAACCGGATTGTCTGCTACTTGCTCTTTCACCACATAGATGATCTTCTCCCAGTATGATCTTAGTTTCCCTGGGCCTCCTCGCTCTCTCAAATTTCTAACAAGAACTCTGTCTCCAGGCTTCAGAATAACACCTTTGACCTTCAAGTCATATTGAGCTTTGCCCCGCGCACTTGATTGCTTACTGTTTTCATTTGCTATTTGATATGCTTCAGCCATCTTTCCAGCCCAATGATCAGCAAATCCCTTATGAGTTAATCCCTCATCCTCTTCAACGAGCCCAAATATCAAGTCAACAGGAAGGCGAGGGTGGCGTCCAAACAGTAAATAGAATGGGGAATACCCAGTTGACTCGTGACGTGTACAATTATATGCATGGACGATCTGGGGAAGGTGATCTTTCCAACGTATCTTTTCCTTATCAGCCAAGGTCCGGAGCATTTGGAGGAGAGTCCGGTTGAATCTCTCAGCTGGGTTACTTTGAGGGTGATACGGAGAGGTCCTCGAATGGCGTACTCCAGCAAGTTCCCGAAGGTTCCTGAAAAGCTCATTTTCAAATTCCCTGCCCTGGTCATGGTGTAGCTTTCCAGGGTAACCAAACCGAGGGATATAATCATTGAAAAGACGCTCAGCTGCTGTACGGCCAGACTTGTTTTTAGTAGGATAAGCTTGCGCAAACCTAGTAAAGTGATCTACGACCACTAGTATATACTCATACCCACCCCGGCTTGGCTCTAAGTGCAGGTAGTCAATGCAAACAAGTTCTAGAGGTGAGCTGGATGTTATACTCCCCATGGGTGCTCGGACATTGGTCGTTGGTTTCTTTTGCTTAATACAGGGACACTTCTTTGTGATATACTCCTCTACTTCCTTCTTCATATATGGCCAGTAGAATCTTTGTCTCATCAGATGAAGAACCCGTTCTGTGCCCAGATGTCCCATGTTGTCATGTAAGTGCTTCAAAGAAAGTTGCTTATACTGTGTTGGGAGAACAAGTTGTTTGTTTTGAGCTGTTTGCCTATAGAGACATCCATCCTCTATAATTAGTTTGTTCCATTCATACAAAAGTTTCTTGGCCGCTCCAGTCACGGTTTTCTTTAGACTTTCATCTGGCACCTTGATTTCCTCCTTCATCTTCAATATCTTGGCTATCACTGGATCCTCCCGTTGAGCTTTGGAGAGTTCATCTTTATTTATTCTTGGCAACAATGAACCTTGGGATGTTGGGTCAGTTTCCATAGACGACATACTGAGTGCTGCAACCCAAGCCACATCTTTCTTTTTGGCTGCGCGAGCTCCATCCCAGACTGCTCGCACCACTTCAGATGACAATTGCTCAGTGCACTCAGTGGTATACTTTTCGATGTCAAGGGGGATACGCGACAGTGTGTCAGCATCAATATTTATTTTACCAGGCCTATATTTCACATCAAAGTGGTAGTCGGACAATTCTCCCACCCAGCGATGGCCAACCCCATTCAGCTTCGCAGTGCTCATTATGTAGGTCAGGGGATTGTTGTCTGTGTAAATGGTAAAATGTGGAGCATAGAACAGGTAGTCTCTGAATTTTTCACACACTGCCCATTTAAGTGCAAGAAACTCAAGTTTACCACTATGTAGGCAGTAATTTCTTTCGGCCTGGAACAGTGTCCGGGAGCCATACGCAATGACTCTTAATTTTCCATCCTGACTCTGGTAGAGTATAGCCCCAAGGCCCCTTTCAGATGCATCGGTGTGCAGCGAGAATGGTAAATTGAAGTCTGGATAGGCAAGAATTGGTGGCTTTATCAACATGTCAATCAAGGTTTCAAGAGATTTCTGATGCTCACTTGTCCACTCCACAGGAGTTCTGGAAGGCATTTGGGGGCCTTTGGTCTTTCTCCTACTGGACTCAACTGGTGCCACCCCAGGCTTTGCTTGTAGGAGCTCATACATAGGCTTAGCTACACCTGAAAAATCTTGGATAAACGAGCGATAGTAGCTTAGGAAGCCGAGAAGCCTTCTTACCTCACCGAAGGTATGTGGAGTATGACTTTTGAGTGACATAACTGCTTGAAGATCTTTGGGATCGATCCGCACACCTTCGGCAGACACAAGACGACCCACGTATCGGACTTCACCTCAGAAGAGCTCACATTTTTGAGGCCGAAGCTTGACTCCATGATGTTGGAGAGCTTGAAGAACTTTGCGAAGTCCTTCCACGTGTTCCTCAAAAGACTTGGCATAACATAACACGTCATCAAGGTACGGTATACAACATTCATCTCTGAGAGAATCTAGCATTTCTTCCATACTGCGCTGGAACGCTGCAGGTGCATTGGACAGGCCGAAGGGAATTCTTATCCACTCATAAAGTCCCCAGGGAGTTATGAAAGCTGTCATGTGCCTAGAACCTTCGGCTATGAAGCCCTGATGGTAGGCTTTTCCTTAGTCGAGAATACTGAACCATGCATAACCCCCCAATGTGTCAAGCAAGTCTTGAATTCTTGGCAGAGGGTGCCTATCTGGTACAGTCTTTTTATTGAGGAGGCGATAATCTATACACAGGCGAAGTGAGCCATCCTTCTTTCGGACGCAGACCACTGGTGCAGAATAGGGGGACTTGGACTTCACAATCCACCCTTTTGCCAGGAGATCTTGTATATAATCTTTCACTTCTTGGAATAAAGGTTTAGGTACCGATGAATATGACCGCTGCACTGGTATGTCGTCTTTGAGATTTATTGACATTTGTAGGCTCGGAATGCAACCCATGTCACTCTTATCTTGAGAAAATGCCACAGACTCTTCATACAGCATTTTTCTTACCACCTGCTGCTGTTCCTCACTCAAGTGGCTTAGATCTACAGGTGGGTGCCACCGTTTCAAGGTTTCTTCAGTAAGGTAGTCACACCCTCGACCGATACCTTAGACTTCAGTTCTTCTGATCGCTCTGCCTCCAGTACTTTTTCAATTGGCTGAATATAACCGAGGATTGTGTTACCAGGCAGTGTTATTTCACATGTGGAGTTGTTACCAATTGGAGCAGAGACATAAGGCCTTTCCTGGTTCTGTACTTCTAGGAGCCCCCCTCCTATATCCAGCTTTTCCAACTGCACATTGTTTTCCTCTGGTTCAAACAGTATGACTGGGTCGGGCTGATCCATGTTAGGTGGTATTTTACACTTTACCCACATCACTTGACCTGCTGGAATGACAACGCCACCACTCTTTACCTTCAAACGTCCCCACTGTTCATTCAGCTCAGGGGTTTGGACACAGCTTACCAGAGTTTGAGCTTTCTCGTTTGACATAGAGATGGCTCCTGATAGTAGAGAGACTAAAGCCTGCACAAGGCGCTTGGGTTGTCTCTGAATTAATTCTTCCACTACGTTAAACCCAAGTAGTGGCCTTTCAATTGGCAGATGACTTACTAAAAAGGGAACGCTGATAGAGAGGTTAGGGTCATTGTTTCCTTCTAAATTAACAGTAATAACAGCCCAGCCATCGAATGGAATGACATCCCCAGTCACAGAATACACTTCCAGCTTTCCCATAGTTCCCATAAGTTCAGAAAGAGGTCTCAAGTCCACAGCTGGCAAATATTTATCTTTCCAAGCACGATCAATGATACTGACTTGAGCTCCAGTGTCAAGCAAAGCACTTACTGCTAGGCCATTGAGGTTGCACTGTGTCAAAGCCTTCCTTCCTATTAGATTGACAATGGCCTCATTCTTTTTCCTAGGGACAGAGAAAGTAGAAGTCTGATTAAGCCATTCCTTGTCCTTGGAAGTTTTGAATGTCGTATAATGAAATGGTTTCGTTTTGCTTTTTGTAGGACCAGGTTCATCCTCTGATCTGTCATCATTTGTGCCATGGGACAGGGAGGACTTGGTCACTGGTTGCCCAGTTGCAGTGACCGCTTCCCGTTTCCCTGCGGGTTACGTTTCCGGAGGCATCCCCTGGACAGGTGCCCCTCTTCCCCACACTGAAAACAGTGAGTACAGTTTTGCAGACCAGCTTCCACACACTTTAAACAACCATGACGTTTAGCCCCTTTTTGTAGAGGTGGTCGACTCATAGTATACTGAAAGGTAGGATCAGGCTGTGTTGGATTTCTCATGTAGTCTACCATACTGCTAAGTGCTTCGACACCTGCTGTCAGTTGTTTAATTGGATCATCCACATTTTTCTGCTCATGAATTTCTCTCACAGGTTCACTTTCTAGCAGGGTACAACTTGCAATGCTCTGCTTATTACGTGTTACAGGACCCAGCCTTCGGGCCCTCTCATTCTCATCGCTGGTGATTCTTGTTACATTTCTTAGTATTTCCTCATCTGCGACGTTGCGGTTGGAAAGCAGGGGTTTTAACTCCCTACGAATGTCTGTATATTTGTGCCCTAAACCCTGGTAGACCGTGTGAAGGTATACATCCTGAATAGTTTCTGTGCTGTATCTCACTTCAGTGTCCGCCTGTTTTGCAGCAAAGATGATTTTCTGTTTAAGACCCATTACTCAATACAAGAACTGTTGAGGCGTCTCATTCTCATTTTGTTTTGCACACATTAATTCCTGGAACAATTCTGTGCTATTTTTGTCTCCTAAATGCGACCGAAGAAACCCTTTGAGTTCCTCAACCGTTATGTCTTCTTTATTCATCAACATGTCCTTGAAACTGCCTGCTTTTATTATCCGTAGTGTCCCCCTGACTATGTCAGCATCACTGTAATTTTCTTTGATTCCATCTTCAATTTGTCTGCATACACTTGTGTATGTGATGTCAGATGTGTAATCACAAATTTGTCCTCCTTGTATCTTAAATTTGCGACGCTGGAGGTAGGAGAGGTCCCTGAGGGAGACAACCTTCTCTGTCAGTAACTGCATGGACCGTTCAGGGTTGTTGCTAAACTGTGCATTATCACTGCTGCGTGTTTGTTGTGATAGTCTGGTCAAAGGTTGTTACAACGTCGAATTTTGTGCAGATGCTACACTAGACCCTTTGTCAGCAACAGCTGTAGACGATGCGGTAGGAGCAGTGTCATCATTCTGTTGATGAACAGGTGTAGACGTAGTTTGAACATGCTCAACAGAGTCAACGATGTCTCTCAAGTTCAACAGTTCAGCCATACCTCTATCCTCTGAGTCTAGTAAGTCTGCACTGTACATGAACACATTAATGTATTCAAAGCAGCCTTCTTGGTCTCCAGCATCTAGTTCAGTAATGTTCCCGTCTGGTACCGTAACAATGCTCTGGGCGATCTGAAATAGTTCACCAGCGGACAAGGTGAGAAGTTTTTTTCTGATGTTCCACACCACGCTCTTCCGTACTTTATCCGCCATGATGACCCTTTTCACGATCCCTCACGTCACCGTCACCAGCCAGCCAGGACGCGCTTCTCACAACCGACTTTTCTGGATCACAGCCGCTGTATCCATACTCTGTTGGTCCCGAAGATCATAAGTTTACGGACGAGCCCCCAAGAATCTGTTGCAGACCCCGTTCAGAGGGCCAGCAGACAGATGTAAATACCTGTAAAAACAGGAAAGAATGAGGAGACAGACAGATTGGCTGCTTGTTTCCACAGTATCCTCGTGGTTAACTTTATTAAATGCATATTTTCCAAATGCTTTTAAAACAATAACATTTTCATTCTAAATGACCTATTAACATGTCATCTTCATTTTCGCAAAATATCTAACTTTTCCTGTGGAAAGTTGTGAATCCGTCTCACAGACTATACATCCTATTATATACAGTGTGCAGCGTGCTACAGCTATTCCTTTTCCTTCTGCACATAAGGGGATGTCATATCTGTCAAGACATAGAACAATTCCTTTCTAATAACAAATAATAATGCATCTAAGATTTCTGCATATTGAGTACATTTAAATGTACATAACTGACTCTGCATCAGGAAATACTGCTTTTACCATTATTATTGCAGAGTAACTGGAGCCTTCACCCTCCTAGTGTTTACATTAAGGATATCTCTCTTATTGTCTCCCATCTGACTCTCTGCACAGTTAATACAGCTGTATATAACATGGATTCTTTATTTTAAGTGTTTGGGAGTTACTTCCTGCTTTAGGCTTACCTGTAAAAACAGGAAAGAATGAGGAGACAGACAGATTGGCTGCTTGTTTCCACAGTATCCTCGTGGTTATGAGGGTAAGCAGGAACACATCACCAGTGCCACACCTATAATCTTCCCCCAATCCTTCTGGAACATAAGACCCTGTGCATCATAATAACAGTCCCCTGCTGCTGCAGCAGAGAGCTGCATTCTCATAGTGACTTGTTATAGGCACCATATACCACATAGAAAACATAAACACATACCTTTCAATGTCACCACTATACATGACAATTACTTACTTTATATAATTGTGCACATACCTCGTATGTGTCACAATTATCTTGCACTTATCCACATTAAAACTCATGTGTCAACTTACCCTGGCGTAGGGCGGAGAGAATAGATGTGAGCACAAACAAGCCATCTGAGATCTGACATTGTGTCTGGAGGGGAAAGGAGACACAGGATCACCCCAGGAGTAAGGGCGTTAGCTGGCTGGAGCGACCAGAGGGGGCAAACTCCAAAAAGCGACCAGAGGGGGATAACAGATAGCAGCCATTATTGATGTGCCTGAATATTTCCACAATTTTGTGAGTGCAACCCTTACAGGGGCCAGCGTGTTATGCCAAGGTTGTGACGTTATTACGCTATGTTATTTTTATTATTGTCTATCTAGATTTGCTCTTAAACCCACATTTTTCCTGATCTTACCTGAACGTCTAGAGGAGGAGATGTTCTTAAGAGCAAAATAAGATATGTATTTTTGTTTCATTGTTTTATTTTTAAAGGGTTGTCACATACTCTGTTTGCTTGCCCTCTACAGTGCCTGATTAGAGGGCCTTGTCTACCTGATGTTTTAGCAACAAGAATGTTTTATCCCATAGGCTTCAATGTTAAAAATATTCCCATTTTAATTCAATATCTAATAAACCATTGCTTATAATATTCTGCAGTAAAGCAATTTTTTTTAAAAATTCAATTTTTTTTTTAACTTTTGGCGAATGTCCCAAAAAGTTTGATGTTCGAGAACTTTCAAACGGCCAATGTTCGAATCGAACTTATGTTGGGATCGAACCGCCAGCCCATACCTAGTGCTGGTCCTGGATCGGAGGTTATAGGATACGGGAACTGCTAGGGGAAGCAGCCTATTCAGGTAGGGTGGTAGCTTCCCAGAAAAGCTCTTAAACACCAGGTTGGAAAGGTGAAGGGTGCGTCTAGATTCCAGCGACGGCCAGTTTAGCTCTTTTAACATGTCACAATGGTGGGTCGTGTAGTAACATTGTAGCACAAAGCGGCAGAATGAGTTATACAATGTAGTACGTTTCTGAAGGTGTGTTTGTGGGTAGTGATGAGCCGAACACTCCCGAGTTCGGTTCGCACTCAAACTTTTCAAATGTTCGGATTCGAACTCGAACTCAATACAAGTCAATGGGACTCAGAATTCAAGAGGGCATATACGCTAGATATTTGCCATAAAAGGTGTATGGGGGTCCGGGTAGTGCCCTGGGGGACAGGAAACAAGGACAAAATGTTAAAAAAAAAACATTTTTAAAGGGACAGTGAGTTCTCCATGAAATAAGGGTTAAAAATAAAAACGAAAAATTCCATCAAATATCGTGCCTAGGAGGTCCCCATAACCTACCCGTGAAGTGGCGGATTTCTAGGAAGTATAGAAATATGTAAAAACCAAAAAATGAAATTTCAACTGACGGTAAATGGTTTTCCTTTAATCTATTCATAAACAACTGCTTGGGGCGCCAGTCTGTATAAAAAGAAGAGACATTTTCAGGCACGCAGAAAAAGTTTAGTGATTTTTTGGCTAAATTATTGTGAAACTTATGCAGGCTTTGGATGAAAGTAACAATAGGTGCTTTAAAATTGGGCCTTCAGCGTCAGTAACAGTGCCGTCACACAGTAACCCCTCTGAGGATATGAATCTGATACAGGCGTCAGTGGCACTGCACCCAAATATTGTGCCTTTGGTACCAGGCCAGCGAGTTCCATCATACAGTAACCCCTCTGTGGTATTGTGGAAGAGTGCAGGGGTGGACCATGCATTCCTATATTAAAAAGATATGAATCTTGTAAAGGCGTCGGTGCACCCAGATATTGTGCTTTTGGTGCCAGGCCAGCAAGTGCATTCATACAGTAACAGTAACCCCTCTGTGGTATTGTGGAAGAGTGCAGGGGTGGACCATGCAGTCCTATATTAAAAAGATATGAATCTTGTAAAGGCGTCGGTGCACTCAGATTTTGTGCTTTTGGTGCCAGGCCAGCAAGTGCATTCATACAGTAACAGTAACTCCTCTGTGGTATTGTGGAAGAGTGCAGGGGTGGACCATGCAGTCCTATATTAAAAAGATATGAATCTGGTAAAGGCGTCAGTGCACCCAGATATTGTGCTTTTGGTGCCAGGCCAGCAAGTGAAATCATACAGTAACCCCTCTGTGGTATTGTGGAAGAGTGCAGGGGTGGACCATGCGATTCAAAAAATTAAAATGATATAAATGTGGCACAGGCGTCAGTGCAGCCAAATATTGTGCCTTTCATGGTAGCAAGTGTCTTCAAACCGTAACCATTTGGTGGTATTGTGGAAGAGTGCAGGGTTGGACCCGGCGGTTCAAAAAATTAAAATGATATAAATGTGGCACAGGCGTCAGTTCAGCCAAATAATGTGCCGTTCATGGCAGCAAGTGCTTTCACACCGTAACCCTTTTGTGGTATTGTGGAAGAATTCAGTGCTGGAGGTTTTGTGAATGCAGAAGACATCACTGATCTATTCCGTTACGTCAGCATCAGGGGATTTATAGCTGCTGATTCAGGACTGATTCATTTTTATAAATGTCAGCCGGTCTACAGAGTCGGTGGACAGACACACTCTTTTGTCTGTGACAAAACCTCCAGTGGCACTGAACGTCCTTTCAGAAAGCACGCTAGATGAAGGGCAACCTAGTAGCTGCATAGCATATTGGCTAAATTCTGGCCATTGATCCAATCTCAACACTCAGTAAGCCAGTGGATCATCTGCTGTAAAGGTATCCAGGTCTGCCCTTGCCCCTAGGTAGTCCTGCACCATATGGTGAAGACGCTGGAAATGGGTGCCTACATTTGAAGTCCCTGGGCGTTGTGGACTAAAAATATTTAAAAAAAATCAGTCAAGCGGCCCTGGCCTTCACCACTATTCTTCTCATCATCCACAGCCTCAGAAGCACCTGTGTCATCACTTGGTAACCTACCAGTGCCTGGAAAGGTGTTACACAAGTGTCGCTTTAGAGCGTCCTCACGTTTTTTCATCCTGTGCTCCCTCTGTGCGGGCAGTATGAGCTCTGCAACTTTACCCTTGTATCGTGGATCAAGAAGGGTTGCCAACCAGTAATGATCCCTCTCCTTGATAGCATGAATCCTGGGATCCTTTAGCTGGCTATGCATTATAAGGGAGCCCATGCAGCGTAGGTTGGAGGTGGCATTAGCTTCCAAGTCTTCCTGGTCAATGAGGATGACCGTATCGTGCACTTCCTCCTCCCAGCCACGCACTAGCCCTGGTGTTTCTGGGCACACAAAACCCTCCCTTGAGGAATCCCCACCTTCAATGCCCCCACTACTTAAATATTCCTCCTCCTCCCCCACATCCTCCGGTCTGATCTGAGGAGGACCTGCTGGAATGCTGTCTGCGGAAAGACTGGGGCCTTCAGAGCTAGGGAAGGCCTCCTCTTCCTCCCGCTGCTCTGCCTCTAGAGCCACATCTATAATTCCCAGCAGAGTGTGCTCCAGCAGGAACACTAAAGGAATTGTGTCACTGATGCATGCACTGTCCCTGCTCACCATCCTCGTTGCCTCCTTAAATGGTGACAGTACAGTGCATGCATCCTTGATCATCAGCCACTGCGGAGGGGAAAAAAAAACAAGTTGACCTGAACCTGTCCTTGTGCCATACTCACACAGGTACTCGTTGATGGCCCTCTGCTGCTTGTGCAGACGCTGCAGCATTGCTAATGTCGAGTTCCACCTGGTGGGCATGTCACAGATCAGATGGTTTGTGGGAAGGTGGAATTCTCTTAGAATTTCTGCCAGGCGAACACTTGCTTTGAATGACCGTCTGAAGTGGTGGTAGACTTTTCTGGCCTGGCAGAGAAGCTCTGCCAGCCCTGGGTACTTGGCTAGGAAACGCTGTACCACTAGATTTAGGACATGTGCTAGGCATGGTACATGCGTCAATTTACCCTTGCGTAGGGCGGAGAGAAGGTTGCTGCCATTATCACAGACGATCATTCCCAGCTGAAGCTGGCATGGTGTTAACAATCTCTGCACCTGCTCCTGCAGAGCTGACAGAATTTCTGGCCCGGTGTGGCTACTGTCCCCTAAACAAACCAGCTCAAGCACAGTATGGCATCTTTTTGCTTGAGCCATTGCGTAGCCCCTGTCAGGCCTTGATTTAACTGCCACTTCGCCAGAAACACAGAAGGAGGAGGAGGAAGAGGAAGGTGGTGGTGGAGCAGACAGACCTCATACAAGCAGCTTTCTGGAGGCATGGTGGATGAACAAGCTCCAGCACAGAGCCCCATCTTGGATCCCTCCCAGCTGCAATCAGAGTTACCCAGTGTGCCGTGAAGGAAATGTAACGACCCTGTCCATGCTTGCTAGACCATGTGTCTAAAGCCACATGCACCTAGCTGCTGACAGCCTTTCCCAGTGACTTGATAACATTGTCTTCCACATGCTGGTATAGTGCTGGAATGGCCTTCCGTGAAAAGTAATGGCATTTTGGAACCTGCCACTGTGGTACAGCACATTCAGCAAATTCACGGAAGGGAACAGAGTCCACCAGCTGGAAAGGCAGCAGCTGCAATGCGAGTAATTTTGCTAAGCTGGCATTTAGACACTGTGCTTGGGGATGGTTGGGACTATATTTTTTCTTACGCTGCAGCAGCTGGGGCAACGTAATATGACTGCGTAAATCTTCAGCTGATACTGTCACATTGTGAGGAAGGAGTTGGTACATCCATTACTGTAGCATCATCCCTGTCAGTGGAGGTTGTAGGCAATGACATGGCAGGACATACAGTGGGGGTAGAGACAGATGAGGAGGAGGAGGACCTACGCAAAGTTTTGCACCAACGGGATGTGTGGCAGGTGGTCATATGTCGCCTCAAGCACGTGTTACCCAAGCGTCCGGTGTCTTTCCCACGCTTGAGCCTCATCTGACATAGATTACAAATAGCAACGATGGTGTCTGCTGCACATTTCTTAAAGAACTCCCAGACAGCAGAGTTCCTGCATGTGTGCTTTGAGACAACAGCGCTCTACACCTGAGCAGCTCTGACATCTGATGCCTTGGACTGGCTAGTGCTACGGTTGGTCATAGAAGATGTTGTGCCTCGTGTTTGCTGTGCCTCCTCCTCCCCCTCCTCCTCACTTGATTCCTCTGTTCGATCAGGCACCCAGGTGGAGTCAGTGACCTCATCATCACCCCCTATCTCCTCGTCACTGGAGCCAACTTGGCAGTATGCTGCAGCTGCTGGGGCAACATGAGTGCCAGTTATTTGTGTGTCATCACTGGCACCCCCTTCCTCTAGGTTGATTTTACTCCCTTCCTCAACCTCAGAGATTGAATCAGAGCACTGTAGTTGCTGCGCATCCTCAAGCAGTATGTCACTGTCATTGTAGTCAAACAATACAGCTGACTCCTCCGTGTGTGATAGTGAGGCTATGGCAGGAGTAGCTGTGGACATGGAGGCTGCATTAGATGTTTTGGCAGCTGAGGGAGGGCCGGGGCTGCCGCCAGGTGAGCTAGGCAGCCGCCTAGAGCGCAGTGCCGCCTAGGGCATGCAGCCGGGCCCGACCCCAGTCCACTTTAAAAAATAAAATTGCGGCCGCCGAGATGCGCACTCGCATACACGACACCGGGCTAGGCTCCGCCTCCGCAGCACGCCAGTGGCTGACGCGGCACCGGCACGTTTTGGGGCTGGCAGCAGCATGCGCCCGCCCTCGCATGACGTCAGGCGCTGGAAGAAGGGAAGGCTCTGTCTCCTTGGCTCGACTCGGCTCCTGGCTGTCCTGGTCACTGTGGTCTGGACACGATTGGTACGGGTATAGGGGCGCAAATATATATCCATGATGTTAGCTGGGGGCAATATTTACCCATGATGTGAACTGGGGGCTCAATATACACCCATGATGTGAGCTGGGGCTCAATATATACCCATGATGTGAGCTGGGGGCTCAATATATAGGTTTGGATCTTCTGCTCCAGGATCGCTGAGAGGGGAATCGGTGCCCCTGAGTTTAATCCACCGATCTGCGTACTGTTTGGTGCCTGTTAATCAAATTGGCACCTTAAAGTGTGAGTATATTTCCCTTCCACCTAATATACTCATTGAGTTATCACAGGCTGCGCAATATTTCTCCTTTTTGTATTTTTTCCTTCACCATCTCACCCTCGGAGGACTAGACACTAGACTGGATAGCCCCTACTGGATCTGAAGATACCAAGTGCCAGCGCCTGACACCATCTCTAATATCTGGACTCTCTACTCTAACGGATTTGGGGCAAATATACCCATATGAGCAGGGGGCAAATATACCCATATGAGCTGGGGGGCAAATATACCCATATGAGCTGGGGGGCAAATATACCCATATGAGCTGGGGGCAAATATACCCATATGAGCTGGGCCAAATATACCCATATGAGCTGGGGCAAATATACCCATATGAGCTGGGGGCAAATATAACCATGTGAGCTGGGGCAAATAAAACCATGTGAGCTGGTCTGGGGCAATATATCCATGTGTGAGCTGGTCTGGGGCATATATGCATGTGTGAGCTGGTCTGGGGCATATATGCATGTGTGAGCTGGTCTGGGGCATATATGCATGTGTGAGCTAGCCTGGGGCAGATACCCATGTGTGAGCTGGGGAGCCTGGGGCAAATACCTATGTGTGAGCTGGGGCAGATATCCATGTGTGAGCTGAGGAGCCTGGAGCAGATACCCATGTGTGAGCTAGGGCAGATACCCATGTGAGAGGTGGGGAGCCTGGGCAAATACCCATGTGTGAGCTGGGGCAGATACCCAGGTGTGAGCTGGGGCAAATACCCATGTGTGAGCTGGGCAAAATACCCATGTGTGAGCTGGGGAAAATACCCATGTGTGTGCTGGGGCAGATATCCAGGTGTTAGCTGGGGCAATATATCCATGCCATGTGTTAGCTGGGGCAATATATCCATGCCATGTTTTAGCTGGGGCAATATCTCCATGTGTGAGCTGGAGGCAAATATACCCATGTAAGAGCTGGGGGTAAATGTACCCATGTGAGCTTTCTTTTTTTGGGGGGGTGCAAGTAGCTGGTCTTGCCTAGGGCGCAAAATAGTCTAGCACCGGCCCTGAGCTGAGGTGGACTGTAAAGCACTACAAGCCTGGCTGGCAGAGGACTTGGAGGATGAGGATGGCCTGGTTAGCCAATCCACCAAATCCTCTGTATGTTGCTGCTGTTTAAGACGGCCAGCACCAGTTAGAAAGGACAAGTGTGCCCCTGCAGAGGATGCACCACGTCCACCACGACCAGAAGCACAGCCTGCCGACACAGGGGCTGCTTGCCCTCTTATCTGTGTCTGGGAGCGTCTGCCTGTCCTTTTTGTTCTTTCAGACATGGTGAGTGATATATAGATTAAATATATACAGAACTCTGGTTGGGGGGTTTTCTGTGGAGGCGTTGATTTATAGATATAAGTTTTGGGTTTGCAGCCTACGAGGTGTTGCACATAATCTCAACAAAATGTGCAAATGTAATAGAGAAAACAGTAGATGGTCCTGGTGGCGCAGTAGTGTACTATAAATCGTATAAACCCTAGCCTGATATTAGGCCCTACAGGTGCTCGTACTAGAGTCTAAGATCTAAAAATGTCGCCAGGAACCTTCAGGTCCCGAGAGACGTACAATTAAAAATGAGAAGTGCAAATTACAATTGATACATAAATGCAGTAGCAAAACCGAGAGACATGCAAGGATTATGTATAACAATAAAGTGCATGTGCTTATGAAACCATTCTTAAGTAAAGTGCATACACAGGTGGTGCGCTAAAAGCGCAAATCGCTGATAGTTCTTTGGAGGGTTGTACAGTCAATAAGTCCTAAGCCACAGTAAAGTGCACGTGCAAAAGTGCAAATAACATGAAATAGAACCGGAAAAATTTTGTGGCCACTAGTGGTTGCACAGCGTATGAGCCATGTTGTAGAGATAAACGGTCCACTGCCACAGCTTCTCTCCTCAATGGGTGGTTTATATAAGGGGAGAGAGAAGAAAAAAATAATAATAGTGCAGGCTGCTTCAGGTATTTATGGTGAGGATAGAACAAGAATCTCACTCACGGATTACAGAGTCTAGTGTGTCCCTGGCTCTGGGTTGAAGCGCCTCACACCAGATATAGGGTGGCGTATCCCTTCTTTGTCCTACGGTTGGCCTCAGATGAAATGCAAGCAGATAGACAGTGCTCCCATAGCGTTACACATTCGGTAAAAGTGGCAGCAAGTTAAAAAGCTGATCAATCTCACTCACCAATGGTGGAGCCTCGGTTTTCTCAGGCTCGGCTTGTAAGCATATGGTACCATTTAAATCGGTGTGTACCTCACCTCTCTCGCCTGGAACGTCTGTTTCTTTCCTTCTTCTATGCTGGTACTCCACCTCCATAAAAATTTAGGGAGGAAAGAGGGGGGAAAGACCAGGGTAATAAACTAGACGTGGCTCTTGTGGAGCAGCTTCCACAGTCTAGATGGTCTTAAATGAATAAAAAAATCTAAATAAAATTAAAAAGCTGAGACCCAAGAGTAAAAACGTCAAAGGGTTTATTAGCATTACATAAAATAAGTCAGGGGGGGGAATTACACTGAACGCGTTTCGGCACTTAACCTGTGCCTTCCTTTAGCAGTGTGGTGTATGGGGGTAAACTGCTAGCAGTGTGGTGTATGTTTTTTTTTACCCACATACACCACACTGCTAGAGGAAGGCAGAAGTGTGCTGTGGGACTTAACTCTGTGAGCCCATGATTGGACAAAATTTGTTCTATTAAAATACCTGAGATACAGGTATATCTAACCAGGCACATACTGTGTGATTCATTTTGCATTCAGATTTCAATCATTTAAAGACTGTAAAAAAAAAATTGCCATATTTTTCATTAAAACCTTTGTGGTTATATATTCTATAGGGCATTCTTGTTATAACAAAATGTGAGATGGGAACCTGTTACTGCAGTTTTCTGAGAAAATATAAAATTTTAACCAAAAAATGATAAAAAAAAAAAGAAATATTTCCTTTGTGTTTTGGAACATGTTTTATGTTTTAGGAATAATATGACTATGTATAGAAACTAAATAAATTAAATAAATATTGACCTTGCTCCCAGCGTGGGAAATGAGAAGGTGAGTAATGGCAGTGGCATTGCTCATTTTCTACATGACAATTGGACAATACCATCGCTTTGGAACTAAAAATAAATAAATAAATATTGTTTTCTTTTAGATTTTACATGGTCAGGTTTGGTATTAACCACTTCAATGCTAAGGACGCGCTCAGCGCGTCCTCAGCATTACCGCTGGTATGCGGAGGACGCGCTGAGCGCGTCCTCGCATTGGGGTCAGCGTTCGGCCGGGTTCCGGCCGATCGCTGCGCCCTCCGTGCGGGCTGACATCCTGGATGTCAGCCCGGCATCCGGAGCAGTGGCCGCCATTATTAGGTGTCATCGCGCCCCCGCGATGACACCTAATTCAGGCGCCCCCCCCCGCATGTGCGGAGGAGGCGCCTGAAAGGGAGGGGGGGAGGTCCTTCGGACCTCTCTCCCTCCCGATCGGCGGCACACAGGGGCTTAACCCAGGCATCATTTGGAAGGGCACAGCCTGCCCTTCCAAATGATGCCTGGCATTAACCCCTGGGGAGCTGGATCGCAAATCGGCGCTGAAAAGCGCCGATTCGCGATCCTTCCCGGAGCTGGCCGACATCTTGGATGTCGGCCAAGCTTCCGGGAACTCCCCCAGAGGACTGGCGTCATCGTGCGTAGCACGATGACGCCAGTCCTACAGTTAACCCCTAACTGCCACGAACTGTGGAGATAGGAGTTCCAATGAACTCCCTATCTCCCGATCCGTGGCAGTTAGGGGTTAAATTTTTGATATGGTTGGATCGGCCAGAGCATGGCCGTTCCAACGATACCAAACATGAAAGTAAAAAAATTTGTAAAAAGAAAAATAAAAATAAAAAAAAATTAAAAAACAAAATTAAAAATAAAAAATAAACACTTTTTTTTTATTTTTTTTTGGTTTGTTAATGCAGCAATATTGTTCCCATTTCAATTATAATGTGAACAATGATGCTGCATTAACGATTTTTGTATGCGGTGCGTTTGTTAAAAATGGTGTCATTTTCCCCAAAAAAAAATGTAACGAGACCCCATCTCTAATTTTTTTTAACAAGCGCACCCCATACAAATATAACCGCAATTGCTCGCGCATGGTAAAAATGTGGAAAAAAACACTTTACACATTGTAAATTATTGAAAATACATATTTTATTGCATTTTTTGTTATAATATACAAACATGACATAACGTATACATATAATAATGACATATTATGAATCTACCGAGTCTGACGGAAAGAACGATATATAATATGTCGGTGTCATATACTAAAATAAGCCTTCAAAACACGTTTAAACATGATGCGCAAAACAGGTAAAAAATGACCTCAGCACAGGGGCGGGAAAAGCCTCAGCAGCGAAAGGGTTAATGCAAAGGCCAGACTCTGCACTGTCCAATGACACCTCACTTGACCGGTGTAAAGATTAGTGATGTAGGGTTCCGAAGTTTCCCGCAGTGCTCTTCGCTGCAGTGCGGCGGTTTAGGTTTTTGATGTAAAGAGTAGGGATGAGCTGTTCAGTTCGGACGGTTTGGAGTTCGACCCAAACTTAGCCTGTTCGATTAGATCGCGAACACCGAACATTTCAAGGTGTTCGCCGCATGTTCGACCACAATGGATCACAATGCATTTTCCCACTGGCCTGAAGCTCCTAATTGGCTACAGACTTGCACCTGACCACAGGTTCAACACTATGCCAATCACCGCTCAGAGTCCTGATTGGGCAAATTTTGCCCAATCATGGGCTCACAGAGCTAAGTACCGCAGCACACTATATAACGTTTCCACGCACCGTTTCTGCACGCATTTCAGAGGAGAATTCAGAGGAGATAGTTGTGTCTTGTTACTGCCGGTCTGCCATGCTACTGGGGGGGTCTGGGGGGTCTCATTTCTACCAAATATCAGGGGATTTAGGTCATGTGTGTCTTGTCACTGTGCCAGCAAGTTTTTTGGGGGTTTACAACTTTCTTTAAAACATTTGTGAATTGAGGTGATCTTCTGTGTCTTGTAGGCTCGTGCACCGATTTTTTTTTCGGTTCGATTCGGTTTGATTTTTCGGATTTTTAAACTTTTCGATTCGGCCCGTTTCGACCGATTTCGGTTTCGATTCGATTCGGTTCGGCCCGTTTTTCGGGTACATTTTTTTTTCGGAATTTCGACCATTTTTCGGATTTTCGTGTCACTGTGCTCGGTTTTTGTATCGACTTTTCGTAATTTCGGAAATTTTCGTTTTTCGGAATTGCACATTTTTCGGAATATCGACCATTTTTCGTATTTTTCGTGTCATTTTGCCCGTTTTTTGTATCGACTTTTAGTTTTTTCGAAAAATTTTCGTTTTTCAGAAATTTTCGTTTTTACAAAATTTTCGTTTTTCAGAAATTTTCGTTTTTACAAAATTTTCGTTTTTCAGAAAATTTTAGTTTTTCGTAAAATTTTCGTTTTTCGGAAAATCTGTTCTCCTTGTTTGACACATTTCAAGTCCATTCGAAAAATCCGAAAAGTTTCGTTTCGGCTCGGAAAACATTTCGGATCTGAAATTTTCGGATCTAAAATATTTCGGAAATTCGGCCGCATCCGAAAACACGAATCGGGAAATTTCGTGAAAATTACGAAATTCCGAAACCCGAAACGCACATCCTGAGTGTCTTGTCACACAGCCAGCAAGTCTTTTGGGGCTCACTAATTTCTTTAAAACATTTGTGAATTGAGGTGGTCTGTGTCTTGTCACACATCCAGTACCACGCAGTATTTTGGGGCTCACTAATTTCTTTAAAACATTTGTGAATTGAGGTGATCTGTGTCTTGTCACACATCCAGTACCACGTAGTATTTTGGGGCTCACTAATTTCTACAAAACATTTGTGAATTGAGGTGATCTGTGTCTCGTCACACATCAAGTACCACGCAGTATTTTGGGGCTCACTAATTTCTTTAAAACATTTGTGAATTGAGGTGATCTGTGTCTTGTCACACATCCAGTACCACGCAGTATTTTGGGGCTCACTAATTTCTACAAAACATTTGTGAATTGAGGTGATCTGTGTCTCGTCACACATCCAGTACCACGCAGTAATTTGGGGCTCACTAATTTCTTTAAAACATTTGTGAATTGAGGTGATCTGTGTCTTGTCACACATCCAGTAACACGCAGTATTTTGGGGCTCACTAATTTCTACAAAACATTTGTGAATTGAGGTGATCTGTGTCTCGTCACACATCCAGTACCACGCAGTATTTTGGGGCTCACTAATTTCTTTAAAACATTTGTGAATTGAGGTGATCTGTGTCTTGTCACACATCCAGTACCACGCAGTATTTTGGGGCTCACTAATTTCTACAAAACATTTGTGAATTGAGGTGATCTGTGTCTCGTCCCACATCCAGTACCACGCAGTATTTTGGGGCTCACTCATTTCTACAAAACATTTGTGAATTGAGGTGATCTGTGTCTCGTCACTGGCTGCCAGCTATCAGTGTGTCTCACTGAGTTATACCAGAGTTCTTTAAATCTTTACACCAGAGTTCAATCAGAGTTCTGTATATATTAATCTATATATCACTCACCATGTCTGAAAGAACAAAGAGGACAGGCAGACGCTCCCAGACACAGATAAGAGGGCAAGCAGCCCCTGTGTCGGTAGGCTGTGCCTCTGGTCGTGGTGGACGTGGTGCATCCTCTGCAGGGGCACGCTTGTCCTTTCTAACTGGTGCTGGCCGTCTTAAGCAGCAGCAACATACAGAGTACTTGGTGGATTGGCTAACCAGGCCATCCTCATCCTCCGAGTCCTCTGCCAGCCAGGCTTCTAGTGCTTTACAGTCCACCTTAGCTGCCAAAGCCTCTAATGCAGCCTCCATGTCCACAGCTACTCCTGCCGTAGCCTTGCTATCACACACGGAGGAGTCAGCTGAATTGTTTGACTACAATGAGAGTGACATGCTGCTTGAGGATGCGCAGCAAGTACAGTGCTCTGATTCAATCTCTAAGGTTGAGCAAGGGAGTATAATCAACCTAGAGGAAGGGGGTGCCAGTGATGACACACAAATAACTGGCACTCATGTTGCCCCAGCAGCTGCAGCATACTGCCAAGTTGGCTCCAGTGACGAGGAGATAGGGGGTGAAGATGACAATGATGATGAGGTCACTGACTCCACCTGGGTGCCAGATCGAACAGAGGAATTAAGTGAGGAAGAGGGGGAGGAGGAGGCACAGCAAACACGAGGCACAAAATCCTCTGTGACCAACCGTAGCACTAGCCAGTACAAGGCATCACATGTCAGAGCTGCTCCGGTGCAGAGCGCTGTTGTCTCAAAGAACACGTGCAGGAACTCTGTTGTCTGGGAGTTCTTTAAGAAATGTGCAGTAAAGCGCAGCGTTGCTATTTGTAATCTATGTCAGATGAGGCTTAAGCGTGGGAAAGATACCGGACACTTGGGTACCACGTGCTTGAGGCGACATATGAACAAGTGCCACACATCCCGTTGGCGCAAAACTTTGCGTAGGTCCTCCTCCTCCTCATCTGTCTCTACCCCCACTGTATGTCCTGCCATGTCATTGCCTACAACCTTCACCGACAGGGATGATGCTACAGTAATGGATGTACCAGCTCCTTCCTCACAATGTGACAGTATCAGCTGAAGATTTACGCAGTCAGATTACGTTGCCCCAGCTACTGTAGCGTAAGAAAAAATATAGTCCCAACAATCCCCAAGCACAGTGTCTAAATGCCAGCTTAGCAAAATTACTCGCATTGCAGCTGCTGCCTTTCCAGCTGGTGGACTCTGTTCCCTTCCGTGAATTTGCTGAATGTGCTGTACCACAGTGGCAGGCTCCAAAACGCCATTACTTTTCACGGAATGCCATTCCAGCACTATACCAGCACGTGGAAGACAATGTTATCAAAGTCACTGGGAAAGGCTGTCAGCAGCTAGGTGCATGTGGCTTTAGACACGTGGTCTAGCAAGCATGGACAGGGTCGTTACATTTCCTTCACGGCACACTGGGTAACTCTGATTGCAGCTGGGAGGGATCCAAGATGGGGCTCTGTGCTGGAGCTTGTTCATCCACAACGCCTCCAGAAAGCTGCTTGTATGAGGTCTGTCTGCTCCACCACCACCACCTCTTCCTCCTCCTCCTTCTCCTTCTCTGTCTCTGGCGAAGTGGCAGTTAAACCCACGCCTGACAGGGTCTATGCAATGGCTCAAGCAAAAATATGCCATACTGTGCTTGAGCTGGTTTGTTTAGGGGACAGTAGCCACACCGGCTCATAAATTCTGTCAGCTCTGCAGGGGCAGGTGCAGAGATGGTTAACACCACGCCAGCTTGAGCTGGGATTGATCATCTGCGATAATGGCAGCAACCTTCTCTCCGCCCTACGCAAGTGTAAATTGATGTATGTTCCATGCCTAGCACACGTCCTAAATCTGGTGGTACAGCGTTTCCTAACCAAGTACCCAGGGCTGCCAGTGCTTCTCATCCAGGACAGAAAAGTCTACAGCCACTTCAGACGGTCATTCCCAGCAAGCGTTCGCCTGGCAGAAATTCAAAGAGAATTCCACCTTCCCACAAACTGTCTGATCTGTGACATGCCCACCAGGTGGAACTCGTCATTAGCAATGCTGCAGCGTCTGCACAAGCAGCAGAGGGCCCTCAACGAGTACCTGTGTGAGTATGGCACAAGGACAGGTTCAGGTCAACTTGTTTTTTTTCCCCCCCGCAGTGGCTGATGATCAAGGATGCATGCACTGTACTGTCACCATTTGAGGAGGCAACGAGGGTGGTGAGCAGGGACAGTGCATGCATCAGTGACACAATTCCTTTAGTGTTCCTGCTGGAGCACACTCTGCGGAGAATTATAGATGTGGCTCTAGAGGCAGAGCAGCGGGAGGAAGAGGAGGCCTTCCCTAGCTCTGAAGGCCCAGTTTTTCCACAGACAGCATTCCAGCGGGTCTTACTCAGATCAGACAGGAGGAGGATGAGGAGGAGGAGGAATATTTAAGTAGCGGGGGCATTGAAGGTGGGGATTCCTCAAGGGAGGGTTTTGTGTGCCCAGAAACAGAAGGGCTAGTGCGTGGCTGGGAGGAGGAAGTGCACAATGGGGTCATCCTCATTGACCAGGAAGACTCAGAAGCTAATGCCACCTCCAACCTATGCTGCATGGGCTCCCTAATGATGCAAAGCCTGCTAAAGGACCCCAGGATTTGTGCTATCAAGGAGAGGGATCATTGCTGGATGGCAACCCTTCTTCATCCACGATACAAGGGTAAAGTTGCAGAGCTCATCCTGCCTGCACAGAGGGAGCACAGGATGAAAAAACTTGAGGACGCAATAAAGCGACACTTATGTAACACCTTTCCAGGCACTGGTAGATTACCAAGTGCTGACACACGTGCTTCTGAGGCTGCGGGTGATCAGAGGAATAGTAGTGAAGGCCAGGGCCGCTTGACTGATGCTTTTTTAAATTTTTTTAGTCCTCGACGCCCAGGGACGTCAAATGTAGGCACCCATTGCCAGCATCTTCACCATATGGTGCAGGACTACCTAGGGGCAAGGGCAGACCTGGATACCTTTACAGCAGATGATCCACTGACTTACTGGGTGTTGAGATTGGATCACTGGCCAGAATTTAGCAAATATGCTATGCAGCTACTAGGTTGCCCTTCATCTAGCGTGCTTTCCGAAAGGACTTTCAGTGCTGCTGGAGGTTTTGTCACAGACTAAAGAGTGCGTCTGTCCACCGACTATGTAGACTGGCTGACATTTATAAAAATGAATCAGTCCTGGATCAGCAGCTATCAATCCCCTGATGCTGAAGTAATGGAATAGATCGGGGATGTCCTCTTCTGCATTCACAAAACCTCCAGCACTGAACTCTTCCACAATACCACAAAAGGGTTACAGTGTGAAGGCACTTGCTGCCATGAAAGGCACAATATTTGGCTACACTGAGGCCTGTGCCAGATTTATATCATTTTAATTTTTTGAACCGCAGGGTCCAACTCTGCACTCTTCCACAATACCACAGTGGGGTTACTGAATGATGATACTTGCTGGCCTGGCACCAAAGGCACACTATCTGGGTGCACTGACGCCCATTACCAGATAAAAAACTTTTCAATATAGGACCACATGGTCCACCCCTGCACTCTTCCACAATACCACAGAGGGGTTACTGTATGATGATACTTTCTGGCCTGGCATTAAAGGCACAATATCTGGGTGCACTGACGCCCATTACTAGATAAAAAACTTTTCTTTATAGGACCACATGGTCCACCACTGCACTCTTCCACAATAGAACAGAGGGGTTACTGTATGATGATACTTGCTGGCCTGGCATTAAAGGCACAATATCTGGGTGCACTGACGCCCATTACCAGATAAAAAACTTTTCAATATAGGACCAAATGGTCCACCCCTGCATTCTTCCACAATACCACAGAGGGGTTACTGTATGATAGTACTTGCGGGCCTGGCACCAAAAGCACAATATTTGGGTGCACTGCCACTGACGCCTGTATCAGATTCATATCCTCAGAGGGGTTACGGAGTGACGGCACTGTTGGGGACGCTAAAGGACCAATTTTAAAGCACCTATTGTTACTTTGATCCAAAGCCTGCATACGTTTCACAATATTTTTGCCAAAAAAATCAGTAAACTTTTTCTGCGCGTCCGAAAATTGTCTCCTCTTTTCATTCAGACTGCTGCCCCAAGCAGTTGTTTATGGATAGATCAAAGGAAAAGCATTTACCGTCATAAATGAAACTTCATTTTTTTGTTTTTAAGTGTTTCTATACATCCTAGAAATCCGCCACTTCACGGGCAGGTTATGGGGACCTCCTAGGCACGATATTTGAAGGAATTTTTGGTTTTTATTTTTAAACCTTATTTCATGGAAAACTCACTGTCCCTTTAAAAACTTTTTTTTTAAACTTTTTGTCCTTGTTTCTTGTCCCCCAGGGCACTACCCGGACCCCCATATACCTTTTATGGCAAAAATGTAGCATATATGCCCTCTTGGAGGGCACTCTAAAAACCTAATTTTCGGCCCCATTGCCTTTGCAGTGGGTTCGAGTTCGGGTTTGGTCCCGAACATATGGGAAGTTCGTGTTCGGCCTCGAACCGAACTCGGGGGGTGTTCGGCTCATCCCTAGAGAGTTGTAATAATGGATTGTACCATCACCCATCACCTCCACACTTGTTGGTGACATGAGAAATGTGATGGTTAGTTAGTGCAGCATCATTGTTTACTTTATAATTGAAAAGTGAAAAATATTAATTTTGGAAAAAAAGTAAATATATATATATTTTGCTATTTAAAACCTGGTCATGTTTGGTATCATTCTATGACCTTTCCAGTGATACCTAATTTGACCTTGTAGCTGCTATGGAGTTGTAGATACATGGATCCAAATGCAGACATAGTTATCCTTACTCTGGGCCTATTCTGAGGCATGGGACTGGAGCTGCTGCTCCATCTGCCTCTATGTTAATCCGGCCCTGCCTACCAGTGCCTGGAAAGGTGTTACACAAGTGTCGCTTTAGAGCGTCCTGAAGTTGTTTCATCCTGTCCTTCCTCTGTGAGGGCAGGATGAGCTCTGCAACTTTACCCTTGTATCGTGGATCAAGAAGGGTTGCCAACCAGTAATGATCCCTCTCCTTGATAGCACGAATCATGTGGTCCTTTAGCAGGCTTTGCAGGATAAGGGAGCCCATGCAGCATAGGTTGGAGGTGGCATTAGCTTCCGAGTGTTCCTGGTCGCTGAGGATGACCGTATCGTGCACTACCTCCTCCCAGCCAAGTACTAGTCCTTGGGTTTCTGGGGACTCAAAACCCTCCATTGAGGAATCCCCACCATTAATGCCCCAACAACTTAAATATTCCTCCTCCTCCTCATCCTCCTCCTGTCTGATCTGAGGACCCGCAGGAATGCTGTCTGCGGAAAGACTGGGGCCTTGAGAGCTGTGGAACTCCTCCTCTTCCTCCCGCTGCTCTGCCTCTAGTGCCACATCTATAATTCCCCGCAGAGTGTGCTCCAGCAGGAACACTAAAGAATTGTGTCACTGATGCATGCACTGTCCCTGCTCACCATCCTCGTTGCCTCCACAAATGTTGACAGTACAGTGCATGCATCCTTGATCATCAGCCACTGCGGGGGAGGAAAAAAACAAAGTTGACCTGAACCTGTCCTTGTGTCATACTCACAAAGGTACTCATTGATGGCCTTCTGCTGCTTGTGCAGACGCTGCAGCATTGCCAATGTTGAGTTCCACCAGGTGGGCATGTCACAGATCAGACGGTTTGTGGGAAGGTAGAATTCTCTTTGAATTTCTGCCAGGCGAACACTTGTTGGGAATGATCGTCTGAAGTGGCTGCAGACTTTCCTGGTCTGGCTGAGAAGCTCTGCCAGCCCTGGGCACCTGGTTAGGTAACACTGTACCACCAGATTTAGGACCTGTTCTAGGCATGGTACATGCGTCAACTTACCCAGGCGTAGGGCGGAGAGAAGGTTGCTGCCATTATCACAGATGACCATTCCCAGCTGAAGCTGGCGTGGTGTTAACCATCTCTGCACCTGTCCCTGCAGAGCTGACAGAATTTCTGGCCCGGTGTGGCTCCTGTCCCCTAAACAAACCAGCTCAAGCACAGTATGGCATCTTTTTGCTTAAGCCATTACATAGCCCCTGCCACACGTCGGTTTAACTGCCACTTTGCCAGAGACAGAGAAGGAGGAGGATGAGGAAGAAGAAGAGGTGGTGGAGCAGACAGACCTCATATAATGGTCGGAGCTGTGGCAATTGAGTTTTAACGTGGATAAGTGCGAGATAATGCACCTGGGACGTAAAAACCCAAGGGCTGAATATAGAATATTTGATACAGTCCTAACCTCAACATCTGAGGAAAGGGATTTAGGGGTTATTATTTCAGAGGATCTAAAGGTAAGTAGTCAATGTAATAGAGCAGCAGGAAATGCTAGCAGAATGCTTGGTTGTGCAGGGAGAGGTATTAGCAGTAGGAAAAGGGAAGTGCTCATGCCACTGTACAGAGCACTGGTGAGACCTTACTTAGAGTACTGTGTGCAGTACTGGAGACCGTAGAGACAGAGGAGATATGATAGAAACATTTAAATACGTAAAGGGAATCCACAAGGTAGAGGAAGGGAGTATATTTAAAAGAAAACAAAATAGCAAAACAAGAGGACATAGTCTTAGATTAGAGGGGCAAAGTTTTAAAAGTCTTCTAATCTTCCATGCCTAATTCTCGGGGACTTCAACATTCCCATTGACGATCCTTCCGCTCCTGCTGCCTCCAAACTTCTTTCACTCACGTCCTCCCTTGGACTCACACAATCCTCCCTCCTCCCTACCCACCGCGATGGTCACGTTATTGACCTGGTCTTTTCCAACCTCTGCTCCATTTCTGAGTTCAAATGTCACCCTTTCCCCATCTCTGACCACCACCTTCTCTCTTTCAACCTATCTGGACTTCCTAAACACCCTGCTCCCCCACCCCGCACACACACTCGCAGAAATCTACATGCTGTGGACCCCCATCAATTCTCCAACCTACTTCACCACCTCCCTCATACCTCATCCTTCACCTGCCCTGATGCTGCCACTAATCACTACAACACTACGCTTATCTCTGCTCTAGACACTCTTGCTCCTCTTCGACTCTGCAAGGCCCCACGCCGCCAGCTTCAGCCCTGGCACACCCTCCAAACTCGCTACCTGCAAAGATGCTCCCGCACTGCAGAGCGTGCCTGGAGGAAATCCCACTCTGAAGCTGATTTTGTTCACTTCAAGTTTATTCTCCGGTCATACACCTCTGCCCTCCACTTGGCCAAACAATCCTTCTTCTCATCTCTTATATCTACGCTGTCCTCCAACCCTAAACGGCTCTGGTCCACCTTCAACACCCTCCTCCACCCACCTGCACCTCCCCCCTCAGCTGCCTTCAGCGCTCAAGACCTGGCAGACTACTTCCTCAGTAAAACTCTAACTATCAGAAGCAACATCCCAGCACAAGATAGTTATCTGCCACCTCCACTCCCACAGGTCCCCTCTGCCACCCTCTGCCGCTTCCTCCCAACCACTGAGGAGGAAGTCAATTCCTTATTGTCCTCCTGACATCTCACCACGTGCCCGCTCGACCCCATTCCCTCACATCTAATTCCTCCCCTCTCCTCCTCCCTCACCCCTGCTCTCACACACATCTTCAACCTATCTCTCTCCACTGGCTCCTTTCCATCCGCTTCAAACACGCGCTAGTTACCCCTTTACTAAAGAAACCATCCCTAGACACCAACTCTCCATCCAACTACCGCCCTGTATCCCTGCTTCCCTTCACATCAAAGCTCTTAGAAAAACTAGTCTTCAACCGCCTCTCCCTCTTCCTGTCCTCCAATTCCCTACTTGACCCCCTGCAATCTGGCTTCCGTCCGCTACACTCAACTGAAACTGCCCTCACCAAAGTCACCAACGACCTCCTAACTGCTAAAAAACACGGCCACTATTCTATTCTCATCCTGCTTGACCTCTCGGCTGCTTTTGACACTGTTGACCACCCCCTCCTTCTACAGACCCTCAACTCTCTGGGTCTCGGTGACACTGCACTTGCTTGGGTTGACTCCTATTTATCCAACAGGTCCTTCTGTGTGTCCTTTGCTGGTAACTCCTCCTCTTCATTGCCTCTATCTGTTGGTGTACCTCAAGGCTCTGTCCTTGGTCCTCTGCTCTTTTCCTACTACACCTCCTCCCTGGGCAAAATCATCAACAGCTTTGGCTTTAATTACCACCTCTACGCTGATGACACTCAGATCTACCTCTCTACCCCTGATCTCTCTCCCCCTGTCCTTTCAAAAGTCAGTGACTGTTTATCTGGCATCTCCTCCTGGATGGCCTCCCACCACCTAAAGATCAACATGTCAAAGACTGAGCTCCTACTTATTCCTCCCTCCAATGCCTCCCCACCTCCTGACTTCTCTATCACGGTGGAGGGTATCACCATCTCCCCATCAAACCAAGTTCGCTGTCTTGGAGTTACACTGGACTCTGCTCTTTCCTTCATCCCCCACATCAAGTCTCTTTCCTCCTCCTGCTGATACCAACTGCGTAATATTTCCAGAATTCGGCCATTTCTTACCGCTGTCACCACAAAACAACTCATACACGCCCTGGTAATCTCCCGACTCGACTATTGCAATAATCTCTTATCTGGCCTCCCTCTGTCCCGCCTCTCCCCCTACAATCCATCCTGAACGCCTCCGCCAGGCTAATTCACCTCACCCGCCGCTCTGTCTCTGCCGCTCCCCTCTGCGAGTCCCTTCACTGGCTCCCCATCCACTGCAGAATTAAGTTCAAAATCCTTATCCTTACCTACAAAACCTCATTAACTCAGCGCCCCACTACCTGTCCTCACTAATCACCAAATACACCCCAGCCCGCTCCCTAAGGTCAAACAGTGACCTGCGCCTAGCTTCTCCCCGCATCACCTCTTCCCATGATAGACTGCAGGATTTCTCACGCGCAGCCCCACTCTCTGGAACGCTCTCCCTCGTGCTGTCAGACTTTCCCCTAACTTCTCTTCCTTCAAACGCTCCCTGAAAACATTCCTATTTAGGGAAGCCTACCACCCAACTCACTGACGCAACCATCAATCACTCTCACCTTACAGTCCTCTCCTCCTGTTTCCAACCCCAACCCTCCTAGATTGTGAGTTCCTACGGGAATAGGGCCCTCATCTCCTCCTGTACTGTTTGTCAAATGTTGTTCAATGTATTGTAACCCTGTCTGTACTGTGCTTATTGTACAGCGCTGCGGAATATGCTGGCGCTTTATAAATAAATAATAATAATAATAATAAAAGTAACATCAGGAAGCATTATTTTACTGAGAGGGTGGTGGATACATGGAACAGCCTTCCAGCTGAAGTGGTAGAGGCCAAAACAGTAATTGAATTTAAGCAGGCATGGGATAGGCATAAGGCTATACTAAACAAAAGATAAATCCAGGTAAAGTATCCATGTAATTGGGCAGACTAGATGGGCCGAAAGGTTCTTATCTGCCGACATTTTTCTATGTTTCTATGTTTCTATAATCAGCTTTCTGGAGGCGTGGTGGATGAATAATCTCCAGCACAGAGCCCCGTCCTGGATCCCTCCCAGCTGCAAGCAGAGTTACCCAGTGTGCCGTAAAGGAAATGTAATGGCGCTGTTCATGCTTGCTGGACCATGTGTCTAAAGTAATGTGCACATTGCTGCTGACTGCCTTTCTCAATGACTCCATAACATTGTGTTCCACGTGCTGGTATAGTGCTGGAATGGCCTTCCAAGAAAACACCTGACGTTTTGAAAACTGCCACTGTGGTACAGCACATTCGGCAAATTCACAGAAGGAGGCAGACTCCACCAGCTGGAAAGGTAGCAGCTGTAATGCAAGTAATTTTGCCAAGCTGGCATTTAGACACTGTGCAAGGAGATGGTTGGGACTATATTTTTTCTTACGCTGCAGCAGCTGGGGCAATGAAATCTGACTGCGTAAATCTGCAGCTGATGGGATACTGTCACATTCTGAGAAAGGACCTGGTACACCCATTACTATAACATCATTCCTATCAGTGGAGGTTGTAGACATGGCATGACATATAGTGCGGGTAGAGACAGATGAGGACCGATGGGAAGTGTTGTGCTAACGGGATGCATGACAGGTGGTCATATGTCGCTTCAAGCATGTGGTACCCAAGCGGCTGATGTTTCTCCCACGATTCTTCAGACATAGCTTACAAATAGCAATGCTGTGGTCTGCTGCACATGTCGTGAAGAACTCCTAGACAGCAGAGTTTCTGGACGTGTGCTTTGAGTCAACAGTGCTCTGTACCTGAGCAGCTCTGACATCTGATGCCTTGGACTGGCAACGGTTGCTCATAGAGGACGTTCTGCCTCGCTTTTGTTGTGCCTCCTCCTCCTCACTTGACTCTTCTGTTCGATGAGGCACCCAGGTGGAGTCAGTGACCTCATCATCATCATCACCCCCTATCTCATCATCACTGGAGCCAACTTGGCAGTGTGCTGCAGCTGCTGGGAGAACATGAGTGCCAGTTCTTTGTGCGTCACTGGCACCCAATCCCTCTAGGCTGATTATACTCCATTCCTCAACCTCAGAGTTTGAATCAGAGCACTGGAGGTGCTGCGCATCCTCAAGCAGCATGTCACTGTCATTGTAGTCAATCAATTCAGCTGACTCCTCCGTGTGATGGTGAGGCTACAGCAGGAGTAGCTGTGGACATGGAGGCTGAATTAGATGTTTTGGCAGCTGAGGTTGACTGTAAACCACTACAAGCCTGACTGACAGAGGACTTGGAGGATGAGGATGGCCTGGTTAGCCAATCCTGTAAATTCTCTGTATGTGTCTGCTGCTTAAGACGGCCAGCACCAGTTAGAAAGGACAAGCGTGCCCCTGCAGAGGATGCACCACGTTCACGATGACCAGGGGCACAGTCTTCCAACACAGAGGCTGCTTGCCCTCTTATCTGTGTCTGGGAGCGTCTGCCTGTCCTTTTTGGCCTTTCTAACATGGTAAGTGAGATATAGATTAAAGATATGCAGAACTCGGATTCAACTCTGGTATAAAGATTGGAGATATGCAGAACTCTGATTCAACTGTGTTATCTAGAGTAAAGATATTCAGAACTCTGCTATAAGTCAGCTACTTCACTGATATTTTCCCTGCAAGCCTGCCAATGTCCTCTACTCTCTCTCTGATTCACTTTCTCTCCTGCAGGCTGAAACACCCTGATAGCTGGCAAGACTCAGATTCAACTCTGAATAGATAAAGATACAGATTAAAGATACAGATGAACTCTGATTCAACTGTGGTATTCTATGGTATCTAGAATTAGATTAAAGATATAGCAGAGTTCTGGAAAATCTGTATAACTCAGTGATACACCCTGTCCCTGATAGCTGGCAGTGCCAACACACAGATTCAAATTCCCAGAACTCTGGTATAACTCAGTGATACACCCTGATATGCAACAATCTCCTCTCCTCTCTGATTCACTTCTGCAACACACATGCTGGGGCTGCGGGGAAGCCTTATATAGTGTGCTGCGGGACTTAAAATTTGCCCAATCAGGACTCTGAGCCCTGATTGGCATAGTCTTGCACCTGACCTGTGGTGCAAGTGGAAAAGTGCATTGTGGTCCATTGTGGTGCATTGCGAGCGAACAAGTGGAAATGTTCGCTGTTCGACGAACGGTCGAATGGCCAATGTTCAATGCAAACTCATGTTTGCATCGAGCCGCCATCCCTACCGTACAACAGGTTATGTGACCATGGTTAAAATAACAAGGTTATGTATCATGTGCTATACTGCAATAGGTCACATAATACTCTGACGTATAGTATATGGTGCTTTGACATGATACACGCATCATACATGTTGTATGGTGCGCATGTATCCTCTGTGTTGTGATGCTAGATTTTACTGAGTGTCACATGTATTCTCATCATTACCACATCCTTCAAAACCTAGCACCAGGATCATGCATGTGGATTTGTGCGAGACACACAGATGATGTGCATCACAAATGTCTCTGGCACAAATCATGCACATGATAATTGATAATTCTCAATTCTTGCATCACATCTACAGGATTGTGGCAATGCATATTGGTGACTGACAATGTTCCTAGCAAAAAATGATTAGAGGTGTTTGTTCTTTATAAAAGAAATTTATTTATCTCACAGGACATTTCTTGCAATGTCAGAAATGATGGTGAACAAAATCATATTTTCTAAATGTCCACTAATGTATCATTAGGGATTGTAACATGTTAATATCTTCAAAGTGATGATACTTCTTGACTTGTGTTGCCACCTGGAATGACAAAAGGGTTCCTTGGTGTTGAGGTGATGCGTTCAATCCATCAGCTCACAGGCGACTGTGATCATATTTTCGGTTTGTGACTGGTGTCTATACCCAGTGGAATCTATATATGTCAAAATGATCTTTACATCATGGTGTTTTTGGTGTCCCATTGACAAACGTCAAGTTCTACAACTGTACATGTGTTTCTCTATAAAAATCATTTGTTAAATGAATTATTTGCTTTTTATTGCTCATTTAAGAATGGGAAGTAGATTTACTACCAACAGAATGACAGTTCCTCGTTTATTCTTTTTACATATTTCAAACACTTTTTTGGGTGAGGTTTTAGGTGTCGTAAGCTTTTGTAAGGAAACAAGGCTTCTTAACCCATAGGTTTCAATGCAGCATATGAATCTGCTCACTATCGCGCAGTAGCTCTACAGTGGCAAATCAATGGGAAATGTTTTAGTAACAAGGTGTGGGAAATGTTTCCATGTTGAAGGTGTGGGAAATGTTTTTCCCCATAGGCTTCAATGTTAAAAATATTCCCGTTTTAATTCAATCTAATAAACTGTTGCTTATAATATTCTGCAGTAAAGAGTCTCTTTATTTGTAATTTTTGTAGGATTTTTCTACACCTGTGAAATGTTTTTGATATCAATTCGAAATTCAATATCAAAACAAACTGAACCAAATCACCCGAATGATCCAAACATCAAAAATGACCCCCAAGCACCGAAACGACCTGAAACGAAAGAAATAAAACCAGCAAAAAATACCGAAACAAACTTTTTTACTGGTGCACATCTCAATAAATTTCTGACATTCAAGCGTACTTTTTCTTTCCACTCCATTCGTCTTCGATGTCGGCTTTTTCCGGCGGTTACTCTGCGCTGTGTTTGGCGTCTGCTTGGGTTTCTCCAGCGTGTTTGGCAGGGTTCATCCAGATGTTTTGGTGGGGTTTTGGTGAGTATGCGTGAGTATGCAGTGATATGCCCACAAAGCCCATTTGCACATGCATACCCACACACCCTCAGGCATCACATTCCAACACACGTACTCAATAATTAATGACACCAACAACAATGTAAGGGAAATTTGATTTTTTAATTCCACATACATGTGGAACAGTGCAAAAAACTGCACTATAACAATAATAACAAACAAAAGTAAAATAACATAAAATAAAAAACGACTGGATGAAAGGAAATTCAGCCTAAAGCATATGAGGGGTTATTTTACGGTATGAACAATAAAGCTGTGGAATTCTCTGCCTGTTGAGGTGGTTGGGTCAGAGACTGTACAGACTTTTAAAAAGCGACTGGATGACTTCCTGCAGACACAGAATATTAAGGGTTATAATATATAATATGTTTTGTAAAAGCTTGATCCAAGGAGAAATCTGACTGCCAATCTGGGGTCAAGAAGGAATTTTTTCCCAGTGTGTTGCATATTGGCGACAGGGCCGGCCCAAGCCATTGTGCTGCCTGGAGCAAAGGATGAATTGCTGCCCCCCCAAAAAAAAATCTAGTGTCGGTGTGTATGAGAGTATCACAGAGGCCACAGCAACAAGATTCAGGAAAGCTGTATTTTAGCTTTGTAAATTATTACGTGTGTGTCTGTGTTATGTGCCCCTCAGTGTGTGTCCGTGTTATGTGTCCCTCAGTGTGTGTGTCTGTGTTATGTGTCCTTCAGTGTGTGTGTGTGTGCCTGTGCTATGCCGCCTGTGTTAGATGTGGGCACACATATCAGGGGTACACACTGTTGGAGTATAACAAGGACACACACACTGGGGGACACATAACTCGGGCACACACACTGAGGGACACATAACTCGGGCACACACACTGGGGGACACATAACACGTGCACACACACTGGGGGACACATAACACCAACACACACACTGGGGGACACATAACACCGGCACACACACTGGGGGACACATAACACCGGCACACACACACATGGCACCCTTGGCCATCCCCAGCTGGAACGGATGTCTTGCAGGCAGCCTGCCACGGCACCATCGGCTACCTGGTTGCTTGTATCTGTGCCGAGACACGAGCCATACAAACCCCCCTCTCAGCTCGGGGGGGCAGGGGTGCCCCCCTTGCACTATGTAACTGGCAAGCCGATGAGCCGCCAAAAAAAAAGTTTAAAACGCTTTAGGTACAATAAAAAAATAGCCTACCAGGATTCCTCCTGTCCGGCCCTGGATGAAGGTGGTGCTGGCGGGACTCGGGAGGAGACCTCCAGCAATCTCAGCTGCCAGACGCCCACCCACGTGCCAGCCGCGTTTTTTTTTTCCCTTAGATTTATGAGACTAGTAATGACAGGTTAGTTTTCTTATCCCCCTTTTTCTTAGGCTTTGTCTTTCCCTTTTCTTTTTTTTTGCTGTCCGAGGCTCTGCTGCGCTCACCGTGGTCTCGGTATTCTGGAGATTCCGCCGGTCACCACAGGAACGGTGTTTCAGGTCCGCCCACGTTCCCGATTCAAGCCCCACTCGGAGCCGATGCGAAGTGTGGCCAGCTCCAATGGCCACCAGCCGGAAGTGCCAGCCGTGTCTTAATCCCGCTCTTTGTCGATCGGCTGGCTGCATCACTTGTGTGGGCGGGTCAGCGTGTGGTCAGTGGTGCCGCCGCCGACGGCGCAGATAAAAAAAAAGTGCGACAGATGGAAAACAGAGTGCTGCGGCGGCACCGCAGATAAAATATGAGCCCTACCAAATTTGCCACCTGGCACAGCTGCTCCGCCCTCACCATGGTCGGGCCAGCCCTCCAGGACATCCCAACCAGTAGCTGTGCTGGTGGCCTGTGCAGGGTCCTCCTGAGGAACGCCAACTTTTTCACGTAGCGATACACGCGGGTCTTCTTGGCCCCTGGACCAGCCTGTGCCGCTGCCTGCTGCTTCTTAATGCTCCGGTGGTGGTTGTCCCGGACCATGCGCCACTTCACCGTGACTTCATTTTCTGAAAAACATGATAAATGAAGAATGACATAGGTTAGGTTGATAGAATGTGATCATAACACACTTTTATTTCGTTTTTTGTAGGTGTCTTGCTAGTGGATGCAGTTTGCAGGATCTGCATTACAATTTTCGCATTGGACGATCTACAGCTAGCGAGATTGTAGGCAAGGTGTGGCAGACAATATGGGACACAATGAAGGAGCAATGTTTACCAACACCCACAGAAGAGGCATGGGCACGAATTTCGGGATAGGGCTAACTTCACCAACTGCCTGGGAGCAGTGGATGGCAAACACATCCGTATAGTGAAGCCACTGCAAAGTGGGTCACTGTACCAAAATGACAAACATTTCTTTTCTATAGGCCTACTAGCGGTGGCAGATGCCAACTATAATTTCAAGTATGTGGATATGGGTTCCTATGGAAAGGACTCTGACTCCAAATTGTACAGGAACTGAACACTGTGGAATGAGATTGAGAGCGGAACCCTGAACATCCCCAGACCCACAACTTTGCCTGGCAGTGGCAGGGGACACACCTGACTGTCAAGACACGTGCATTCAACTGCCAGCTGTCACGTGCAAGTCCAAGACGCTACATTCAATGCACCTTCAGCATCCTGAGCAACAAATGGAGAATATTCCATAGGCTGCTGGATGTTAAAGCAGAATTTTGTGTTGATATAGAAAAACGCTGCGGCGTCTTGCATAATTATGTTCATGGGAGGGATGTTTTTAATTTAGATGACTAATTGACAGTTATGGGTTTGGAGGAATTTGACAATGATGACATTATCAGGGTTATTCAAAGAGATCCGAATGGCTGCCAAAAGGATGCCAAACTCTGAAAATCAGTATTCGGTTACCTTTCGGCAGCCATTCGTTCCACTTTGAATAACCCCTAAAGGCTTCAATGTAAAAAAATATTCCCGTTTTACTGCAATATCTAATAAACCGTTGATTATAATATTCTGCAGTAAAGAGTCTCTATATTTTCAGTTTTTTTTTATCTTATAAGCAATTTTCGGGGTTTTTTGCAAACAAAATTTAGCCTTTTTGTCTTTTTTAAAAACGTTTTGTTCTCTTTTCTGTAACAGACCTTTTTATTTTCATTGGATTTCATATGTAAACTTCAAACATTCAAGCGAACTGTATTTTTTTTTCCCTCCTTCGTCTGCGGGTTCGGCTTTTTCCATTGGCTGCTCTGCGCTGTTATTGGTGGCTCCTCTGGTTTCTCCGGCGTGTTTGGTGGGTTAATCCAGATTTTTTGGGGGTTTTCGGCATGCATTCGCTGGGTTTTGCAGTGATTTTTCAGCGGCTTTTCGGCGGCATTTCCCTGCACTTCAACGGCCCTGTGGTGCTTGCTGAATATACCGCAGGGTCGCCAAAATGGGATTGCCGAATCGCACCAAATTGAAGAGAGCGAAAAGTCACTGAACATGCGGTGACTTTCCATTCTCTTTGAATTACCCCTAATGCCTGTACATAGACACAGAAACAGGTTGCGTGATGCTCTAGCTCAGGGGTTTGCAACCTTGGCTCCCTGATCTTTTGGGAACTACATTTCGCATGTGGCTCAGTCAGCCTAATGGGTGAGTGAGCCACATGGGAAATGTAGTTCCCAAAACATCAGGGAGCCAAGGTTGCTGACCCCTGCTCTAGCTAATGATTTTACGAGCGAAGCAGGTCAGGTTCCCTGGCAGCTGGGGTGCATTTGACATGTGACGACCATCATTTTGTTTGTCATATACATTAATTTTACATTCAATATGCACTTGATTATGAATAAAATAATCGTATACTCACTACGCAGGTTCTGCTCCTCTTCAGATCAGGTATCGTACGCCGGGTACAACACCTTCGTGTCTGCAGTCCATGCGTTCGCCTTCCGCAGTTTATCCTTATAAAGGACACTGGCCGTGTCTCACAGCGCTCGGTGGTCGCAAACTGAGCTGATCAGCTTCTCCATGTCCATCATGCACTTACACAGCAGCAGAAGTACACTGGAGGCACACCAGGAAAATTCTGGATTCTGGGTGGGATGTAGGCCGGATATCTGCAGCGTGTCCTCTCCTCACTTCACCCACACAGGCCACTATGCGGATGCAGCACACCTTTGTGTGCATCGACGTTCTCCATTGTGAATCCACAGTTTGGTACGGTCAGGTTGTTACAATTTGCCGTTACCACCAGCTTTTCAAAGACGTTAAAATTATGCACGCAAACGTTGTCCGTTAAATTTTGAAGATTGTAATACCATGCGCACACCAGAGCACAAACGCATTTGCGCTCACAATGTTAAGTATAGGACACGCACAGTTCATCACGCTAGTGAAGGTCCACCGCGTAGACGTTGTAATACGACGTTCAGCGCAAAGGGTTTTGCCCCTCGCCTTAATGCATTTTTGCGCACGTGCAAAATTGTGTGCGAAGAGTGTAATAGGGCCCGTAGTCTATAGACAAAACACTGACCCTATCCGTCTCCAGATTTCTATGCTTTCCCTCACATAGAAACGCCAGACAGACACATGCACACGCTCAACACGTTTTTTCGTCGGTAAACACCCGACTTCAACAGGAGTAAAATGGTGACTAAAGATATAATCTTATTGTGCCCAATATATAGGGATACAGAGAGTCTGACCACCAATGAGCTTAGAGATACCCAGCAGCTATTCATTTCATTACTACCTTTATTTGATGGGTAGATTAATTCTCCAATCATTCTCCAGCAATCTGGAGGAGAGAGGGGCCAATCGTATGAATGAACACCCATGTGACCAATGATCCCCCAATCAGATGACTCCCAATGAGTCATAGTATATCTGTACCTAACGAAACCCCCATCTGTATTCATCATATTAAAAAAACTCTGTGATAAACCATCAGATGGCTCTAGTGCCTCTATGCTCAAACAGAGCGCCACCTATACCATCACCTTTTCTATCACAATGGTCAGACAGAGAATACACCAATGAAAAGATCCCAGCGAGATTTTTTCACCAAACTACAGCTCCTAGAGTAAGCTATAGCGGCGTCACATTAAAGGATGCCAATAGTATCGCTTCCTTAGTGTACTTGTTACACGGGGGCCAATCAACTGAATGAGATACCACATGATGCACTGGGACCAATCAGGTTGATTCCTTAGTACACTGGTTACACAGAGGGCCAATCAACTGAATGAGATATCTACAGTATGTTTGTGTTGTTTTTTATTTGTTTGTCTTTAATCTTAAATCTCATTCTTTTCATTCATTCTTTTCCTGACAGTACAACGAGCTTCATGATGAATACTTCACCAGTGCAGTCGTCCTTTCCTTGATTTTAACGGCCTTATTTGGACTTGTTTACCTTTTAATAATCCCGCAGTAAGTGTTATATACAAAAGTACATATATTGCATTTATATGGTAAAGCCGTGCGCTGTGGACGACGTTTGGGCCCTTAAACCTCCCCCGAGGGGCCCTTAAGCCTCCTCCGGGGTGCCCTTAAGCCACCTATGAGTCACCCAATAGCCTCTGCCAAAAGTCATTAAGCCTCTCCAGAGGGATCCTTCACACACCCTGTGACGCAAGTCACTTTGGACTTGGGTTGCATGGGCAGGTAGGCATATCTGTATATTTGTAGGGTGCAGGCCCCATAATCAATATTAGTTCAGTGGCCTCTCCTGTGACGAATGGTTGTGTAATCCATGATTATGAAGAATTCTAATGTCTATCTGTCTATTGTCTGGTCCATGTGTAACCTGTCAGGTAAACACTGTCACATTATCTGATTCCTGTTACAACAGTTGAAATAATTGAAATAATTACTGTGTGGTCACTAATTGTTAATTTATGTAACTCCACTCGGTTATCTAATGTATTCAGGCATTCTGATACACAGCCTGTGTGACAGAGAAACCCGCTATCAACCGCCTGTCCTGCTCTCCAGACACCCGTCACGTTCGCAATGGTGCTCACCCCAGATCATTGTAGTTTGGATCTTTATGGACAGATTACTGTGATACTCGACTTTATAGCAGTGAGAACTGCCACATCTAACACTCCCAGCCAGGGAGGTGATATAGAATACTAAATACCACTCAGCAGCAAATGGTTTTGTGACCAAGTGTCTACTGAGGGAAGGCAAGTTAATTATACACAGACAGAGATAGTGTAGCAAGATCTAAACAAAACTTGGTTGATCAAAAGCGTTATCAAAAGTACGTTCCAAGTTGGCACCAGGGGTGGTAGTCGTACAGGCAGGATTGGTAACAGAGAGGACTCCCATATACTTGTTCTCAATGACGTAGGATGAATGTGCAATGAATTCAGCAACCTGCAGGGCAGACCCACAATCAATAACAATACGGTATGATATGTCTATCAACTTGGTAACAGACAGGCAACATGAGGAGTTAATGGATTTAGCAACCTGCAGGAGAGACCCACAATCAGAGACCATGCGGAATGATCTGAACATACGCTCTGTATATATCAGAGAATACAACACACACAAATGGGATTAGAGTAAGAATAGTTGTTTGGATGTTTCTGGATATGGCATCAGTCAGCTTCTTTTTTCTTGTCACAATTGGCCAATTGCTTTTCTACTTATTTCTTACATAAACATAAAACTACAAATTGGGAATCAACAGATATCTGGAGAGCAAAAGAAACCACAGACACCAAATAGATTTGAGTCTTTTAGTTACATCACTCTGAAATGCAAGACACATGATATTCTTTACGTACAGAAATTTGCGTCACTATAAGACAACCTCTAAATACATATTATTGGTCAAGCTTTACGTGGCATCTTTCAAATGTCTCAAACAAAGAGCTTAGTTCAAAATACATTACTCAGTTTAAATGAAGTATTGCTGTCCCCCCCAACGTCTGTTTAAACTTATCAATGATCATCTCTGAAACGAAGGAAGGCATTTAAACCAGTAACTCTAGAATCTCTAGGTCAGTAGGTCACAAGTGGTAGACTTTAAGACTTCTTTCAAATATCTGGCCCTACCAAAAGCTTGAAGTTAAGATTAATGAGCCTTCACAAAAACTTGAAGCAGGCCATTATCTTCTACATGCGGCTTTTACCTGACCCAGAGATTTCAGAGTATGAAGATTGTATAAAAATTGGTTGAATATACAAATATTCCTCAACATTCCCCTCTTTTATTCTACTTGAATAACAATAACTAATTTTACATTTTGTAACCCTCAACACATCCTTCAGCAGTAGAGAAAAAACCCTCCCCTTAAATTGACAAGGGCTGGAAAATTTCTGGGGACACCAGGCATGAAGGACGCCCTCCAGGCGTCAAGTGCTTACAAAACAATTAATGCAGGTTTTTTTAGGCATATTTTTTTTTTTTTGAGAAAGGATTTTAGCAGGAAGGATACATTAAGATTTCTCTTGTTTTCAAGTATGTCCTGGGTGGCGAGTATGTACCGTTAGGTGTCTTGCCAAGGACACTTACTGGAGAGGTTGCTCGCTGGGATCGAACCCATGACTGCACAGGCTCTCTCCATGCAGAGCAGTGACATTACCTCTACTCCACCCAGCCGGTTAACGCTAGATCTCAGATCTGAACGATATAAACTAGAAGTGGTTGCACATTTACTTGATATTAACTGAAATAAACACTTAAAATAGCAAAAATAACATATAGAAACAGTAACAGTAAGATTATAATAAAAATTCCACCTAATATGCGGTTTTCCATATTTTCCAACCATCCTCCTAGACCTAGAGTCCAGTCAAAGTTACTAAAAGAATCATGTACTTCTCGTAGTCTACTCTGAACCTCATGCAATTTATCAATATCATGATGAATACGACCAGAATTGTTAGAAATCAAAACACAACATTCTGCTCCTACCCTTGCACAAACTCCTCCTTCTGCTGCAAGTAAATAATCTAATGCCATACGATTTTGAAGGGCAACTGTTCTAATCTGTTCTTGTTCAGCCGTAAACTGAACAATGGCATCTCCTGTATAATTAAAAGCTTCATCTACCATATTGACCAACAAATTAAGCTTATGACACAATGTAATTACACCAATGTTAGGAAAAACTCCTCCCAATACTCTCTCGGAAATACCTGTCTTAACAGATATAGATGACTTGTTACTTAAAAGAGTCTGTTGAGATCGAATATGACCTAGAGGAAGAATAAGTGAAGGGTATAAAGCAGGAATGACATTACCCAGGTAACAAACACCAGACAAATTGTCAGGTATAATCTTATAGGCCCAATGACCACATAGATAATAAACACCAACAGGGAGTTGAATGCCTTCTACAGAAAAAGGAGAAAGAGGCTGCCTTCTAATTTTCGGCAATTTATCTGTTGAGACTATTGCAATATTAGAACTTACTACAGCCCTTCGCAAAATAGTATTATGACAGACCGACAGGCACACCGACTGTGTGCCTCTTTCAAACGCTTTCTCCAAGCTGGACCCCAAAGTCCAGCTTTAGCAGCCCCCAAACCTTCCCTCTACAAAGCTCCAGACACGACCAGAGCGGTTGAGAAGCAAAAGCAAACTGCCACTTTATTTGAAAAATAAAAAAAACACGGAAAAAACAGTTGGGATACGCCCCCTCCCTTCCAGAATACACTACAGGTGTGTCACAATAATATTTAAACCCTGCAGCCTTGGTCTGTCACAATTCTCCCCCCCTGTTCCACAGTCCAGCAGACCCGGCTAGATCCACACGGGTCAGCCTAGGGGATGTCCGGGAGTACAGACCGCTCTAATTCGGTTTGCCGGGAAAGTCCATCCACATTTCCATTCTGCTTTCCTGGCCGATATTGAACTGTGAAGTTGTAGGGCTGTAGGGCGAGGCTCCAGCACAATAAGCATCTGTTGTCTCCGGAGACTCTGTTCAGCCAAATCAAGGGGTTATGGTCGGTGAGCACCGTGAAAGATCTTCCATATAGGTATGGCTGATGTTTTTTCAGAGCCCACAACCAGCGCCAGGCACTCTTTTTCAATAAACAACAAATACGTAACTGGCGGCGCGATGAATGTCGCTGTAGGATCTTGTGGTGGTTCTCTTATAGTATCCCGTCAAATAAAGAGCCCCAACACTGGCTCAGAGTGGGTCAGCACATGTGGTCAAGGATCTTCTTCTGAAGGGGGTGACCTCCCACCTTCAGTGGTGATAGTTTGCTTCCAATATTGGTACGTGAAGGAACATGTGGAAAAAGAGAAAATTCCCTTGCGTAGATCCGTTATATACACACAATGAAGTGATGATAAAGGAATTGCACTCACGTGGGTTGGAGCTTAAAGCCAAGCTCTAGGATCAACCGCTTGTGGACTTATTAGAGGGAAAGCCCATAGAAACCTTCTTAACCAGCAAGCACACCAGGGACTGATGCAAAGAAAATTTAATATAACATAAAAACAATATAAAATGGATAAAAAACAATCTCTGGCTCAGCCAGTATACCCAGACGCGTTTCGCCACACCATGTGGCTTCCTCAGTCGGTTTACAGGTAAATATGTGTGTCACAATATATAAGATACAGTTTTAATTGTCCCCAGGTGATTAACTAGAAGGCGTGTACTCCACGCCTTAGATTGACGAAATAAGAGTTTGTCCGCAGGTCCGCCATCTTGCGCATGCGTATTCGCGATGTTTGCGTTTCAGGATGGATATCCGCCATTTTGCGCATGCGTATCATAGATTTCCTCCTTCGAATCGGCGTGCGGCGATTTAGATAATCTCCTTAGTCTCTGGCAAATAGAAAAAGGAGGCCAGTGGCTCAAATGTAATCGGGACTAATTGACTATGTCCCCTATAACCTTATACCATGCCCTGCATAATTAAACAGAAGTAATACCATCCTTAGCAATAAACAGATCGATAAAATGCACAGACCACCCTCCAAGGCGGTATGGGACTTCCCACGTTCCACATTTTAGGAACACTAAAGAATAAAACAAAATAGAATGGGAAAATCAATGGTGAATGTGTCACCCCCAATGAGTGTGGTAGAATATATAATATAGTGCTGCCAATTTGGAGCTGTACTGCAAATTTTAATAAACCACGATTGCTCTATTGACAATAGGTAGATAAGATGGGATAAAAATAATAATTATTCTGTATATAGCGGTATATAACGTATGGATAGAAAAAATGTGGGTGAATTCTATTCTAGATGATGGTGTCTGGTGGATGAAAGTGATATATTACTAAACAGAAGACAAATCAGTGGAATGCATTAACAGCCATCTGAGGAGGAGAAGGACTTATAACATTCCACTTGTGAAGCATACTGTGTAATAGACTAAAATAGAAATATTAAATCTTATGTATATAGCGTATGAATAAAGGAAGTGTAAGTGAATTCTATTCTATGTTTCCCTATGGGAAGGTACACTATCATGCATGACAATGGTGTCAGGTGAATGAAAGTGATATGCTGCTATACAATGGGCAAATCAGTGGAATGCATTTACAGCCATCCGAGAAGGAGGAGGACTTCCAACATTCCACTTGTGTAACATACTGTGTAGTAGATCATAATAAATAATAATAATTAGGACCCTCCTAAAGTAATGTGATATGCTACATACAAGCTGCCGATCGAATGGCTATAAAAACAGAGCATATGTGTGATATATATCATATATCCCCATGAGATGTAATTGCTCTGATGTCATTCGAAAAGTTAAGAGACAAATCTTGTGTGTACATCGTGACAACTATAGACTAAAGGGATTAAAGCTGAGTGCTAATGAGTGAATTCCCTTGTGAATGGGAAATACCTATAAGTCTATGGATATAAGTAAACAAATATTATGGGTGAGATGGAAAGTGTGCAATATTAATGACAGTCGTCAACCGAGGTTGACTATAGTGAAGCATCTAATAGAGTAGAGGCTAATATAGCCTCATAAGCAATATCAGACATGTGAGAACATGTGTAGTAGTGTAGTATTATACATACAATCGCAAATTTTGGTATGGTGATCTAAAATGGATATTGTGATACATATTGTATAGTGTATCACATAATACTATGTCCCAAATGAGGAACCCAGGGAGCCCCCAAAAATCCTAAAGAAAATGTATAACTTCAAAATCATCATTAAGTCCATTCGGAACCATAGTGCCATGCTCAAAAATATGCCTCATTTCGGCCTTTCCTAATTTATTGGGTAGATTTTCTTCTATCTCTACTTTTTTTATCTGTTCTAATGCCCAAAATTTAACCCCAACGGGAGAGCTATTATGATGAATTTTGCAATGTAGGGAAACTGAGTGCTTCTCATAGTTATTTCTAATATTCCTAACATGTTCAGCTATCCTCACATTGAGGGCTCTTTTAGTACGCCTATGTAACCAATCCACAGGGACATTCTAGCATATAAATGACATTTTTGGAACAGCAGTTGAGAATCCCCTTGATCTGAACCTGTTTATGATATTTACGATTTGTATATGAACCCATATAATTTTTCTTATTGGAGGTGGATCTACAGGCCAGACACATCCCGCACTGGTAAAAGCCCTCTTTTAACCCGAAATGGTTGATGTTATATCCATAGACTTATAGGTATTTCCCATTCACAAGGGAATTCACTCATTAGCACTCAGCCTTAATCCCTTTAGTCTATAGTTGTCACGATGTACACACAAGATTTGTCTCTTAACTTTTCGAATGACATCAGAGCAATTACATCTCATGGGGATATATGATATATATCACACATATGCTCTGTTTTTATAGCCATTCGATCGGCAGCTTGTATGTAGCATATCACATTACTTTAGGAGGGTCCTAATTATTATTATTTATTATAATCTACTACACAGTATGTTACACAAGTGGAATGTTGGAAGTCCTCCTCCTTCTCGGATGGCTGTAAATGCATTCCACTGATTTGCCCATTGTATAGCAGCATATCACTTTCATTCACCTGACACCATTGTCATGCATGATAGTGTACCTTCCCATAGGGAAACATAGAATAGAATTCACTTACACTTCCTTTATTCATACGCTATATACATAAGATTTAATATTTCTATTTTAGTCTATTACACAGTATGCTTCACAAGTGGAATGTTATAAGTCCTTCTCCTCCTCAGATGGCTGTTAATGCATTCCACTGATTTGTCTTCTGTTTAGTAATATATCACTTTCATCCACCAGACACCATCATCTAGAATAGAATTCACCCACATTTTTTCTATCCATACGTTATATACCGCTATATACAGAATAATTATTATTTTTATCCCATCTTATCTACCTATTGTCAATAGAGCAATCGTGGTTTATTAAAATTTGCAGTACAGCTCCAAATTGGCAGCACTATATTATATATTCTACCACACTCATTGGGTGACACATTCACCATTGATTTTCCCATTCTATTTTGTTTTATTCTTTAGTGTTCCTAAAATGTGGAACGTGGGAAGTCCCATACCGCCTTGGAGGGTGGTCTGTGCATTTTATCGATCTGTTTATTGCTAAGGATGGTATTACTTCTGTTTAATTATGCAGGGCATGGTATAAGGTTATAGGGGACATAGTCAATTAGTCCCGATTACATTTGAGCCACTGGCCTCCTTTTTCTATTTGCCAGAGACTAAGGAGATTATCTAAATCGCCGCACGCCGATTCGAAGGAGGAAATCTATGATACGCATGCGCAAAATGGCGGATATCCATCCTGAAACGCAAACATCGCGAATACGCATGCGCAAGATGGCGGACCTGCGGACAAACTCTTATTTCGTCAATCTAAGGCGTGGAGTACACGCCTTCTAGTTAATCACACCTGGGGACAATTAAAACTGTATCTTATATATTGTGACACACATATTTACCTGTAAACCGACTGAGGAAGCCACATGGTGTGGCGAAACGCGTCTGGGTATACTGGCTGAGCCAGAGATGTTTTTTATCCATTTTATATTGTTTTTATGTTATATTAAATTTTCTTTGCATCAGTCCCTGGTGTGCTTGCTGGTTAAGAAGGTTTCTATGGGCTTTCCCTCTAATAAGTCCACAAGCGGTTGATCCTAGAGCTTGGCTTTAAGCTCCAACCCACGTGAGTGCAATTCCTTTATCATCACTTCATTGTGTGTATATAACGGATCTACGCAAGGGAATTTTCTCTTTTTCCACATGTTCCTTCACGTACCAATATTGGAAGCAAACTATCACCACTGAAGGTGGGAGGTCACCCCCTTCAGAAGAAGATCCTTGACCACATGTGCTGACCCACTCTGAGCCAGTGTTGGGGCTCTTTATTTGACGGGATACTATAAGAGAACCACCACAAGATCCTACAGCGACATTCATCGCGCCGCCAGTTACGTATTTGTTGTTCATTGTTCACTGGTTTGGGGGAAACCACTGAGTGCTGGTTGGCTTTGGAAATTTGGTGGCGGTACAGGCGGGGGCGCCTACCACTTTGGTTGTGTTTTATACTCTTTTTCAATAGCCACGTACCCCACTTCCCTGGGTAGCAGCTTGCAGCTGATGTAGGCTACGGGGTGCTCACTGACGTCAGCTCCCACTTGACTCAGTACTGCTCCCAACCCAAAAGTAGAGGCATCTCTGAACAGAAAATCATTTGTTGGGTTCAGGAGCATCGAGGATAGGTGCTGATATTAGGCCATGCTTGAGGCGTTGAAAGGCAGCCTCGCACTCTAGGGACCACAGGACCTGTCGGGGAAAGTATTTATGGTAAGGTCGGTCAGGGGTTTAGCGATAGCGCTATAGTTGGGCACAAACTTCCTATAATAGCCTGCTGTCCCTAAAAACACTAAGACCTGGGTTTTCATCTGGGGGTTGACCAGTTGGCAACTGCCTCAACTTTAGCAGGTTCGGGGTGCTGCCGCCCGTGGCCCACCCGATGCCCATGGTACTGGACCTCAGACATCCCCCTGCTACATTTATCCGGCTTCAAGGTTAGTCCCGCAGCCCTAATGTGGTCCAACACAACGCCCAGGTGAATCAAATGTTCCTCCCAGGTATCGCTGTAGATCACGATGTCGTCTAGATATGCACAGGCATAGTCTTGGAGGCCATCGAGGAGCCAATCTACCATCCTCTGGAATGTCACTGGCGCGTTCTGCATCCCAAACAGCATGACCTTAAACTGGTACAGGCCGAAGGGGGTGAGGAACACCGACTTCGGAATAGCTTCTGTGTCCAGGGGAATTTGCCAGTACCCTTTGCATAGGTCGAGGGTAGTCAGGAAGTTACCCCGAGCAATGCGATCTAGCAGTTATCAACTTGGGGCATGGGGTACGCATCGGTTGTGGTACGGTCATTTAGTCTTCTATAATCCACACAAAAGTGGGTCGTACCATCCCGCTTCGGTACCAGAACTACTGGGGATGCCCAAGGGCAATTGGATGGCTCAATGTCTCCTAGCTCGAGCATCTCCTTGATCTCTTTCCTCATCCCGTCTCTAACTGCCTCGGGTACCTAGTATGCAGCCTGCCGGAGGGGCGGCTGTCCCGGGGTCTCCACACTGTGTACTGTCAGCGCAGTATACCCAGGGGTGGTGGAGAACATCTCCTGTCTCTGACTAATGACTCTCCTAACCTGCTGCACAGCCTCCAACTGTCCATCAAGCCTGACTGCCTCTACTCCTACACTGTCCCTATTCCGCTCCGGGAGCTCCGGCAGGGGATGACTCTCGGAGTCATCCCCGGCCGGAGCACAGATAGCGTCTACATCTTCTTGCCTTTCCAGGTATGCTTTGAGCATGTTCACATGGAAGATCCGCTGGATTCTTTCATCTGAACATTTAGCTACCAGGTAGTGTCACAACGCTGCTCCACTACGTTATAAGGCCCATCCCAAGAGGCTTGAAATTTATCCATCTTGGATGGCTTCAGGGCAAGTACTTTCTGCCCTATAAGCAAGGTACGGTTCCGGGTGGTACGATCGTACCACCGCTTCTGCGACTCTGCGCGTACTGCAGATTCTCCCGGACCATGTCCGTGAGCTCTGTCAGCTGATCCTTCAACGCTAAAACATACCCTACAATAGAAGGATCCTGTACCCCCTCCCCCGCTTCCCAGTGGGCTCTAATCACATCTAATGGCCCCCTCACCCTCCTCCCATACAATAACTCAAACGGGGAGAATCCGGTCGATTCCTGGGGCACCTCCCAGTAAGCAAACAGGAGGTGCGGCAAGAATTTCTCCCAGTCCTTGTGAGAGGTAGCAATCTTACGAAGCAGCTGCATCAACGTTCCATTGAACTGCTCACACAGTCCGTTTGTCTCAGGATGGTAGGCGGAGCTATACAGGGGTTTTATCCTGCATAGTTTCCAGAGCTGCCAGGTCAGGTCGGCTGTAAACTGCTTCCCCTGGTCTGAGATAATCTCCTTAGGGAAGCCCACCTTGGAAAATATCCGGAGCCGGGCATCCGCCACCGTCTCCGTGTGGATATTCATCAGGGGAAAGCGCCTCCGGGTAACGTGTGGCATAGTCCACTACTGTTAAGATATATCTCTTTCCAGAGGGACTAGGGCGGGGCAATAGTCCAACCAGGTCTACAGCGATCCCGCTAAATGGTTCAGAGATAACAGGCAAGGGGTAAAGGGAAGCTTTGGAGTGGTCACCCTTTTTCCCCACCCGCTGGCAAACGTCACAGGTACAGCAGTATTATTAGGATATCATCAGTTACCCCAGGCCAAAAGAAGAGATGGGTGACTCGGTGATGGGTTTTAGTCACACCGAAGTGTCCTGCAAGGGGAATGTCGTGCCCAATGCGGAGGATTTGGAACCTATATTTTTGCGGAACCACTAGCTGCTTTTTGGGTACTGGGTGCTTTCCCGTACCTTCCGTAAACCTATACAGCAGGCTCCCCGCCCACTCCACCCTATCACCCCCTAAACCCCCAGGGTCAGTCCCAGCTCGCTCCCGATATTTGGCCAGTGAAGGATCATTAAGGATGTCTTGGGAAAATTGGGCGTGGGGAACCCAGGGAAGGGTAGGCAGGGACAGGTCGGTCTCAATTTTGTCAGGGTTTACCTGGTTCCTGTCATCGAGTGCCAGTTCTGCCTCTCTTGCCTGCTGTCTGGTGGCTACTGGGTAAACCTCTGGAGCACCGCCAGCATGGAAGGAGAAGAAGAGGTTACCCAAATCATTGCCTAACAGCACATCTGCTGGTAGATCTCGCATAATGCCAACTTCCAACTCTCGGGCATGAAATCCGCAGTCTAGGTAGACCTGGGCTGTAGGAATCTTCACTATTCTTCCACTGGCCACCCGCACAGAAATCGCCCGACCAGTATGGTCCCGACTGGCCACCATTTTGGGCTGGATCAAAGTGATGGGCGTTCCGGCCATTCACTCTGACAGTTGCTGATGGTGCTGCCGGTTGTCAATGGAAGCCGCCTGGACTGGGTCAGCTTCATGCAGCACTTCAAATGCCTCCTCTTCCCATTGGGACATTTTCACTGCCGATGGAAGCTGTATACAGTGAACGGCTGCTCGGGAGGAACCGGACAGAGCTCGGTTCCAGAGTGAGGTGTTCTGGTTCCAGGAACAGTGTTGTCGCATCTGTCCCAGCTGATTACATCTGTAACATCTCGGCCCCTTCTGACGAGCTACGGGTGCAGGGGTTGGTTGAGTCGATGGGTAGCTGGCAGAAGAACAACTCACCTTGAACAGCAAGGAGGATGACTCGTACTGCAGTGGCTCCCTGAATAGGGCGAATATCTGGCTGATTTTTGTCCGTCTGGCATCAATGCACTGGTCTGCCAGAACCGCTGCTTCGTCTACTATAAGAGGCTTCCTATCCTTCACCCAGTCCCTGGTCTCGACAGGCAGCTGATCGTAGAGCTGTTCAAGGAGGATCAGCTGGGCAGCCTCTGCGAGGGTGTGGACCTGGCAGCCTGTGAACCAGGCATCCACCACTCGGGAGATCTGATGCTCCAGTTCTCTGTAGGGCTGGTTCTCCTTTTTCTGCAGACGCCGGAACTTCAGTCGATGGGACTCAGGGGTGATATCATAGCGGGTCAGAATTCTTTCCTTGACCCACTCGTAGTTCCTGCGGTCATCTGCTGGTACAGTCTCGAAGGCATCCAGTGCCCGACCGGATAATTTGCTCACCAGGAGCGTCACCCAATCCTCCTCCTCCACTCCCTGTGGCACTGTGCCACGAAGACCTGCAGGTATCTGTCGATCTCCTCCTGACTGTCCTGAATGTACGAAATGCTGCAAATGGCAGTTTCTTTGGTTTCTGTACCTCAGCCACCAGTCTCTCTCCACCCGCTCTTCGGATCTCTATCAGATGCACCTGGGTAGCTTGCGACACAATCTGTGTTATCAATTCTGCCGATGTAGCCGTGGGGTAAAGGGCAAGCCACCACTGGATCTCCCTCTGAAGGTCAGTCGGCTGTACCCCTCCTGCTGCAGGCTCACTTGCCCTCTCTCGCATGGTCACCCTCCATAAGTTCTGCGATTAGGGTGGCTTTCGACTTGCCGCTGGCAATCTGCCCTCAGGACTCCAACAGATCTTTCAAGGTGTCCCGCTGTAGGCCGATGTAACGCTGCTCCCTCCGCTGGTGGTTTGGACTGCTCACTGGGGAAAGCAAATTCCACCGCTCGCCACCAAATGTGACAGACCGACAGGCACACCGACTGTGTGCCTCTTTCAAACGCTTTCTCCAAGCTGGACCCCAAAATCCAGCTTTAGCAGCCCCCAAACCTTCCCTCTACAAAGCTCCATGCACGACCAGAGCGGTTGAGAAGCAAAGGAAAACTGCCACTTTATTTGAAAATAAAAAAAAAAACACAGGGAAAAAACAGTTGGGATACGCCCCCTCCCTTCCAGAATACACTACAGGTGTGTCACAATAACATTTAACCCCTGCAGCCTTGATCTATCACACGTATCATACGGTGTTTCATTGACCTGTGGCTGTTGAGGAAACCTAAATGGAGCTGAACTGCGCATATAATGAGTAAGTAATGGAGAAGCATTATAACAATCGGTATCGTTATAATCTTGAAGATATGTATACCAAATAAACAAATTAGGAATCTTTGTCCAATTACCTAACTGATTCACTTTCAAATTGCAAGATCGAGAATTATTGGCATGTAAAGGTACATTATAATCAAAAATAATAAGAGCATTTACAGGAAGTGAAACAGTAGAACGTTTAGCGTGATTAACAAATGCTATGGCTCCAGTTTGAACTGAGCGAGCTAAATGCAACTCTGTCGTCCTTGATTCTGTTTGCTTCTTAACGTCAGTAAAATCAACAAGAGGGTCTTGTTTAGAGCGGATCATTAAACTAAGTGATTCAGCGGTCCATGGAGATCCTAAAAAGGGATAGTCATAGTTATGTGAATGTGGAGCATAACCGCAGATCCAGCAAGAATCTGTGTGGTTAAAGGCTGTGTAGATATTTTGTGCAATTTTTATAAAATGATTATCAAGTTCCTAAGAAGAATGAGATTGTGAGCGATGATACATCTGAGTATTTGCAACTTGTTTTGGGAAAATCTTTGGAGACATTGTTCCTCAAAACATAGCATATATGATGAAGATCACAAAGATCATTGCTGTTAAATGGGAGCAGCAGTAGTAGAAGGTACAGCGGTCAGCGAAGGAATCTGTGGTGCGTTGGTTAGGGATGGCATCTTCTTCAAGCAGCTTGCATGTATCCATGTTTGATTGTCTTCTGTCAGGACGGCGGTCCGGCTGACTGCAAACACACCTTCAGAAACTTACTACATTGTATAACTACTTCTGCCGCTTTGCATTACAATGTAACTACATGACCCACCATTGTGACATGTTAAAAGAGCTAAACTGGCCATCGCTGGAGTCTAAACGCACCCTTCACCTTTCCAGCCTGGTGTTTAAGAGCATTTCTGGGAAGCTACCACCCTACCTGAATAGACTGCTTCCCCAGCAGCTCCCTCATCCTATAACCTCCGATCCAGGACCAGCACCTAACTTGCAATACCACAATACAAAAAGACAGTGGCTCGGTCCTCATTTTCCTACAGAGCACCACAATTATGGAATAACCTCCCAGACACCATCAAATCTTCCCCCAGTCTTAAGTCACTCAAGAGCTCCTTACTAACATACCTCAATACAGAATGCACCTGTAAACATGTAACCTAGTGACTATATTTCCTACATATTTATTTTCTGTTAATCTGTATATTTGTGTTCTTTTTTTAATATCTTGCATTGTATTACTTTGTATTTCTGTAACTGTAACACTTCAAAGTTCTTGAACCCAGGATATACTTGAAAATGAGAGAAATCTCAATGTATCATTCCTGGTAAAATCCTTTATAAATAAATAAATAAAATCACTGTAGTTGGAGGACCATAGGGTGGATCCAAAACTCTTGCCTCGAAGAGGGACTTCACAAGGACCTGATCTCCTGGCTGGAAAGGATGAGTTGGTTTTCCTGCGGGAACAGGAAGAGACAGAGATACCTCACCATAGATGCCATTACAAGATTCAAAACATATTCATCAATTACAACATTAAGGTTCCCATCGTTAGTTCTACACCATGGAGTGGGGAATGGTCTGCCCATTAGAATTTCAAAAGGCGAATAACCCGTAGTTGTCATGCCCTGCTCTCGGCCCCGGCCATCATGTTGGGACACCTGCAGTCCCTCGTGGCGCATCGCTCCACGCTCTCTGCCCTCAAGCAGGAGAGAGCTTGAGGTCCACCCCACGCCGCCGCCAGGATCCGAATGCCGGAAGCGCACACACGCGATCGCATGCCTTCGTAGAAAACGAACTTGGTACTCTGGCACCCTCTGCTGGTAGTTTACGGGTACTACATGACACCTGCACTGGAGATCCTCGAATACCACCAATTAACCTATCAAGTACTCAGGTATCCCAGCTCCAACTACGAGTCCCAGGTGAACGGTGATCCTCTGAACCCTATTTAAACCTGACGCCTTTCTCAGTTCATTAACCAGGTTATACTGTGCTCATCGCCTCAGTTATCCAGTGTTCCCTCTTCGTCCTGTTCCAAGTGAATCCTGAACTTCAGATACTGTATCCAGTCCTGCTTCCACGGTACCAGCACCAGATCCATCTCCAGGCTTGCTTCCACGGTACCAGCACCAGATCCATCTCCAGGCTTGCTTCCACGGTACCAGCACCAGATCCATCTCCAGGCTTGCTTCCACGGTACCAGCACCAGATCCATCTCCAGGCTTGCTTCCACAGTACCAGCACCAGATCCATCTCCAGGTTTGCTTCCACGATACCAGCACCAGATCCATCTCCAGGCTTGCTTCCACAGTACCAGATCCATCTCCAGGCTTATCCCACGGTACCAGATCCATCTCCGGGCTTACTCCACGATACCAGTTCCAGATCCTATACCAGGCTTGTCTCAATAGGCCACAGCCTACGTTGCCCTCTTCTCCAACCCTTCGTTCTGGACTTTCCACCAAACCAAGGATATCTTTTTTGAGTTATAATCTTTAGTCCTGGACTTTACTTGTTTCATTTCAGTAAAACTCAATTGCTTACTGATATATCTTCTGGTTTCCTTTTTGACGGCTTGCCATTGGGTTCCATATGCACAACACTATACAGGGGTCACAGCCCCAGTCCTTACAGTAGTTGAGCTAAGAGTCATTCTGATTTCAGCCAATACTGCTGGTAAATGGACGGGCCAAGTCTGACTTTTATCGAATCTTCCTTTTATTAATTTTTGTTTGAGCAATCTGTTCATCCTCTCTACCTGTCCTGAAGATTCTGGATGGAAAGGAATGTGGAACTTCCAATCAATACTTAGCATCTTACAAACCCTTTGTGTAACCGCATAAGTAAAATCACTATCAATAGTCCTGGGACATCCATAACGTGGGATAATTTCTTTACACATCACTTTTAGAACAGTACGAGCATTTTCCTTAGCACAAGAAAAGGCCTCAATCCATAAAGAGAATGTATCCACTATAACAAGTAAATACTTGATCCCACCTTTCGCTGGTGGCATGTGTGTAAAATCAATCTGTAAACATTGCATAGGGCCATCAAAAGGAGGAAGGTGGTCATGTTTACCAAATAGAGGCTTGGTTACATTGCCTCTTGCACAAATATATTCACGACCATCTGTTCTAATCTATGGATTACAAATCTTTCCTTCATCTTTGCCAACACTCCTCTTCGCCTGACATGTCCATAGCTATGGAATTGTCAGACAAGAAGCGGTGAAGAAGCCTGAGGTAAAGCAATGTTGCCATCAGGGTCCCGAAGGACACCACAAGAATCGGGTGCAACAGAATGTGTCTTCCAAAGCAGCAAATCAGCAGGAGAAGCTGCTGCCTGCATTGAAAGAATATCAATGGTATCAGAAAGGGGAACTGTCAGTACTACATTAAGAACATGCTGCTGAGTGACATCAGCATAGTCTGGCCATACGGGGTATGACACAGCTGCATGTTTAGCAACAGCGTCAGCAAAATCATTACCATCATGTGTCATATCCAGGGGTCAAGTCCTGGGAAAAAAAGTGAGGGAACTCACCCACGAATTCCACAACCCCTATTACCTGAAGAAAATATATATATATATCACGAGTATAGCAGTACGTGGTGATACCATTTTTATTGGGTTAACATTACACTTAAAAGACAAGCTTTCAAGAGTGTAAACTGGAAATTATACTGATCAGTGAAAGGTATCACTACGTACAGGTATACTCGTGATTTTGGCAACTGGAATATATATATATATATATATATAAAAAAACAGTGGCAACCTGCACAATCCACAGTGTAATGTTCTTGCCTGGGTGCACAAATCCAAAAGTATGATACAGAAAACTTCAAAATAGGACGCACTCCAGGACTTAGGTAAACAAAAATAAAATCGGGGATTTATTAGGTATGCATTAAAAATATGTGCCTGTTGGCACTAGCCAACGTTTCGGCCCTCACAGGGGCCTTTATCAAGGTAATAGGCTTGGGCAAGAAAGACATATTAGTTACATAGTTACATAGTTATATAGGCTGAAAAAAGACATGCGTCCATCGGGTTCAGCCTCTCCCACATAACCTACTGCTGTTGATCCAAAAGAAGGCAAAAAACCCAGTCTGAATGCTTGCCAATATACAACATACTGGGAAAAAATTCCTTCTTGACCCCAGAATGGCAGTCAGATTTCTCCTTGGATCAAGAAGCTTTTACCCACATATTAAATATTATAACCCTTAATATTCTGTGTCTGCAGGAAGTCATCCAGTCGTTTTTTAAAAGTCTGTACAGACTCTGACCCAACCACCTCAACAGGCAGAGAATTCCACAGCTTTATTGTTCTCACCGTAAAATAACCCTTCCTATGCTTTAAGCTAAATTTTCTTTCTTCCAGTCTAAATGGATGACCCCTTGTCCTATGTATAGTCCTGTTAATGAATAGGTTATCAGACAATGGTTGATAATGGCCCCGTATATATTTATATAAGGTTATCAGATCCCCTCTAAGGCGCCTTTTCTCTAAACTAAACAGGTTTAAGCTTGTTAGTCTTTCCTCATAACTTAACCCTTCCATCCCCCTTATTAATTTAGTTGCCCGTCTCTGCACTTTTTCTAACGATATAATATCTTTTTTTAAGACTGGTGCCCAAAATTGCACAGCATATTCAAGGTGCGGCCTGACCATTGATTTATACAGAGGCAAAATTATGTTTTCATCCCGTGAGTGAACTCCCCTTTTAATGCATGCCAGTACTTTGCTGGCCTTGGCGGCTGCTGTTTGACATTGCACATTGTTACTTAGTTTGAAGTCTATCAGGGTTATCCAAAGAGATTCGAAAAGTCACCGCACGTTCGGTGACTTTTCGTTCTCTTCAATTCGGTTCCTTTTGCCGATTGCATTTCGGTGACCCTGCGGTGTATTCAGCAAACAGCACAGGGTCCCCGAATTGCAGGGAAAAGCCGCCGCAAACCTGACGAAAACTAACCGAATGCACGCTGAAAACAAGCAAAAACATCTGGATTAACCTTCGAAAAAGCCGAACAGGAGCCGAACAGGAGCCGAACATGAGCCGAATCACACAGAGCCGAAGCAGCTGTGACGTAGAGGAGGCAGTGAATAAATTAGAAAAACCATTTGTATGAATCTGGGAAAAAGAAACGCTGTTTGCAAAGAAACTACTAAGCGAAAATGTCTGAAATTTTCACAGGAGGTCCAGGGAATGATAATAAAGAGGGCTGTTACAAAAAAAATAAGTAAACTGAAAAAAAAAAAAAATCGGACTTTTAAAAAACAATTGAAAAAAATAAGAAAAATGCTTAAAGTATCCTAAAAAATCAATGAATAAAGAGACTTTTTGCTGCAGAATTTTATAATGAACGGTTTATTAGATATTGAATTAAAACGGGAATATTTTTAACATTGAAGCCTATGGGATTCTCCTGAATAAATTTGCCGAATTAAACCCCCGAATGGCAGGGCATTAGGGGAACCTTTCACTGCTGGTTTGTGTTCTCTGAATACCCGAAGCAGTGCTTTTTCATTGGGATTTCACTGCCCTCGAACAGGAACCGAACAGGCACCGTATGTGCAGGCAATTCGCCAGGATTTGGCGAATTGCCTGCTCTCTGGATAGCCGAATGGTCAGGAAAGGTAACCGAACGCTGATTTTCACTGTTCGGTTACCTTTCTCAAGCAATTCGGATCTCTTTGGATAACCCTGTATGATTATTCCCAAATCCTTCTCCTGCTTGTATTTCCCTAACTCCGTACCATTTAGGGTATAAATTGCTTGTGTGTTCTTCACTCCAAAGTGCATAACTTTACATTTATCTAGATTAAATCTCATCTGCCATTTAAGTGCCCAGTCCCCCAATCTATCTAAATCCCTCTGCAGCGAAGTAACATCCTGCTCACATTGTATTACTTTTCCTAGCTTTGTGTCATCTGCAAACACTGATACATGACTTTCAATGCCTATCTCAAGGTCATTTATAAATAAATTGAATAGTATTGGTCCTATAACAGACCCCTGAGGGACACCACTTACCACTGGTGTCCATCTTGAAAATGTACCATTTATGACCACTCTCTGTACCCTATCTTTTAGCCAGTTTTCTATCCAAGAACAAGTATTTTCATCTAGATCATTTTTTCTTAATTTAAGTAGTAACCTTTTGTGTGGAACTGTGTCGAAAGCTTTGGCAAAATCTAAGTAAATCACATCCACTGCGACCCCCTGATCTATACTTCTACTTACTTCCTCATAGAACGTAATTAGGTTAGTCTGACATGATCTGTGTTTCATGAAACCATGCTGATTTTTGCCAATTACATTATACCTCCCAATAAATTCCTGAATATTATCCCTTAGTAACCCCTCAAATACTTTCCCAGCCACAGATGTTAAGCTCACAGGTCTAAATTCCCAGGCACAAATTTTAAACCTTTCTTAAATATAGGGACCACGTCAGCTTTTCTCCAATCCTCTGGTACTATTCCTGAAAGAAAAGAATCTTGAAAGATTAAGAACAGAGGTTTACATATTTCAACACATAGCTCTCTTAGTACTCGCGGGTGAATTCCATCTGGCCCTGGGGCTTTATTCACATTCACATTGTTAATTTCTGCAAAACCTTGTCCTGAGTCAACCAGTCACTTTGTATTAGTAAGTTTTTATATTAATGAATTTCATGTCTCCTGTTATAGGTTTCTCTTTGATAAATACTGAAGAAAATAATCATTTAAAATTTCTGCTTTATCCTGATCTTCAGTTAACAATAACCCTGACTCAGATTTTAGTGAACCTACATTTTCACTCTTGGGTTTTTTAGAATTTATGTACCTAAAGAATCTTTTATGGTTGGTCTTGCTCTCTTTGGCTATTTCTTTTTCATTTTCTAGTTTAGCCCATCTAATCGCATTTTTACATGCTTTATTGGCTGCCCTATATGCTTTATAGGATGCCTCAGATTTATCAATTTAAAAGCTTTAAATGCCTTCTTTTTATTTTTCATTTCCTTAGTTACCTTCCTACTAAGCCACATTGGTTTCAGTCTGTTTCTTTTATATTTATTAACCAGTGGAATATATTGTGACGTGTACTTTTCTAGTGTTAGTTTAAAGATATTCCACTTATCCTCAGTGTTTTTCCCGTGAAAGAGTTTCTGCCAGTCAATGACATTGAGAGCTTCCTTTATTTTAATAAAGTTGGCCTTTTTAAAATTATATATTTTAGCATGCCCCTTATGAATGTGTTTTTTTGAGTTTATTTCAAAAGTCACCATGTTATGGTCGCTATTTCCCAACTGTTCTTTTACATTAATATTTGAGAAAAGATCCACATTATTTGTTATAACCAGATCCAGACAGTTATCCTCTCTAGTTGGTGTTTCTACCAGTTGTGACATGAAGGTATCATTTAAAATGTTCAGGAACCGGATTCCCTTTGCTGAATTACTAGTCCCACTATCCCAATTTATGTCCGGGTAATTAAAATCTCCAATAATTAAAGTGCTACCATGATGTGCAGCCTTCCTAATTTGCTCTAACAGTTGTTCTTCCTCATCATTATCTATATTAGGTGGTTTATAGCATATGCCAACCAATAATTGACTTCCCTGTTTATTCCCAACGAAATATTTACCCATAAGGATTCCACATTTCCCTCATCGCTTTCCAGTTGTGTAATATTAGGCTTTAAATCCTGATTTACATATAAACACACTCCACCCCCTTTCTTATGTTTCCTATCCTTTCTAAACAATGTATAACCGTTTAAGTTTACAGCCCAGTCATGCGTTTCGTCCACCATGTTTCTGTTATTCCTATAATGTCGTATTGCTTAGTGTATGCTATTACCTCTAGTTCCCCCATCTTGTTATTAAGGCTCCTTGCATTAGCAAGCATACATTTAATGTTGTCTCTACCCACACATGCTGAATGCGACTTTACATTACATGCCTCCACTGTTCTTACATTACCCATCCCCCCGGCTCCACCCCCCTTAGTCTGAACTGAAACCCTTCCGCTATCTGCTCTGTCTCCATTTTGTAAGATACTGTATCCCTCCCCCCTTCCACTAGTTTAAAGTCTCCTCCAACCTTTTAACCATCCTCTCCCCTAGCACAGCAGACCCTCTTCCATTCAGGTGCAATCTATCACAACTATACAGATTGTACCCCAGTGCAAAATGAGCCCAGTGCTCTAAAAACCCAAAGCCCTCCTTCCTGCACCAAACTTTAAGCCACGCATTGACCTCCCTAATCTCCCGCTGCCTTTCCACTGTAGCACGTGGCACAGGTAGGATCTCAGAAAATACTACCTTGGAGGACCTCTTCTTCAGTTTACTTCCTAATTCCCTGAAATCATTCTTCAGGTCCTTCCATCTTCCGCTTACTAAATATTAAAAACCTCATTAAGCAACTCACCGCGATTGTAGCGTGCCGCCGGATGGAATGCCAATCTCCCAAGGGGCGTGGTGTCCAAAGCCGGTCAGGCGCAGGAGTCTGTGACGTAATTCATCTACACCGGGTGCAAGCTCCCTGAATGGTAACCAGGGAGATGCATCCCGGCGAGTGAGACATTTAAAAACAAATGGGAGAAATCATCCACAGAAGGCTGGCACAAGCTGGAAAATACATAGTTATACGTATATATCCATACATACATATATATATCTATCCAGGCACAGACCCCCTCAGAATTACATACACAGGCACTGGACCCCCAGAATAACATACACAAGACTGAATCCCCAGAATAATAAACACAACACTGAGCCTCCAGAATAATATGCACAGCACTGAGCCTCCAGAATAATATGCACAGCACTGGGCCTCCAGAATAATATGCACAGCACTGAGCCTCCAGAATAATATACACAGCACTGAGTCCCCAGAATAATATACACAGCACTGGTTATATGGATATATTTGCCCCCAGCTCACATGGGTATATTTTCCCCAGTCCACATGGATATAATTGCCCCCGGTTCACATGGATATGCCCCAGCTCATGGATATGCCCCCCAGCTCTCATGGATATGCCCCAGCTCTCATTGATAATGCCCCAGCTCTCATTGATAATGCCCCAGCTCTCATGGATAATGCCCCAGCTCTCATGGATAATGCCCCAGCAGCTCTCATGGATAATGCCCCAGCTCACATGGATATGCCCCAGCTCACATGGATATTCCCCAGGTCTCATGGATATGCCCCAGGTCTCATGGATAATGCCCCAGGTCTCATGGATATGCCCCAGGTCTCATGGATAATGCCCCAGGTCTCATGGATAATGCCCCAGGTCTCATGGATAATGCCCCAGGTCCCATGGATATGCCCCAGCTCTCATGCATATGCCCCAAGTCTCATGGATAATGTCCCAGCTCTCATGGATATTATTGCCCCCAGCAGCTCAACTCACCTCTCTGTGGGCCCAAAACAATGCAGGCCGCCACCGCACATTGCCGGTGGCCGTGTTCTTCCTGCTATGAATGGCCGCTGGCAGGAAGTGCAGCCGCTTGCCTGGGATCCATGAAACAGCCTGCCGCGATCTCGCGAGATCGCGGCTCGCTGTTAGATCCCAGGCGAGCGGCTGCACTTCCTGTCAGCGGCCATTCGTAGCAGGAAGCACGCGGCCGCCGGCAATGTGTGGCGGCAGACTGCTCAATCGTTTTGGGCTCGGGCCACAGCAGGAATCTACGTTCCCGCAGCGTTCCCGCTGTGGGAGAAAAGCGGGACGCTGTTCCCGCAGGACTCGAGCCCTGGTCATATCTGTATTAGTACTGTGGCCTTTACACTCAAAATGGCACACAATACAGCATCAATTAAATCAGAATGGGAAACCTTCTTGCCATCTGCAGCAACAAAACCTTGGCGTTGCCAAATCACTCCAAAATCATGGACAACACCATAAGCATATAATCAGTGTATATGGTGACATCTTTATCCTTAAAAGCAAGACAGGCCTGAGTCAGGGCTACAAGTTCAGCAGCCTGAGCTGAAACAAAAGGTAAAGAGCCTGCAGCTAAAACAGTAGTAGGCAACTGTACAACAGAAAAGCCACAATGAAAAACACCATCAACTGGTTTAGAACATGAACCATCCACAAAACACACACATCACCTTTAGCCAAAGGAGTGGATTGCAAATCTGCACGTGGAGATGTAGTAGCCTGAATAAGATCTAAGCAATCATGTGGTGTGCCTGTGAGAGGGCAATGTTTAATGAGCAGAGATGTGCACCGCTAAAAATTTTGTTTCGTTTAGTTTTTCTTTCCAGGTGTTTTTTTTTCGTTTCGGGTCGTTTCGCACCATTTTCTTTACGTTTTGATTCAAAATTTTCAGATCGATTCGAAATTTCGGGTCAAATTTCGAATTGATTACATTTTTTTAAAAAAAAAATGCTCAAAAGATCTTAAAAAAATCTAAAAATAAAGAGCTTCTTTACTGCAGAATATTATAAGCAACGGTTTATTAGATATTTAATTAAAACGGGAATATTTTTAACATTGAAGCCTATGGGGTAAAACATTTCCCACACCTTTAACATTGAAGCCTATGGGGTAAAACATTTTCCACACCATTTTTAACATTGAAGCCTATGGGGTAAAACATTTCCCACACCTTTAAAATTTAAGTCTATGGGGTAAAACATTTCCCACACCTTTTTTAACATTGAAGCCTATGGTGTAAAGCATTTCCCACACCTTTTTTAACATTGAAGCCTATGGGATGCAACATTTCCCACACATTTTTTAATATTGAAGCCTATGAGATGCAACATTTCCCACACCTTTTTTAACATTTGAAATGAACTATCAAATGGATATCCATTTGATAGTCGATATCCAAATCAGTGCACATTTTTTAAAAAAAAAAAATTTTTTTTACTTTATTTTCATTGTTTCCTGTCCCCCAGGGCAGTACACGGACCCCCATGCACCTTTTATGGCCAATATCTTGCATATATACCCTCTTGGAGGGCACTTTAAAATTCTAACTTTTGAGTCCCATAGACTTGCATTAAGTTCGAATCGTGTTCTCGTTCGAATTCAAACTTTTCAAAAGTTCGAGTTGGAATGCGAGCCGAACACAGGGGTGTTCCACCCATCACTATTGTCGAGGTGCTGCCTGGCCGTGTAAGGATTCATATGCTGCATTAATTATACTATAGAAGTGCGGCCCGGCAGTGTGCGGAATCATATGCTGCATTATTATACTGTAGAGGTGTTGCCCGGCAGTGTGCGGAATCATATGCTGCATTATTATACTGTAGAGGTGCTGCCCGGCAGGGTGCGGAATCATATGCTGTATTATTATACTGTAGAGGTGCTGCCCGGCAGTGTGCGGAATCATATGCTGCATTATTATACTGTAGAGGTGCTGCCCGGCAGTGTGCGGAATCATATGCTGCATTAAAGGGATACTCTAGGCAACATGAACACCTAAGCTTTTTTAGGTGGTCATGATGCCCAGAGTATGCTGCCCTCTGTCTCCCCTCCCTCCGCTCAGCGGTTCAGCTGTAAATGCTGAAAACAGCTGAGAGAGGCGGAGAACTTTACTCCGCCCTCCCAGCTGTCAGTCAGCAGAGCGGGAATCATATTTGCCGCTTCTGCCGACTTTTGCCGAGTAGGAGACGTCATCGCGCTTTCAGCGCGATGACGTCTCCAACTCACTGCAGAAGCTGGCGGCTCCCTCTGAGGGTTAGTGTTGCGCGCATCCTCTTGCGCGCAACACTAATCCTCAGAGGGAGCCGAGAGGAAGACTGCCGATTGGCTGGCTTACGTGAGAGGCATGCATGCGCGCTTCTCACGTAAACCAGAAGGCAAGAAGACTCAAGAAGAATGGGAGCGGAAGAGGAGGGAGGTGAGTATGAAAAAAAAAAAAGACACCGCTGGAAACAAGAGGATTTTAGGGTAAGTATTACAGTTACAAAAAAAAACAAAAACAAACGATTTATTGAGGGAGTAGGGATAGATTAAGATTAAAAAACGGGGGAGGGGGGTGATTTTTTATTAGAGTGTTCCTTTAATTATATTGTAGAGGTGCTGCCCGGCAGTGTGCGGAATCATATGCTGCATTATTAAACTGTAGAGATGCTGCCCGGTAGTGTGAGGATTCATATGCTGCAACTATCAAACTTGAAATGAACTATCAAATGGATCAACTATCGAATTTGAAATGAACTATCAAATGGATATCAAGTAACGATCAAATTTGATCAAAACGATACGAAATTACGGAATCAGCAATGGAACCGAAAAATCCGATGTCTGAAATTACCGAAATGGAACTGAAATCATAAATGGAACGAAAATGACTTGCGATTTTACAAATTTCACGTTCATATGAAATAAATTTATGTTGTTTCGGATCGGAAAATTTTTGGGATTCTGTGCATTTCGGTGCCAATCCGATTCGGAACATCGGACGAATCCGAAGCACTGAATTGGCCCGATTCGTGAAAAAAAAACAAAATCGGTCTGAATCGAAACGCACATCCCTATTAAATATTAAGCTGTGTCACGGATTTTGTACTTGAGTCAAATTAAACAGTGAAATTAAATTAATTTGTTTCGTAAAGTCCTTTGCGACTATTACTTGTATTGTAAATTAAAATCAATTTGATAGTTTATATCAATTCGAAATTTGATTTCAAATTCGAAAGTTGATATCAAGTTCGATAGTGTGGGAAATGTTGTATCCCATAGGCTTCAATGTTAAAAATATTCCGGTTTTAATTCAATGTCTAATAAACCGTTGCTTATAATATTCTGCAGTAAAAAGTCTATTTTTAGATTTTTACGGATCTTTTAAGCATTTTTAAAATAATTTTTGTTTTTTATCAATTCGAAATTTGACCCGAAATTTCGAATTGATCCAAAAATTTTGAATCAAAATTTCGAATTGATCCGAAATTTCATGTGGTCGAAATTTCGGATTCGGAATGCCCTCGGAATCACAAAAATGGTAAATTCCGTAGGAAAAACGAATCTGTACGAAACTAATTGCACAGCCCTATGAGTGAATGTAAAAGCGTTGCAGGGCCTGCACCAGTCGGAGTGTACTTTAGAGTAAGACCTGTAGTGGATATCAAAATGGTTTCATAACCTGAGCGCCTTTGCGCAGTCATATGTTGCGTGGTAAGATTATTAAGGACCTGAATGACTTGAGACGTATGTAAACCCAATTAATGAGATAAAACTAAAGGTTGCACAGTTTCAACCATCATAGCACAAGATGTTGTAGCACGTAAACAAGCTGGAATCCCTCTCACTACCATAGGCAACAATTTGGAATAAAAAGCAACAGGTCTGTAACCACTACCATGCATTTGAGCCAGAACACTTGCAACGGTAACACCATCATCCATACAATATAGATGAAAAGGCAATGTATAGTTAGGTATTCCCAGAGCAGGGGCAGTACACAAAGACTTTTGAAGAGCTTTAAAGGCCTGATGCATTTCATCTGTCCATTTAAACTTCAAAGGTTGATCATCCTTGGTACATTGGCGCAAAATGTGATAAAAAAAGAACAATCTGGAATCCATTAGAGACAGTAATTAATCATTCCCAAAAATAACAAAACTGCTGGTTTAGTAGTTGGAAAAGGGAGCTGTGTAATAGTTTGAACACGTTCAGATGACAAAGTACGAGTGCCATGAGACAAAACAAAACCCAGATATTTTATAGTGCGTAAGCAAAATTGGAGTTTGTTCAATGACACCTTATGACCTGCGTCGGCCAAGTGTTGTAGGAGTCAAATAGAGTCCTGGATACAGGAATCTTTGTCAGGGCTACACAATAAAAGATCACCCATATATATGAGTGTGTATCTTGCAATGGATATAGACAGATTTATCTCAGATTACCACTAGATCAGAATCTTGTAAATATTTCTAATCTGCAGTATAGAAATATAATGAGAAATCAGATACACATAGAAGGATAAATTGTCCTTAAGTATTTGTTGCAATGAAATACAAATATATATATTGAATTTGGAAGAGCTACTGTGATTGAGTAATTACGCAAAGAAGTTATATAACCAACAATATAAAAAGCAGAAGATTAGAAGCTAAATTCTCATTATTAGGGGAGGAGTCGCTAAATAAGTTTTTATTACTTATTCTAGAAATAGAGTAAGTGATAGCTCCTATTTGGTTGATCCAGGGAGTACAAAGATATATATATACCTATATATCTACACGATACTAGCTTGTTTTAAATATTGGTTTGCTGGGAATACATGTAAATTGTTTTCTTTAAGCAGGAAGTAAACTAACCATCTGTGTATTAGTTACTAACTGATGAAAGTAAATGGTATTAACCATATATATATATACAGTTACTAACAGAAATACTATGTTAAAAGCTAGAGATCTGTGTGCTGATAGATTGATGTTGTGTTTTATAAATCTTTGATCGTGTGGTGAGATTAAAATCTTTTTGCATACGTAATAAATATATATATTTTCATCTAAGCTGGTTGGTTCTATTTTTTAAAACTAAAACACGTACAATGAAAAGAATTTAGGAGAACTTCGGAGAAATACAAACAAGATAAATTTGTTGTTGTTTATATCTCGTATAAGTTTCTTACCTGATTAATATCTCCGAAAAATTTCAATAATCATTCCCATCTTGGCCTTTAAATCACGACCAAGCAAATTAACAGGACAATTAGGAATGATTAGAAAAGAGTGATATAACCACAATTTAGGATTTGTAAGGCTGCATATGGCAAGAATTGGAGTCTTTACACAAGCTATCGAAACTCCGGACATGCCGACAGACATCATACTTTCACTAGTCAGAGATCCCAGATAAAATTTGCCAGACAAACTGGAACGAGTTGCTCCACTATCCACTAGAAAATCATAAATGTCCACAGCTAGAGAAATAATAATAGGAAGTTGATCCCAGTTAACAGAGAGCTGAGTAGCTACAAAAGTAAGAGTTCCCTGCTGTCGGCTGACCTAGCGCTGACTATTTTTATTCCACTGAACAGGGAATTGTACAGGAGGGGTTGCGGGGGCAGCTGCCAGAGGAGCTTGAGAAGATGAAAAGGCAGAGCTGTTAGGATTGAAAACATCACGACTAGCATCACGGGGAACCTGAGGACAATCCCGATACCAATGTTCAAAAGACCCACAATTCCAACAAGCACCAGACCTATTTCCCTGAAGAAGGAGAGACCGTCCTCACCTTCCCCTGGGAAATACACGACCAGTGCCACATCATCTAAAACGCCCAAACTGACCATTCCTCTTGCTGATAGAACGGCACCTTTGAGAGATTTATTATCACTTTTCAAGGGAAACACTCCAGCAGCATCCTTATTACACAGAATACGCATCAGAGGTTCAGGTTCTTGATCAAACAAATTATCAACCAACACACGAGTAGTGTGAGCATATACAGGATGCATGTTATGTAATAAATGCTGAATAAAAAGATAACCTCTCAAACTGTCCAAAGACATACAGCAATCTTTTAACCAGTATTGTTTTAATCTAAAACAAAATTCACTCAGTTTCACCTAATATTTGCTTCATGGTTGTAGCTTTAGAAACATCCCTATGAGCAGCTTGTTTACTTGAAAAATGCTGCAACAAATTATACCAAAAATCATCAACCCAATCAGGTTTATTCCAAAGATAGTCATGACCTACAGCAGGGCTCAAAATTTCAGGTCCTGAGCCACTAGCCAGGCCTTAAGAGTTACTCGCCACCGGTTGCCCCACCCAACCCTTACCTTTAACTCTGCCCCTAAACACACACACTCTTAAATTATAATTTAATTATCATTAATAACATACAAAGCTGTTTAAACGTAAAGGAAAATGTGTGGTGTGTATGAGCGTATCACAGACCTCCACAGCAATAAAACTCATGCTCATACACACGGCACATTACTGTGAGTTTTATTGCTGTGCAGCTCTGTGATACAGTAATGTGCCGTGTATATGAGTATCAGAGCATCACAGCAATAACTCACAATGTGCAGTGTGTATGCGCGTATCACAGAGCTCCACAGCAATAAAACTCACGGTAATGTGCACTGTATGAGCGTATCACAGAGCTCCACTGCCTTTTTTTTTTAGCCCCTCTCATTCCCAACCTTCTCATTCATTTTACCCCTTTCTCTCTCTTTACCCTCTCTCATTCATTTTACCCCTTTCTCTCTTTAACCCTCTCTCATTCATTTTACCCCTTTCTCTTTTTTAACCCTCTTTCATTTTACCCCTTTTTCTCTCATTAACCCTCTCTCTCATTCATTTTACCCCTCTCTCTTTAACCCTCTCTCATTCATTTTACCCCTTTCTCTCTCTTTAACTGTCTCTCCTTCATTTTACCCCTTTCTCTCTCTTTAACCCTCTCTCGTTTATTTTACCCCTTTCTCTCTCTTTAACCGTCTCTCATTCATTTTACCCCTTTCTCTCTTTAACCCTCTCTTTCATTTTACCCCTTTCTCTCTCTTTAACCCTCTCATTCATTTTACCCCTTTCTCTCTCTTATTCATTTTACCCCTTTCTCTCTCTTTAACCCTCTCTCATTCATTTAACCCCTTTTCTCTCTTTAACCCTCTTTCATTTTACCGCCTTTCTCTCTCTTTACCCTCTCTCTCATTCATTTTAACCTCTTTCTCTCTCTTTAACCCTCTCTCATTCATTTTACCCCTTTCTCTCTTTAACCCTCTTTCATTTTACCCCTTTCTCTCTCTTTAACCCTCTCTCATTCATTTTACCCCTTTCTCTCTCTTTAACCCTCTTTCATTTTACCCCTTTCTCTCTCTTTAAGCCTCTCTCTTTAACCCTCTCATTCATTTTACCCCTTTCTCTCTTTAGCCCTCTTTTATTTTACCCCTTTCTCTCTCTTTAACCCTCTCTCTCATTCATTTTACCCCTTTTTCTCTCGTTAACCCTCTCTCTTTCATTTTACCCCTTTCTCTCTCTTTATCCCTCTCTCTTTAACCCTCTCTCATTCATTTTACCCCTTTCGCTCTCTTTAACCCTCTCTCATTCATTTTACCCCTTTCTCTCTTTAACCCTCATTCATTTTACCCCTTTCTCTCTCTTTAACCCTCTCTCATTCATTTTACCCCTTTCTCTCTTTAACCCTCTCTTTCATTTTACCCCTTTCTCTCTCTTTAACCCTCTCTCTCATTCATTTTACCCCTTTCTCTCGTTAACCCTCTCTCTCATTCCTTTTACCCCTTTCTCTCTCTTTATCCCTCTCTCTTTAACCCTCTCTCATTCATTTTACCCCTTTCGCTCTCTTTAACCCTCTCTCATTCATTTTACCCCTTTCTCTCTCTTTAATCCTCTCTCATTCATTTCACCCCTTTCTCTCTTTAACCCTCTCTTTCATTTTACCCCTTTCTCTCTTTAACCCTCTCTCATTCATTTTACCACTTTCTCTCTCTTTAACCCTCTCTCATTCATTTTACCCCTTTCTCTCTTTAACCCTCTCTCATTCATTTTACCCCTTTCTCTCTCTTTAACCTTCTCTCTCATTCATTTTACCCCTTTCTCTCTCTTTAACCCTCTCTCATGTTACCCCTTTCTCTCTCTTAACCCTCTCGCTCATTCATTTTACCCCTTAATCTCTCTTCAACCCTCTCTCATTCATTTTACCACTTTCTCTCTTTAACCCTCTCTCATTCATTTTACCCCTTTCTCTGTCTTTAACCCTCTTTCATTTTTTTGGGGGAAAATTACACGATTTTTAACAAACGCACCGCATACAAAAATCTTTAGTGCAGCATCATTGTTCACATTATAATTGAAATGGGAACAATATTGCTGCATTAACAAACCAAAAAAAGAAAAAAAACTTGTTTATTTTTTTTTATATTTTCTTTTAAATAATTTTTTTTTTTATTTTTAATTTTTTTACAAACTTTTTTCACTTTTGTGTTTGGTATCGTTGGAACGGCCATGCTCTGGCCGATCCAACAATACCAAACTTTAACCCCCTAGCTGCCACGGATCGGGAGATAGGGAGTTCATTGGAACCGCTATCTCACCATTGGTGGCAGCTAGGGGTTACTCCAGGACTGGCGTCATCGTGCTATGCACGATGAAGCCAGTCCTCAGGGGGATTCCCGGAGGCTTGGCCGACATCCAAGATGTCGGCCAGCTCCGCGAAAGGATCACGAACCGGCGCTTTTCAGCGCGATTCGTGATCCGGCTCCCCAGGGTTAATGCCAGGTACCATTTGGAAGGGCAGGCTGTGCCCTTCAAATGGTGCCTGGGTTAACCCCCGCAACGCCGCCGATCGGGAGGGAGAGAGGTCCGAAGGACCTCCCCCCCTCCCTTTCAGGCGCCTCCTCCGCACATGGGGGGGGGCGCCTGAATTAGGTGTCATCGCGCCCCTGCGATGACACCTAATTAGCCCGGCGGCGGTTGCGGATGCTGGGCTGACATCGAGGATGTCAGCCCGCACCGGGGGAGCCAGCGATCGGCCGGAACCCGGCCGAACACTGACTCTAAAGGCTGGACGCGCTCAGCGCGTCCACCGCATGGAACGTGACATGCGGTTGGACGCGCTCAGCGCGTCCACCGCAGCGAAGTGGTTAACCCTCTCTCTCATTCATTTTATGCCTTTCTCTCTCTTTAACCCTTTCTCTCGTTCATTTTACGCCTTTCTCTCTCTTTAACCCTCTTTCATTTTACCCCTTTCTCTCTCTTTAACCCTCTCTCATTCATTTTACCCCCTTCTCTCTCTTTAACCCTCTCTCTTTAACCCTCTCTTTCATTTTACCCCTTTCTCTCTTTAACCCTCTTTCATTTTACCCTTTCTCTCTCTTTAACCCTCTTTCATTTTACCCCTTTCTCTCTCTTTAACCCTCTTTCATTTTACCCCTTTCTCTCTTAACCCTCTCTCTCATTCATTTTACCCCTTTCTCTCTCTTTAACCCTCTCTCTCTTTCATTTTACCCCTTTCTCTCTTTAACCCTCTCTCATTCATTTTACCCCTTTCTCTCTCTTTAACCCTCTCTTTCATTTTACCCCTTTCTCTCTTTAACCCTCACTCTCATTCATTTTACGCCTTTCTCTCTCTTTAACCCTCTATCATTCATTTTACCCCTTTCTCTCTCTTTAACCCTCTCTCTCATTCATTTTACGCCTTTCTCTCTCTTTAACCCTTTCTCTCATTCATTTTACGCCTTTCTCTCTCTTTAATCCTTTCTCTCATTCATTTTACGCCTTTCTCTCTCTTTAACCCTCTTTCATTTTACCCCTTTCTCTCTCTTTAACCCTCTCTCTTTAACCCTCTCTCATTCATTTTACCCCTTTCTCTCTTTAACCCTCTTTCATTTTACCCCTTTCTCTCTTTAACCCTCTCTCATTCATTTTACCCCTTTCTCTCTCTTTAACCCTCTTTCATTTTACCCCTTTCTCTCTCTTTAACCCTTTCTCTCTCATTCATTGTACCCTTTTCTCTCTTTAACCCTCTTCATTTTACCCCCTTTCTCTCTCTTAACCCTCTTTCATTTTACCCCTTTTCTCTCTCTTAACCGCCTCTCTCATTCATTTTAGCCCTTTCTCTCTCTTTAACCCTTTCTCTTTTCATTTTACCACTGCCTTTCTCTCTCTTTAACCCTCTCTCATTAATTTTACCCCTTCTCTCTTTAACCCTCTTTAATTTTACCCTTTCTCTCTCTTTAACCCTCTCTCATTCATTTTAACCGCACTTTCTCTTCTTTAACCCCTTCCTCATTCAATTTTTACCCCTTTCTCTCCTTAACCCTCTCTTTCATTTTACCCTTTCTCTCTCTTACCCTCTCTCTCATTCATTTTACCCCTTTCCTGCTCTTTATCCCTCTCTCATTCATTTTACCCCTTTCTCTCCCTTTAACCCTCTCGGCTCATTCATTTTACCCTTTGCTCTCTTTTAACCCTCTGGTCATCATTTTAACCCCTTTCTCATTCATTTTACCCCTTTCTCTCTTAACCATCTCTGATTCATTTTTACCCCTTTCTCTCTTTAACCCTTCTCATTCATTTTACCCTTTCTCTCTTTAACCCTCTTTCATTTTACCCCTTTCTCTCTCTTAACCCGCTTCATTTTAACCCCCCCCTTTCTCTCTTTTAACCCTCTCTCATTCATTTTACCCTTTTCTCTCTCTTTAACCCTCTCTCTCATCATTTTAACCCCTTTTCTCTCTTTAACCCTCTCTTTCATTTTACCCTTTCTCTCTCTTTTATCCCTCTCTCTCTTTAACCCTCTCTCATTCATTTTACCCTTTCTCTCTTGTAACCCCTCTTTTCATTTTCACCCCCTTTCTCTTTTTAACCCTCTCATTCATTTTACCCCTTTCTCTCTCTAACCCTCTCATTCATTTTACCCCTTTCTCTCTCTTTAACCCTCTCTCTCATTCATTTTTACCCCTTTCTCTCTCTTTAATCCTCAATCTCTTTCATTTTACCCCTTTCTCTCTTTAACCCTCTCTCTCATTCATTTTACCCCTTTCTCTCTTTTTAACCCTCTCTTTAACCCTCTCTTTCATTTTAGCCCTTTCTCTCTTTAACCCTCTCTCATTCATTTTACCCCTTTCTCTCTCTTTAACCCTCTTTCATTTTAGCCCTTTCTCTCTTTAACCCTCTCTCATTCATTTTACCCCTTTCTCTCTCTAACCCTCTTTCATTTTACCCCTTTCTCTCTCTTTAACCCTCTCTCTCATTCATTTTACCCCTTTCTCTCTCTTTAACCTCTCTCATCTTCATTCCTTTCTCTCCTCTCTTTAACCCTCTCTTTCATTTTACCCACCTTTCTCTCTCTTTACACCTCTCTCACTTTTACCCCCTTCTCTCTTTAACTCTTCTGTCCATTCATTTTACGCCTTTCTCTCTTTAACCCTTTCTCCATTTTACGCGCCTTTCTCTCTTTAACCCTCTCTTTCATTTTACCCCTTTCTCTCTCTTTAACCCTCTCTTCTCATTTTAACCCTTTCTCTCTCTTTACCCTCTCTCATTCATTTTACGCCTTTCTCTTCTTTAACCCTTTCTCTCATTTCATTTTAACGCCTTTTCTCTCTCTTAACCCTCTCTCTTTTAACCCTCTCTCATCTCATTTTACCCCTTTCTCTCTCTTTAACCCTCTCTCTCTAACCCTCTCTCATTCATTTTACCCTTTCTCTCTCTTTAACTTTCTCTCTTTCATTTTACCCCTTTCTCTCCTTAACCCTCTCTTTCATTTTAACCCTTTCTCTCTTTAACCCTCTTTCATTTTACCCTTTCTCTCTCTTTAACACTCTTTCATTTTACCCCTTTCTCTCTCTTTAACCCTCTCTCTCATTCATTTTACCCCTTTCTCTCTCGTTAACCCTCTCTCTCATTCATTTTACCCCTTTCTCTCTTTAACCCTCTTTAATTTTACCCCTTTCTCTCTTTAACCCTCTCATTTATTTTACCCCTTTCTCTCTTTAACCCTCTCTCATTCATTTTACCACTTTCTCTCTCTATAACCCTCTCTAATTCAATTTACCCCTTTCCTCTTTAACCCTCTCATTTTACCCCTTTCTCTCCCTTTAACCCTCTCTCTCATTTATTTTACCCCTTTCCTCTTTAACCCTCTCTTTCATTTTACCCCTTTCGCTCTCTTTAACTCTCTCTCTCATTCATTTTACCCCTTTCTCTCTCTTTAACCCTCTCTCATTCATTTTACCCCTTTCTCTCTTTAACCCTCTCTTTCATTTTACCCCTCTCTTTAACCCTCTCTCATTCATTTTACCCCTTTCTCTCTTTAACCCTCTCTTTCATTTTACCCCTCTCTTTTACCCTCTCTCATTCATTTTACCCCTTTCTCTCTTTAATCCTCTCTCATTCATTTTACCCCTTTCTCTCTCTTTAACCCTCTCTCATTCATTTTACCCCTTTCTCTCTCTTTAACCCTCTTTCATTTTACCCCTTTCTCTCTTTAACCCTCTCTCATTCATTTTACCCCTTTCTCTCTCTTTAACCCTCTTTCATTTTACCCCTTTCTCTCTCTTTAACCCTTTTTCTTTCATTTTACCCCTTTCCTTTTTCTCTTTTTTTCTTTTTAACCCCTTTCTCTTAATTTTTTCCAATTTTTTTCCCATTTTTTTTACCTCCTTTCTCTCTTTAACCCTTTCTCTCATTCATTTTACGCCTTTCTCTCTCTTTAACCCTCTCTTTCATTTTACCCCTTTCTCTCTTTAACCCTCTTTCATTTTACCCCTCTCTCTCTTTAACCCTCTCTCTCGTTATTTTTTTTGCCTTTCTCTCTCTTTAACCCTCTCTTTCATTTTACCCCTTTCTCTCTCTTTAACCCTCTCTTTCATTTTACCCTTTCTCTCTTTAACCTCTCTCATTCATTTTACGCCTTTCTCTCTCTTTAACCCTTTCTCTCATTCATTTTACGCCTTTCTCTCTCTTTAACCCTCTCTCATTCATTTTACCCCTTTCTCTCTCTTTAACCCTCTCTCTTTAACCCTCTTTTATTCATTTTACCCCTTTCTCTCTTTTAACCCTCTTTCATTTTACCCCTTTCTCTCTCTTAACCCTCTCTTTCATTTTACCCCTTTCTCTCTCTTTAACCCTCTCTTTCATTTTACCCCTTTCTCTCTTTAACCCTCTTTCATTTTACCCCTTTCTCTCTTTAATCCTCTCTCTTTCATTTTACCCCTTTCTCTCTTTAACCTCTCTTTCATTTTACCCCTTTCTCTCTTTAACCCTCTCTTTCATTTTACCCTTTCTCTTTAACCCTCTTTCATTTTACCCCTTTCTCTCTTTAACCCTCTCTTTTTCATTTTACCCTTTCTCTCTTTAACCCTCTCTCATTCATTTTACGCCTCTTTCTCATTCTTTTTCCACCTTTCTCTCCCTTTAACCAACCCCCCCCACAAGCAGTCACTTACCAAGTTTATCAGGCAGAACCTGGATTGATGCCCCCTGTGCAAAGCATAACCAGACAGATGGTGACATACTCAATGAACTGGGCCCTATTAGGATATACCCAGCCTTAAAAACAAACCTTACCACCTAGAACACTAGATCCCATCCACCCCCTGTATCCCCCAGACTCCCTCAAATGCCACCTTCTGCATGGAGCTACTGGGTTAACCTCTCACCTGCCGGCCTGCATCATCCCGGATTCCCAACCAGACAGGACCATCAGCAAACTCCCAGGCAGCCAGTGCTCAGCCCTGCCCCCTGACATCGGGAGTAGAGCTCTCCTTCCCAGCGGGGGAGGAGGACCCCCAGCACACCATCTGTCTCCATACAGCCATAGCACATTGCATCTGCCTCCTTATATCACACAGTCCCTGCCTTCATAGAACGCCATCACACTGCACCTGCCTCTCCTTCTAACTCCCGTCCCCCAAACACTCACTTTCCAAGTCGAAAGTTTCTGCAGCGTGCCTCCCATACTCATGAGTTTCTGGGAACGGCACGCTGCATTGGTGCTGCCCCCTCCCGCGCGTCACCTGACCCACCTATGTGATGCATCGTAGACTCGCAATACTTACGCTGCGAGTGTGCGCCGCATCACGTGGGTGGACAGGTGACCTGCAAACATCACAGGTCATGCGGGAGGGGGCAGCCCCTCTCAGACACTCCGGATTCGGACTCCAGAGCTGCCCCACTCGCCCGCAGCTAATTTCCATTCACCAAATGCGAGCAGGCGTGTGGAAATTTTGAGGTCTGACTACAGGGTGATCAAATTTAGCATCTAATTCCTTAGCCAAATCAGTTGGATTAACATCTGCATATTCCAAAATTACTGACAACAAAAATCGATAATCAAGACCACCAAATTGCTGGTCTTTTTTAACTCACTTAAGAAAATTAATCGCACCTTCTGGATATTTATAAGGAAGGATCTGGACATTTACTGCCTAAAACAATTAGCTGTTCAGCAGAAGGATACTTATCCATTACTGTATCACCAATTACCACATAAGGCATAGCAGAAGTTGGTTGTACATCATCATTTCTATTTCCCTCATCATCACTTTCTCCATCTATCTTTCTTTTACTTCGCAAAGCATAATCAGAGTGTTCAACCACTGAACTACTGATAGCTAAACTCGGTACAACTACGGATCTCACAGCAACAGGAGCCGACAGATCACCTACTCCGGGCTGTCCGTCATCAGACACATGCTTATGCCTTTGTTTTTCACGAAGCACACTTACAGTGGCTACTTCTTAATCTATGCCATCATGAATATTCTCTCTCAAAGAAGCCAAATTAGGAAATAACTGAACTGGATTAGCAAGGAACACTATATAGTGGAGGAGACATTACTGCTGGCTCAGGGAGGCCCAGATTAAGATCTCTATGGGCCTGTTGCTGAATATTTTGGTGGGCTTGTTTTGTAATTTAGTGAAATTAAAACATATTTTTGGTTATTTAATAGAGCAGATACAGGTATATCTAACCAGGCAGGTACCGTGTGATTCATTTTGCATTCGATTTCAATCATTTAAAGACTGTAAAAAAAAATTCCCATTTTTTTCATCCAAACATTTGTGGTAATATATTCTATAGGGCATTCTTGTTAAAACAAAATGTGAGATGGGAACCTGTTACTGCAGTTTTCTGAGAAAATATACAATTTTAACCAAAAAAATGAAAAACAAATAAAAATGAAATATTTCCCTTGTGTTTTGGAACATGTTTTATTTTTTTACGAATAATATGACTATGCATAGAAAAATAAATAAATTAAATAAATATTGACCTTGCTCCCAGCGTGGGAAATGAGAAGGTGAGTAATGGCAGTGGCATTGCTCATTTTCTACGTGACAATTGGACAATACCATCGCTTTGGAACTAAAAATAAATAAATAAATAAATATTGTTTTCTTTTAGATTTTACATGGTCAGGTAAATGACACCTCACTTGACCGGTGTAAAGATTAGTGACGTAGGGTTAAGAAGTTCCCTGCAGTGCTCTTCGCTGCAGTGCGGCGGTTTAGGTTTTTGATGTAAAGAGTCGTAACAATGGATTGTACCATCACCTCCACACTTGTTGGTGACATGAGAAATGTGATGGTTAGTTAGTGCAGCATCATTGTTTACTTTATAATTGAAAAGTGAAAAATATAAATTTTGGAAATAAAAAGTAAATATATATATATTTTGTTATTTAAAACCTGGTCATGTTTGGTATCATGCTCTGGCCTTTCCAGTGATACCTAACTTGACCCTGTAGCTGCTATGGAGTTGGAGATACATGGATCCAAATGCAGACATAGTTATCCTTACTCTGGGCCTATTCTGAGGCATGGGCCTGGAGCTGCTGCTCCATCTGCCTCTATGTTAATCCGGCCCTGGGCTCAGGATTGTGGGAGTCAGTTACAGAAGCAACTAGGGATAAGCCGAACACCCCCGAGTTCGTTTCGTATTCGCATAGCGTGATGACGTCAGATAGCCGGGGAACCCCTATCTGCCCAGAATCCCCTGGTGGAGATAGGGAGTTCATTTGAGGGTACACAGAGATGCTGATGGTGTTGCGTATAGAGATGCTGTTTGTGTATAGAGATGCTGTGAGGCTGTGTATAGAGATGCTGTGAGGCTGTGTATAGAGATGCTGTGAGGCTGTGTTTAGAGATGCTGAAGGGGTTGTGTATAGAGATGCTGTTTGTGTATAGAGATGCTGATGGGGTTGTGTATAGAGATGCTGTGAGGTTGTGTATAGAGATGTTGTGTGGCTGTGTATAGAGATGCTGATAGGGTTGTGTATAGAGATGCTGTGAGGTTGTGTATAGAGATGCTGTGAGGTTGTGTATAGAGAGATGCTGATGGGGTTGTGTTATAGAGATGTTGTTTGTGTATAGAGATGCTGATGGGGTTGTGTATAGAGATGCTGTGAGGCTGTGTATAGAGATGCTGTGAGGTTCTGTACAGAGATGCTGTGAGGCTGTGCATAGAGATGCTGTGAGGCTGTTTATAGAGATGCTGAAGGGGTTGTGTATAGAGATGCTGTGTATAGAGATGCTGATGGGGTTGTGTATAGAGATGCTGTGTATAGAGATGCTGTGAGGCTGTGTATAGAGATGCTGATGGGGCTGTGTATAGAGATGCTGATGGGGTTGTGTATAGAGATGCTGTGTATAGAGATGCTGATGGGGTTGTGTATAGAGATGCTGTGTGGCTGTGTATAGAGATGCTGTGTATAGAGATGCTGATGGGGTTGTGTATAGAGATGCTGTGTATAGAGATGCTGATGGGGTTGTGTATAGAGATGCTGTGAGGTTGTGTATAGAGAAGCTGTGTATAGAGATGCTGATTGGGTTGTGTATAGAGATGCTAATGGGGTTGTGTATAGAGATGATGTGAGGCTTTGTATAGAGATGCTGTGTGGCTGTGTAAAGAGATGCTGTGTATAGAGATGCTGTGAGGTTGCGTATAGAGATGCTGTGAGGTTGTGTATAGAGAGGCTGTGAGACTGTGTATAGAGATGCTGATGGGGCTGTGTATAGAGATGCTGATGGGCTTGTGTATAGAGATGCTGTGAAGCTGTGTTTAGAGATGCTGTTTGTGTATAAAGATGCTGATGGGGTTGTGTATAGAGATGCTGTGTATAGAGATGCTGATGGGGTTGTGTATAGAGATGCTGTGTGGCTGTGTATAGAGATTCTGTATATAGAGATGTTGATGGGGTTGTGTATAGAGATGCTGTGTATAGAGATGCTGTGAGGCTGTGTATAGAGATGCTGATGGAGCTGTGTATAGAGATGCTGATGGGGTTGTGTATAGAGATGCTGTGTGGCTGTGTATAGAGATGCTGTGTATAGAGATGCTGATGGGGTTGTGTATAGAGATGCTGTGTATAGAGATGCTGATGGGTTGTGTATAGAGATGCTGTTTGTGTATAGATATGCTGTGAGGCTGTGTATAGAGATGCTGATGGGGTTGTGTATAGAGATGCTGTGAGGTAGTGTATAGAGATGCTGTGTGGCTGTGTATAGAGAAGCTGTGTATAGAGATGCTAATGGGGTTGTGTATAGAGATGATGTGAGGCTTTGTATAGAGATGCTGTGTGGCTGTGTAAAGAGATGCTGTGAGGTTGTGTATAGAGATGCTGTGAGGTTGTGTATAGAGAGGCTGTGAGACTGTATAGAGATGCTGATGGGCTTGTGTATAGAGATGCTGGGAGGCTGTGTATAGAGATGCTGTGAGGTTGTGTATAGAGATGCTGTGAGGCTGTGTTTAGAGATGCTGTTTGTGTATAAAGATGCTGATGGGGCTGTGTATAGAGATGCTGATGGGGTTGTGTATAGAGATGCTGTGTGGCTGTGTATAGAGATTCTGTATATAGAGATGCTGATGGGGTTGTGTATAGAGATGCTGTGTATAGAGATGCTGATGGGGTTGTGTATAGAGATGCTGTGTGGCTGTGTATAGAGATTCTGTATATAGAGATGCTGATGGGGTTGTGTATAGAGATGCTGATGGGGTTGTGTATAGAGATGCTGTGAGGCTGTGTATAGAGATGCTGATGGGACTATGTATAGAGATGCTGTGAGGCTGTGTATAGAGATGCTGAAGGGGTTGTGTATAGAGATGCTGAAGAGGTTGTGTATAGAGATGCTGTTTGTGTATAGAGATGCTTATGGGGTTGTGTATAGAGATGCTGTGTATAGAGATGCTGATGGGGCTGTGTATAGAGATGCTGATGGGGCTGTGTATAGAGATGCTGATGGGGCTGTGTATAGAGATGCTGTGAGGTTGCGTATAGAGATGTTGATGGGGCTGTGTATAGAGATGCTGATGGGGTTGTGTATGGAGATGCTGTGTGGCTGTGTATAGAGATGCTGTGTATAGAGATGCTGATGGGGTTGTGTATAGAGATGCTGTGTATAGAAATGCTGATGGGGTTGTGTATAGAGATGCTGTTTGTGTATAGATATGCTGATGCGGTTGCGTATAGAGATGCTGTGAGGCTGTGTATAGAGATGCTGATGGGGTTGTGTATAGAGATGCTGTGAGGCTGTGTATAGAGATGCTTTGTGGCTGTGTATAGAGATGCTGTGTATAGAGTTGCTGAAGGGGCTGTGTATAGAGATGCTGTGAGGTTGCGTATAGAGATGCTGTGAGTATGTGTATAGAGAGGCTATGAGGCGGTGTATAGAGATGCTGATGGGGCTGTGTATAGAGATGCTGATGGGGTTGTGTATAGAGATGCTGTGAGACTGTGTTTAGAGATGCTGAAGGGGTTGTGTACTGAGATGCTGTGTATAGAGATGCTGATGGGGTTGTGTATAGAGATGCTGATGGGGTTGTGTATACAGATGCTGTGAGGCTGTGTATAGAGATGCTGATGGGGCTGTGTATAGAGATGCTGTGAGGCTGTGTATAGAGATGCTGATTGGGTTGTGTATAGAGATGCTGTGTATTGAGATGCTGATGGTGTTGTGTATAGAGGTGCTGTGTGGCTGTGTATAGAGATGCTGATGGGGTTGTGTATAGGAGATGCTGAAGGGGCTGTGTATAGAGATGCTGTGAGGTTGCGTATAGAGATGCTGTGAGGTTGTGTATAGAGATGCTGTGAGGCTGTGTTTAGAGATGCTGAAGGGGTTGTGTATAGAGATACTGTTTGTGTATAGAGATGCTGATGGGGTTGTGTATAGAGATGCTGTGTATAGAGATGCTGATGGGGTTGTGTATAGAGATGCTGTGCATAGAGATGCTGTGAGGCTGCGTATAGAGATGCTGTGAGGTTGCGTATAGAGATGCTGTGAGGTTGTGTATAGAGATGCTGTGAGGCTGTGTATAGAGATGATGTGAGGCTGTGTTTAGAGATGCTGAAGGGGTTGTGTATAGAGATGCTTTTTGTGTATAGAGATGCTGATGGGGTTGTGTATAGAGATGCTGTGTATAGAGATGCTGATGGGGTTGTGTATAGAGATGCTGTGAGGTTGTGTATAGAGATGCTGTGTGGCTGTGTATAGAGATGCTGATAGGGTTGTGTACAGAGATGCTGTGAGGTTGTGTATAGAGATGCTGTGTGGCTGTGTATAGAGATGCTGTGTATAGAGATGCTGATGGGGTTGTGTACAGAGATGCTGTGAGGTTGTGTATAGAGATGCTGTGTGGCTGTGTATAGAGATGCTGTGTATAGAGATGCTGATGGGGTTGTGTATAGAGATGCGGTGAGGCTGTGTATAGAGATGCTGTGAGGTTCTGTACAGGGATGCTGTGAGGCTGTATATAGAGATGCTTAAGGGGTTGTGTATAGAGATGCTGTTTGTGTATAGAGATGCTGATGGGGTTGTTTATATGGATGCTGTGTATAGAGATGCTGATGGGGTTGTGTATAGAGATGCTGTGTATAGAGATGCTGATGGGGCTGTGTATAGAGATGCTGATGGGTTGTGTATAGAGATGCTGTGTATAGAGATGCTGATGGGGTTTTGTATAGAGATGCTGTGTATAGAGATGCTGATGGGGCTGTGTATAGAGATGCTGATGGGGTTGTGTATAGAGATGCTGTGAGACTGTGTTTAGAGATGCTGAAGGGGTTGTGTATAGAGTTGCTGTGAGGCTGTGTTTAGAGATCCTGATGGGGTTGTGTATAGAGATGCTGTGTATAGAGATGCTGATGGGGTTGTGTATAGAGATGCTGAAGGGGCTGCGTATAGAGATGCTGTGAGGTTGTGTATACAGATGCTGTGGGCTGTGTATACAGATGCTGATGGGGCTGTGTATAGAAATGCTGTTTGTGTATAGAGATGCTGTGAGGCTGTGTATAGAGATGCTGTGTATAGAGATGCTGATGGGGCTGTGTATAGAGATGTGTGAGGTTGTGTATAGAGATGCTGATGGGGCTCCACCCCCGGGTCCCCCCTCACTGCCTGATGTCCTCACACATAGCGTGAGGACTTCAGATAGCCGGGGAACCCCTAGCTGCCCGGAATCCCCTGGTGGAGATAGGGGGTTCATTGGAACCCCGATATCTCCAGTTAGCTAGGGGGTCATGGAGGGTGTCAATCAAAAGGCCTGAGCATGGCCTTTTCGAATGATACCCAACATGCCAACATGACGAGGTATAAAGTAAAAAAAATGTGCGTTTGCTATAAATCACGTAATTCCCCCCACAAAATGTAACAAGTCCCCATTTCTAATTTTTGTACAAGTGCACCCCATAGAAAACATAACCACAAACACTCATGTGCTAAAATGTGAAAAAAAAAAACACTTTACACACTGCAGATGATTAAAAATTACATTTTTATTGCATTTTTTTTCATAATATACAGGCAGGACATGACGTATAGATATAAAAATTATATATTTTGAATCTGAGAAGTCTGCCGGTAAGAACGATATCTAATATGTCTGGGTCATTTTATAAAATGTGTCTTCAAATTGCGTTTAAAAATGATGAGCGAAAGAGGTAAAAATTAGCTGAGCACACAGCAGTGAAATGCAGGATATCAGAGGAAGATTTAGTAGAGAAATGAACACTTCTCAGAAGCACAGGTGTTGTTTGATACATCTGGAGACACCACACCCTCAGTATAGTCTACATACATACAATGTATTAAATTCATTAGACCAGACTAAAAACACCTGTTGTTTACGCCGTTTGAGAACACAGGTAATTTAGAGGTGAGAATCTCTGCACGTACACATTAGTTTTTAATTCAATATCTAATAAACCGTTACTTATAATATTCTGCAGTAAAGAGTCTCTTTATTTCTAGACTTTTTTGTATTTAAGCATTTTTTATACTTTTTTCAATTTTTTTTTGGCGAACTCGAACCGAACACGCCAAAAAAGTTCGAAGTTCGCAAACTTACGAACGGCCAAAGTTCGAATCGAACTCCGAACTGATTGAACCGAACAGCTCATCCCTATGTGTGACCTGTGTGTTCAGCCTGCGTGTGTGTTTGTCCTATGTGTTCAGCCTGCGTGTGTGACGTGTGCAGGGCCGGATTAAGATCTCTATGGGCCTGGAGCTGAATATTTTGGTGGGTTTTTTTCAGAATTTAGTGAAATGACAACATATTTTAGGCTATTTAATATTGCATATATAGGTATATTAACCAGGCAGATACTGTTTGAGTAAATTTCAATTCAGATTTTAATCATCACAGCATGTAAAATTATTTTTTCATATTTTATTATCCAAACCTCTGGTTATATATTCTATAGGGAATTCTTGTTTTTAAAAAAATTAAATGGGAACCTGTAACTGCATTTTTCTGAGAAAATATACAATTTTAGCCAAAAAAATTGATATTTCCCATGTGCTTTGGATAATGGTAATTTATGAATAGTACGACTATGAATAAAGCACTGTCCTTTCTCCCATCGTGGGAAAGGAGAAGGTAATGGCAGTGGTATTGCTAATTTTATACGTGACAAATGTATACCATCCCAATACCATCCCTTTGGAACAAAAAATAAATAAAAAAAGTTTTTTGTTTTCTTTTTCTTTTAGATTTTACATTGTCATGTTTGGTATCAATGCAAAGGCCAGATTCCAGGGGCGTAACTACCAGGGGTGCAGCGGGTGCCACTGCACCCAGTCCCCTGAGTCTGGGGGCCCACAACCGGATGGGTGGGGGCCCAGACTAGCCCTGCTTGCCACACAGTCCAGGCAGGGGTCAGGCACCTGGTCTCTGTTTGATAGAGAGGAGGAGGAAGGAGAGGACAGCTGCTCACATGTGGACGTGCTGGCCCCCGCCCCTTCCTCCTCCACAGCCACGCAAAGCAGAGCCTCCCCTGCTTTGCTGGAAGTGTCCAGCATGTGCAGGGAGGGGGGAGTGGAGACCATACTTACCTATGGTAAGGATGTAACAATCTTGGGTGGGTTGTGTGTGTGTATGTGTGAGTGAGCAGAGGCTGGCTAATTACTGGGGTCTGATACTGGGTGGCTAATTACTGGGGTTCTGATACTGGCTGGCTAATTACTGAGGTTCTGATACTGGCTGGCTAATTACTGGGGTTCTGATACTGACTGGCTAATTACTGGGGGTCTGATACTGGCTGGCTAATTACTGGGTGGTCTGATATCTGGGGCCTGCGCGGAGGGTGGGTCTTGAAGGCATGGGGCATACAGCCAACGAGGGGGGAGCCCTTCATGAATTCTTGCACCGGGGCCCTGAGGTTTCTATTTACACCTCTGCCAGACTCTGTCCTGTCTGACACCTCAGTTGACCTTGCGAGGTGTAAAGATTGTGGCGCAGAGTTCCAAAGCCCCCCCCCAGTGCACTTTGCTGCATTGTTGCAGTTTAGGTTCTTGATTTGGGATGAGCCGAACACCCCCCGAGATTTTTCCAAATGTTCGGGTCCGAACCCCAACCCGAACCCCATGCAAGTCAATGGGGCTGAAAATTCGGTTTTTAGAGTGGCCTCCAAGAGGGCATATATGCTACATATTTGCCATAAAAGGTGTATGGGGGTCCGGGTAGTGCCCTGGGGGACAGGAAACAAGGACAAAAAGTTTAAAACAATACATTTTTAAAGGGACAGTGAGTTTTCCATGAAATAAGGGTTAAAAATAAAAACGAAAAATTCCTTCAAATATCGTGCCTAGGAGGTCCCCATAACCTACCTGTGAAGTGGCGGATTTGTAGGATGTATAGAAACACTTAAAAACAAAAAAATGATGTTTCAAATGATGGTTAATGCTTTTCCTTTAATCTATCCATAAACAACTGCTTGGGGTGGCAGTCTGTATGAAAAGAGGAGACATTTTCGGACACGCAGAAAAAGTTTATTGATTTTTTTGGCTAAATTATTGTGAAACTTATGCAGGCTTTGGATGAAAGTAACAATAGGTGCTTCAAAATTTGTCCTTTAGCATCCCCAATGGTGCCGTCACACCGTAACCCCTCTGAGGATATGAATCTGATACAGGCGTCAGTGGCAGTGCACCCAAATATTGTGCTTTTGGTGCCAGGCCTGCAAGTACTATCATACAGTAACCCCTCTGTGGTACTGTGGAAGAATGCAGGGGTGAACCTTGCGGTCCTATATTAAAAAGATATGCATCTGGTAAAGGCGTCAGTGCACCCAGATATTTTGCCTTTGGTGCAAGACTGCCAGGCCAGCAAGTATCATCATACAGTAACCCCTCTGTGGTATTGTGGAAGAATGCAGGGGTGGACCACGTGGTCCTATATTAAAAAGATATGATTCTGGTCAAGGCGTCAGTGCACCCAGATATTGTGCCTTTCATGGCAGCAAGTGCATTCACACCGTAACCCTTTTGTGTTATTGTGGAAGAGTGCAGGGTTGGACCCTGCGGTTCAAAAAATTTAAATGATATAAATCTGGCACAGGCGTCAGTGCAGCCAAATATTGCGCCTTTCATGGCAGCAAGTGCATTCATACCGTAACCCTTTTGTGGTATTGTGCAAGAGTTCAGTGCTGGAGGTTTTGTGAATGCAGAAGACGTCCACAATCTATTCCATTACGTCAGCATCAGGGGGTTGATAGCTGCTGATCCAGGACTGATTCATTTTTATAAATGTCAGCCGATCTACAGAGTCGGTGGACAGACGCACTCTTTTGTCTGTGACAAAACCTCCAGCAGAACTGAACGTCCTTTCAGAAAGCACGCTGGATGAAGTGCAACCTAGTAGCTGCATAGCATAAGCTAAATTCTGGCCAGTGATCCAATCTCAACACCCAGTAAACCAGTGGATTATCTGCTGGAAAGGTATCCAGGTCTGCCCTTGCCCCTAGGTAGTCCTGCACCATATGGTGAAGACACTGGCAATGGGTGCCTACATTTGACGTTCCTGGGCGTCATGCACTAAAAAAAAAAAAATGCATCAGTCAAGCGGCCCTGGCCTTCACCACTATTCCTCTGATCATCCACAGCCTCAGAAGCAATTGTGTCAGCACTTGGTAATCTACCAGTGCCTGGAAAGGTGTTACACAAGTGTCGCTTTAGAGGGTCCTCAAGTTTTTTCATCCTGTGCTCCCTCTGTGCGGGCAGTATGAGCTCTGCAACTTTACCCTTGTATCGTGGATCAAGAAGGGTTGCCAACCAGTAATGATCCCTCTCCTTGATAGCACGAATCCTGGGGTCCTTTAGCAGGCTTTGCATTATTAGGGAGCCCATGCAGCGTAGGTTGGAGGTGGCATTAGTTTCCGAGTCTTCCTGGTTAAATGAGGATGACCGTATCGTGCACTTCCTCCTCCCAGCCACACACTAGCCCTTCTGTTTCTGGGCACACAAAACCCTCTCTTGAGGAATCCCCACCTTCAATGCCCCCACTACTTAAATATTCCTCCTCCTGTCTGATCTGAGTAGGACCCGCTGGAATGCTGTCTGCGGAAAAACTGGGGCCTTCAGAGCTGGGGAAGGCCTCCTCTTCCTCCCGCTGCTCTGCCTCTAGAGCCACATCTATAATTCCCTGCAGAGTGTGCTCCAGCAGGAACACTAAAGGAATTGTGACACTGATGCATGCACTGTCCCTGCTCACCATCCTCGTTGCCTACTCAAATGTCAGTACAGTGCATGCATCCTTGATCATCAGCCACTGCGGGGGAAAAAAAAAAAAGTTGACCTGAACCTGTCCTTGTGCCATACTCACACAGGTACTCGTTGATGGCCCTCTGCTGCTTGTGCAGACGCTGCAGCATTGCTAATGTCGAGTTCCACCTGGTGGGCATGTCACAGATCAGACGGTTTGTGGGAAGGTGGAATTCTCTTTGAATTTCTGCCAGGCGAACGCTTGCTGGGAATGACCGTCTGAAGTGGATGCAGACTTTTCTGGCCTGGCTGAGAAACTCTGGCAGCCCTGGGTACTTGGTTAGGAAACGCTGTACCACTAGATTTAGGACGTGTGCTATGCATGGTATATGCTTCAATTTACCCTTGCGTAGGGCGGAGAGAAGGTTGCTGCCGTTATCACAGACGATCATTCCCAGCTCAAGCTGGCGTGGTGTTAACCATCTCTGCACCTGGCCCTGCAGAGCTGACAGAATTTATGGCCCGGTGTGGCTCCTGTCCCCTAAACAAACCAGCTCAAGCACAGTATGGCTTCTTTTTGCTTGAGCCATTGCATAGACCCTGTCAGGCGTCGGTTTAACTGCCACTTCGCCAGAGACAGAGAAGGAGGAGGAGGAGGAAGAGGGAGGGCTGTGCCTCCTCCTCCTCCTCCTCCCCCTCCTCCTCACTTGATTCCTCTGTTCGATCAGGCACCCAGGTGGAGTCAGTGACATCATCAATGTCATCTTCACCCCTATCTCCTCGTCACTGGAGCCAACTTGGCAGTATGCTTCAGCTGCTGGGGCAACATGAGTGCCAGTTATTTGTGTGTCATCACTGGCGCCCCCTTCCTCTAGGTTGATTATACTCCGTTCCTCAACCTCAGAGACTGAATCAGAGCACTGTACTTGCTGCGCATCCTCAAGCAGCATGTCACTCTCATTGTAGTCAAACAATTCAGCTGACTCCTCCGTGTGTGATAGCGAGGCTACGGCAGGAGTAGCTGTGGACATGGAGGCTGCATTAGATGCTTTGGCAGCTGACATGGACTGTAAAGCACTAGAAGCCTGGCTGGCAGAGGATGAGGAGGATGAGGATGGCCTGGCTAGCCAATCCACCAAATCCTCTGTATGTTGCTGCAGGTTAAGAAGACGGCCAGCACCAGTTATAAAGGACAAGCGTGCCCCTGCAGAGGATGCACCACGTCCACCAAGACCAGAGGCACAGCCTTCCGACACAGGAGCTGCTTGCCCTCTTATCTGTGTCTGGGAGCGTCTGCCTGTCCTTTCTGACATGGTGAGTGATATATAGATTAAATATATACAGAACTCTGATTCAACTCTGGTATAAAGATTAAAGATATACAGAACTCTGGTATAACTCCGTGAGACACCCTGATAGATGGCAGCCAGTGACAAGACACAGATTACAATTCGCAGAAACCTCCTATAAATCATTGAGACCCCCTGATGGGTGCCAGTGACAAGACACAAACTACGATTTGCAGAAATCTGCTACAAGTCAGTGAGACCCCCTGATAGGACCCCCTGATAGCTGGCAACAGTGACAAGACACAGATTACAATTCGCAATGACCTCCTAAAATGCAGTGAGACCCCTTGATGGGCGGCAGTGAAACCTCCTATAAATCAGTGAGACCCCTTGATGGGTGGCAGTGAAACCTCCTATAAATCAGTGAGACCCTTTGATGGGTGGCAGTGAAACCTCTTATAAATCAGTGAGACCCCTTGATGGGTGGCAGTGAAACCTCCTATAAATCAGTGAGACACTTTGATGGGTGGCAGTGAAACCTCCTATAAATCAGTGAGACCCTTTGATGGGTGGCAGTGAAACCTCCTATAAATCAGTGAGACCCTTTGATGGGTGGCAGTGAAACCTCCTATAAATCAGTGAGACCCTTTTATGGGTGGCAGTGAAACCTCCTATAAATCAGTGAGACCCTTTGATGGGTGGCAGTGAAACCTCCTATAAATCAGTGAGACCCTTTGATGGGTGGCAGTGAAACCTCTTATAAATCAGTGAGACCCCTTGATGGGTGGCAGCCAGTGAGAACACACGGATTATAACAATTCCCAAATATTTTGTAGAAATTAGTGACCCCAAAAATACTGTGTGGTACTGGCTGTGTGACAAGACACAGATCACCTCAATTCACAAATATTTTAAAGAAATTAGTGAGCCCCAAAATACTGCGTGGTACTGGCTGTGTGACAAGACACAGAAGATCACCTCAATTCACAAATGTTTTGTAGAAATTAGTGAGCCCCAAAATACTGCGTGGTACTGGCTGGGTGACAAGACACAGATCACCTCTATTCACAAATGTTTTAAAGAGATTAGTGAGCCCCAAAATACTGCGTGGTACTGGCTGTGTGACAAGACACAGATCACCTCAATTTACAAATGTTTTGTAGAAATTAGGGAGCCCCAAAATACTGCGTGGTACTGGCTGTGTGACAAGACACAGATCACCTCAATTCACAAATGTTTTAAAGAAATTAGTGACCCCAAAAAAACTTGCTGGCACAGTGACAAGACACACATATCAATTCCCTGATATTTTGTAGAAATGAGACCCCCCAGACCTCCCCAGTAGTGTGGCAGACCGGCAGTAACAACACACAACAATCTCCTCTGAAATTTCCTCTGAAATGCGTGCAGAATCGGCGCGTGGAAACGTTATATAGTGTGCTGCGGGACTTAGCTCTGTGAGCCCATGATTGGGCAAAATTTGCCCAATCAGGACTCTGAGCGGTGATTGGCATACTGTTGAACCTGTCTTGCACCAGACCTGTGGTCAGGTGCAAGGCTGTAGCCAATTACGAGCTTCAGGCCAATGGGAAAATGCATTGTGGGCCATTGTGATGCATTTTGGACTCGAACATGCGCCGAACACCCGGAAATGTTCGGAGTTCGCGATCTACCCGAACAGGCTAAGTTCGGGCCGAACTCCGAACTGTCCGAACCCGAACCGCTCATCCCTATTCTTGATGTAACAATTCCTACTAATGGAGTGTACCATCACCTCTACGCTTTTTAGTGACATGAAAAATGAGATGGTGAGTTACTGCAGCATCATTGTTCCCTTTATAACTGAAAAATATTGCGGTGTTAGAAAGAAAAATAAAAAATAAAAAAATATTTATTATTTTATTTTTAATGTTGCATAAAACCTGGTCATGTTTGGTATCCTTGGAAAGGTCATGCTCTGACCTTTCTGGTGATACATCACATGACCCTGTAGCAGCTATGGAGGTGGATATATAGTGGTCCAAATGCCCATCAATGCAGACAAATTTATCTTTACTGTGGGCCTATTCTGGGGCATAGGCCTGGAGCTGTTGCTCCCTCTGCCCCTATGTTAATCCGGCCCTGGACGTGTGTGTGTGGCCTGTGTGTTCAGCCTGCGTGTGTGACCTGTGTGTGTGTGACCTGTGTGTTCAGCCTACGTGTGTGTGACCTGTGTGTTCAGCCTGCGTGTGTGTGACCTGTGCGTTCAGCCTGCGTGTGTGTGTGTTCAGCCTGCATGTGTGTGTGTGTTCAGCCTGCGTCTGTGTGTTCAGCCTGCGTCTGTGTGTTCAGCCTGTGTGTGTGTTCACCCTGCGTGTGTGTGTGACCTGTGTTCAGCCTGCGTGTGTGTGACCTGTGTGTTCAGCCTGCATGTGTGTGTTTGACCTGTGTGTTCAGCCTGCATGTGTGTGACCTGTGTGTTTAGCCTGCGTGTGTGTGACCTGTGTGTTCAGCGTGCATGTGTGTGTGTGACCTGTGTGTTCAGCCTGTGTGTGTGTGACCTGTGTGTTCAGCCTGCGTGTGTGACCTGTGTGTTCAGCCTGTTTGTGTGTGACCTGTGTGTTCAGCCTGCGTGTGTGTGTGTCCTGTGTGTTCAGCCTGCGTGTGTGTGACCTGTGTGTTCAGCCTGCATGTGTGTGTGTGACCTGTGTGTTCAGCCTGCATGTGTGTGTGTGACCTGTGTGTTCAGCCTGCATGTGTGTGTGTGACCTGTGTGTTCAGCCTGCGTGTGTGTGTGACCTGCGTGTTCAGCCTGCATGTGTGTGTTTGACCTGTGTGTTCAGCCTGTGTGTGTGTGACCTGTATGTACAGCCTGCCTGTGTGTGACCTGTGTGTTTAGCCTGCGTGTGTGTGATTAAAAATAACACTTTTAAGTGGGAAGTGCATACGGCGCTAAGCGGATAATATACAGTAGATGTGAGGATTTATCTAGTGAGGTTTATACGGTGTTGCAGCTCACCACCAATGTGTCTCACACCCAAGATAATCAAAAAATACAAACTTGGTTTGTTAAGGGAGCGCAGAAGGAAAGAGGTACTTAGCAATCTCTCCTGTATCACAGAACCTTTAGATTATTTTCATAATATGGAGTGTTCTAAAAGGTAAAGGCAAAGAAAGACTTTCATTGCGTAGTAAGTGTAGCGCTCACTCCCGGAGGAGCCGCTGAAAATGAACCACGGGTCAGTCTCCCCGCACTAGGGAATAAATATACTCCAACACCGCTGTGGGTTTTATATTTTAAATAGTTTACTAAAATATCAAGCAGACGTTGAAACACGGTATTCACAGGTATTATTACAGTACTTTCGTATCGCGGTAAAAACGCGTAGCGGAAAAGAAACGAAACACGAGGCTTCGTATTTCAATAAAACAATATATGCAACCGAACAGAAAAGAATGCAATTGCACGAAATTCTGGAAAAAGGCACGTAGCGGAACCAAAAATACAATCTCTTCGTATTTCGATAAACGCGCAGCGGAAAAGAGAAAATATACTCGGAACGTGTCTTCAACCCCTGTTCCGAATCGTAACAGAATGAGTCCTGCACAGGTGAAGTCCCGGAATGTAAAAAGTGTGTATATGTGAGTGTATGGTACCCGGGTACTGTTCAACTGGCCAGTGAATTTACTTAAGGAATGTCTTCGACTAGTCAAGTTGGGGCCCTGTGGACTTTAGAGAGAAAACAGCAGCGTGTTCCTTATTTACTAACGGCCTTGGAGGCCTCTCACCCATCCACCGATTGCTTTAGGCTCTGCTGACCCAGGACGTCTCTCCGCTCGATATTGACTGGGGATACTTGCGGCCGGATCCGTTGTCTGACTCTCCGTAGCTTGTCCACGACTTGTCCCGCTCACCGCCTGCTTTCTGTATCTGATCAACTCGCGGCACTCCTCACTCCAGGGCTTCGGTTCCTTAACTGCAGCAAATCTCGGGAACTTGGAGGTCTCCTTCTCTTAAGGCTGGATGACCCGGTGTAAGGAACTGACAGGTCTCACTCGCGCTCTGGCCTAGGCCCTCTAGCGATATCTTGCACTGCGTCTGCTCTCTCTCGTTCCCTGGCGCGCTCTGGCGCGTTCTCCACGAGGCTCAGGATGTCAAGCGTCCGTGTCCCACCCACTTCCTGTCTGTTTGCAAAGCACGCCGGGAAATGTAGTCCCAATGTCCAGTGTCTCTGATCGCGATTGTGGCCAAAAATAGGTACTGCCACAGCAAGATTTTAACACAGCGCTACATAAGTATAATACAAGAAATGAGATTAAAATTCGAGCAGAACAATAGGTATCTCACTCACAAATTTAGAGCCTATATGCTCATGTGGTTCGCCTTTAAGCCTCTCTGGGGGATTCCTCCCATCAATCAGTTGGTAATCTGGAAGAGCTTCTTAAACCTCGAATAAAGTAAAGAGAATATGGCGCAATACCAGAGCAAATAATGGTGATGGGCGCAGTATTTTTAGGTCGATCTACTCACGTGATCCTGAGCCTCCCAAATGAGTGGCTCGGTATGGAAGCCTTGGACCACCTTAGTAAGGAGGATCCCACCCTTGCTTGAGTATCAGCTGGTAATCCCGCTAGTAAGAGTGCAATTGGCAAGATCCATGTCGGTGGGTTGAAGAAAAGGTAATCGGAAAAGTTATACTATTAAAATAAAAGGGTTTATTACAATGGATAAAAAAGGGTACATAGGTACTCAAGATAAAATAATATAGTGGGGAGTAAACCGAAATGCGTTTCGCTCGCTATTACTGTGGGCTTCATCAGTCAGATCCTCATTCGATCAAGATGGTTTTTATCTAAGTGTGGGTCCAAACGGAAAGTCTGTTGTTGGCGTGCGTTCCATCTGGTAATCGCGTCCTTCTCCTGCGTCTCACTGGGTTTCGGGGCCATCTTCGATGAAATTTTTCCGGTTCCGGTGGATTTCCTTGGGAGTATGTCCATCACTCTCTGTTATTGCGCATGCGTGATGATTTTAGTCCCGACATGCGCAGCATATACCAGTGCGCTGACAGAATGAAACATTACCCTGGGAGAAAAAGGCAATATTGCCCACTAGGGCGTATAATCTTTATCACAAGGACAATAATAATCGATCTGAAATACCGAAAAACTGTCAGATGACTTAAAAAGGAAATAAAAATGGAAAAATAAAAAGAATTATGGGTTAATCGCCAAAAATGTGTATTTCATTCCTCGATATTCATTATGGGCTGTGTTTATGTTACTCTACAGAGGAAAGGGAAATACCATGATATATATATTCTAACCTTCCTGCATAAAGATCACAGTGACAGTCACTATGGGATTTTTTATTATTTTTTATTCTGTAATTAAACTTTTTAGACTCAATACAAAAAATGGCAGACCTCAAAATCTGCATTTAGTCCATTGGGAGCCAAGGTGTTCAAATAATAAATCCAACGCATTTCTTTTTTAATGAGTTTTTCACTTATATTCTCTCCTCTCCAGTCACGACTTATCTTTTCAATCCCTATAAATTCTATACTTTTTGGATTACAACCATGGTACTCTTTATAATGGGATGAGACATTGTGCTTATCATATCCTCTGGTTATGTTGCAGAGGTGTTCATTAACCCTAATAGTTAGTGAACGTGAGGTTTGTCCCACATACCGTTTGCCACAGGGACATTTAAGCATATATACATTTTTATGTGGCATGTTATCAGATTTTTTATCTTGTATTTAGTGCCTGTCATTCCTGCATCAAACTGTTTTATTGTTTTTCTTTTATTATTGGTCTTACGGCATGAAATACATTGACCGCAGCTGTAGAATCCAGGAGTTAAGCCAAAAGGGTGCTCCAAAGTATGTCTTTCTGTGGTTTTAGTATGATTGATAACTAAATCATTGCTGAGATTCTTACCTCCCTTAAATATTATTTTAGGTTTCTCTGGAAGGATATTGTTTAAAATTGGATCATTGGTCAAAATTGGCCAATATTTCTCTACCGATCTTTTGATTATCTTGTTGTTGGTATTATAATCCATAATGAGTGAGGTATTCTCAAGTTGTTCTTCACATGGTGGTATATACTGTAGCAGTGAGTCTCTGCCTATTCTTAAAATTTCTTGTTTGGTCTCATCCAAGAATTTCTTATCGTACCCCTTCTCTCTGAATTTATTTAACAATATATCAGCTTGTACTGTATATTGTTCAGCATCGGTACAGTTTCTACGTATTCTTAGTAGTTCACCTTTGGGAACAGCTTTGAGCCAAGGAGGGTAGTGGCCACTACTGGTATGTATATAGCCATTTACTTGGACAGGTTTAAAAAAGGTTTTAGTTTTTATTGTTTCATCTTCTATATATATACTAAGGTCAAGAAAATTAACTTGGGTGGTACTGATATTGACATCTAGTTTAATCCCTATCTCATTTTGATTTAAATGACCTAGAAATTGTTCTAACTCTCTCTTCTCCCCCTTCCAGATAATTAGTATGTCATCAACATACCTTTTATAGAGGACGAGGTTAGGCCCCCAGTCATGCCCAGCCCATACCACACTGGTTTCCTGTGTGTGTGACCTGTGTGTTCAGCCTGTGTGTGTGTGACCTGTGTGTTCAGCCTGCATGTGTGTGTGTGACCTGTGTGTTCAGCCTGCATGTGTGTGTGTGACCTGTGTGTTCAACCTGTGTGTGTGTGACCTGTGTGTTCAGCGTGTGTTTGTGTGACCTGTGTGTTCAGCCTGCGTGTGTTTGTGTGACCTGTGTGTTCAGCCTGCGTGTGTGTGACCTGTGTGTTCAGCCTGCGTGTGTGTGTGTGACCTGTGTGTTCAGCCTGCGTGTGTGTGACCTGTGAGTTCAGCCTGCATGTGTGTGTGTGACCTGTGTGTTCAGCCTGTGTGTGTGTTCAGCCTGTGTGTGTGTTCACAGCAAAAACAGAAATGTGCTCTTTCCCAAGGTTATAAGTGAATAAGCAAATGGTGGTATACAACCTTTTAGATCTCTAAAGCGTCTCCTCCAAACGACGTACAGTAAACAAAACAGAAAAATGGGGATAGAGATCTAGAAGGAACAGGAATGGTACATAGTATAATACTGTAAAAACAGTTGCAGTCACACGAAGCCTCTGTTAAAATCTCACTCACAAGATGTGGCGGGTATCAATGCATATAGCGTTATCTTTGATTAGCCCGGAATGCTATCCTGCGATCTCACCAGATTCTGTGTGACTCCACTGCTTCTTAGATGGATGCCAGGGCTGCACTCAGCAAGGAAATTCCACTTAGGAAAAAATTCACAGAGAAGGTTCAGCCAGACAGCAGAGATAAGGTGCAAAAAAGGATTTATTGGACCAGTTTAAAAAATCCGACGCGTTTCGTCAGCCATAGAGGCTAACTTCATCAGGGATAAGATACACAACACTCCCCCCTCTTTTATAGTCCCCCCTGTGTCCCAGACATCTCTCTCTTCAATTTTCATATTATTCACCAATATCGCTACTTCCGGTTCCGGTTTGGGCGCTTGTGGCGACTTCCGGTGACCTTCTTCCTGAAGTCCGCCATTTTAGTGCAGGCACATCTCTATTCAAACGACCTTCTTCCTGGTAGCCTCCATCTTGGTGCAGGCTTAGTCCTGTTCCACTTCCTGTGGCCATTTCTTCCGATTTTCTTATACTTCTAAATTCCGCTTATATTGCGGTTAGAGTGTGATGGCATGGTGCAAGGGGGGGGGGAACAGAAAGAGGGGGTATTTAATACAGATAAAATAACTTTATTTATAAAACACGATAAAAAAGATACAAACAACTAGCAGTGATCAAAAATAAATCAATAAAGGAGTAAGAAGGAATTAATAAAAGGGAGTTAATCCCAAATCCATTCTAACAGATGGGGAGGATTAAGATGTGAATAAACCAACGATGATTAAATACAGTTAATAACATCTATTTCTTTATTAAGACCCCCATCTAACCAGGTGCCCATTTTATAAATCCAGCGACTTTCTTTTTTAGCTAGGGCTCTAACAAAATCCCCCCCCCCTCCAATTAGGTCTCACTAATTCGATACCACACCATTTAAAATTAGAGAATGTAAATAAAGGGCAATTGTTACAGTGATCTGCGACACTGTGTTCTTTTTTGTGTCTAATACTATTAAAGTGCTCCAATATCCTAATTTTTAATTCTCTAATGGTCCTACCGATATACTGTAACCCACAGCCACATTCGAGAAGATAAATAACTCCTTTGCTTCTACAGTTAATAAATTGTTTAATGTCAAACATTTCTTTGGATACCGTACTAGTGAAGCTATTACATTTCCTACCTAAATGCATACATGCTTTACATCTTCCGCATTTGAAAAAACCTGTCTCTTTTTTTATGAACATCTTATCATTCTGTTCTTTTTTCTTTTCAGGCAACAGAGTCGGGGCTAGAATGTTTTTTAAATTTGAGGCCTTCTTAAAAATGACAAGTGGTCTCTCCGGTAAAATATCCTTTAATAATTTATCGGCTTGGAGAATATGCCAATGTCTATTTAAAGTATTCCTTATTTTATTGGCATGAGGATTGAATTTAGTGATAAAGGACAATTTGAACTTCTCATTGTTTTTCTCTCTAACTTTTTCTTTTATAAAGTCTTGTCCGTCTTTACTTAAAATGACATCTTTCTCTTTATCAAATTTCGTCCTGTCATAGCCCTTCTTTGTATATTTTTCCTTTAGGAATTCACTCGGATTCTGAAAAACTTCCACCTCGGAGCAATTTCTACGTAATCTAGTTAATTGGCCCTTCGGAATATTCGTGAGCCATTTCTTAGCATGTGAACTGTTCATACTACTAATCGCCGTATTGGAATCTGTTCTCTTAAAAAAAGTCTTAGTTTCGATCTTGTTTTCCTTGATATAAATGGTTAGGTCAAGGAAATCTATAGCACTGTCACTTATATTAGATGTAAATTTTAAATTGTACGGGTTATTGTCCAGAGAGGATATAAACTCGATCAGGGATTGTTGTCCTCCCTTCCAGATAATAATTATGTCATCTATGAACCGTCTCCATAGGACGAGGCTCGCCCCATTCCAGCCTTAGGCCAAATCTCGTCGCATTCCCAACAATGCATATAAAGATTGGCATAGCTGGGGGCGAACCTCGTTCCCATGGCGGTTCCACAGATTTGGAGGTAAAATTTGTTTTCAAACCAAAAGAAATTGTGTTCCAAAATGAACAAAATCGATTTTAAAAAAACTCTATTTGGTCTATCGATAACGAACCATCCTCGTCTAGGCTCTTTTGATCGCCTCTACCCCTTTTTGGTGTGGTATAGATGTATATAAGGATGTAACATCAATAGTAGCAAACATCATACCTGCTTCCCAGTTAATCCTCTCTAGATCTCTCAAAATATGGCTGGTGTCTTTTAAATATGACCTCGTTTTTTTAACTACTGGTTGTAGAAAAAAGTCTATGTATTTAGATAAATTACTAGTTTGTGAATCAATTCCGCTTATGATAGGTCTGCCCGGTGGGGCATCCAAACTTTTGTGAATCTTCGGCAGAATGTAAAATAATGCAATAACGCTGAATTCACTAAACAAAAAGTCAAATTCTTTGGCGGTTAGAATACCTGATTCTTTACCCTCAGTTATCAGGACCCTTAATTCCTCTTTATATATCGCAGTTGGGTCATTAGCAAGAACTTTATAAGTAATATTGTCGTCTAGTAGTCTATGGGCTTCTTCTAAGTAATACTCTCTAGACATTACTACTACACCCCCACTTTTATCCGCCTGCTTCACAACTAGATCAAAATTATTTTTCAAAAATTCACATCTTTTTTTCTCCTTTAATGTTAAATTATGTTTAAATGAACAAGCTGTAAGTTCTTTAAAATCCTTTAATACCAATTGAGTAAAAACATCGACATTATTCCCCTTATCCCAAACTGGGAAAAATTTGGATTTAAGTCTCAAATCAGTATGTTGAAAAGTATTGTCTGTTTCCGGTTCCCGGTCTTGACCGGGAGCCAGACCAGCAATCTCTTTTTTCTTAAAAAAACGTTTCAATGTTAATTTTCGCAAAAAGCGCTGTGTATCTAAAAATAATTCAAAATCATCTGGTTTCTTTGTAGGAGCAAATTTTAACCCTTTTCCAAGGACACATAAGTCCTCATGATTTAGATCAATACCCGATATATTGAAGACCCCTTCTATTTTTTCATCCTTTTCTAGTAGTCCTCCTCTGTGTCCGTGTATTCTTGTAGGAATCGTTTTTTTGATGGTTGTAGGAGGAGTAGGGATTGGTAGTCTCCCAGTTTTTTTTGAACCGGAGGAAGCATCTTTCCCATATCTGAAAAGGTTTTATTAGGGACCCTTGTTCCCACTTGGGTCCAACTTCCCACATCCTCTCTACTTTTTGGGGCCTCACTTCGACCTTTATCTAAGGGGTCTCTAAGATAGTTCCCTTGTCCTCTGTTCCATTCTTTTTTATATCTATTTGGGTATTTGGGTTTAGCTCCTTCATTATCAAAAGTCCTTTTATCATTTCTATGGTAATGGTCGGGAATGTCCTATGGAGACGGTTCATAGATGACATAATTATTATCTGGAAGGGAGGACAACAATCCCTGATCGAGTTTATATCCTCTCTGGACAATAACCCGTACAATTTAAAATTTACATCTAATATAAGTGACAGTGCTATAGATTTCCTTGACCTAACCATTTATATCAAGGAAAACAAGATCGAAACTAAGACTTTTTTTAAGAGAACAGATTCCAATACGGCGATTAGTATGAACAGTTCACATGCTAAGAAATGGCTCACGAATATTCCGAAGGGCCAATTAACTAGATTACGTAGAAATTGCTCCGAGGTGGAAGTTTTTCAGAATCCGAGTGAATTCCTAAAGGAAAAATATACAAAGAAGGGCTATGACAGGACGAAATTTGATAAAGAGAAAGATGTCATTTTAAGTAAAGACAGACAAGACTTTATAAAAGAAAAAGTTAGAGAGAAAACAATGAGAAGTTCAAATTGTCCTTTATCACTAAATTCAATCCTCATGCCAATAAAATAAGGAATACTTTAAATAGACATTGGCATATTCTCCAAGCCGATAAATTATTAAAGGATATTTTACCGGAGAGACCACTTGTCATTTTTAAGAAGGCCTCAAATTTAAAAAACATTCTAGCCCCGACTCTGTTGCCTGAAAAGAAAAAAGAACAGAATGATAAGATGTTCATAAAAAAAGAGACAGGTTTTTCAAAATGCGGAAGATGTAAAGCATGTATGCATTTAGGTAGGAAATGTAATAGCTTCACTAGTACGGTATCCAAAGAAATGTTTGACATTAAACAATTTATTAACTGTAGAAGCAAAGGAGTTATTTATCTTCTCGAATGTGGCTGTGGGTTACAGTATATCGGTAGGACCATTAGAGAATTAAAAATTAGGATATTGGAGCACTTTAATAGTATTAGACACAAAAAAGAACAGTGTCGCAGATCACTGTAACAATTGCCCTTTATTTACATTCTCTAATTTTAAATGGTGTGGTATCGAATTAGTGAGACCTAATTGGAGGGGGGTTTTGTTAGAGCCCTAGCTAAAAAAGAAAGTCGCTGGATTTATAAAATGGGCACCTGGTTAGATGGGGGTCTTAATAAAGAAATAGATGTTATTAACTGTATTTAATCATCGTTGGTTTATTCACATCTTAATCCTCCCCATCTGTTAGAATGGATTTGGATTAACTCCCTTTTATTAATTCCTCTTACTCCTTTTTATTGATTTATTTTTGATCACTGCTAGTTGTTTGTATCTTTTTTATCGTGTTTTTATAAATAAAGTTATTTTATCTGTTAAATACCCCCTCTTTCTGTTCCACCCCTTGCACATGCCATCACACTCTAACCGCAATATAAGCGGAATTTAGAAGTATAAGAAAATCGGAAGAAATGGCCACAGGAGTGGAACAGGACTAAGCCTGCACCAAGATGGAGGCTACCAGGAAGAAGGTCGTTTGAATAGAGATGTGCCTGCACTAAAATGGCGGACTTCAGGAAGAAGGTCACCGGAAGTCGCCACAAGCGCCCAAACCGGAACCGGAAGTAGCGATATTGGTGGAATAATATGAAAATTGAAGAGAGAAGAGATGTCTGGACACAGGGGGGACTATAAAAGAGGGGGGGAGTGTTGTGTATCTTATCCCTGATGAAGTTAGCCTCTATGGCTGACGAAACGCGTCGGATTTTTTAAACTGGTCCAATAAATCCTTTTTTGCACCTTATCTCTGCTGTCTGGCTGAACCTTCTCTGTGAATTTTTTCCTAAGTGGAATTTCCTTGCTGAGTGCAGCCCTGGCATCCATCTAAGAAGCAGTGGAGTCACACAGAATCTGGTGAGATCGCAGGATAGCATTCCGGGCTAATCAAAGATAACGCTATATGCATTGATACCCGCCACATCTTGTGAGTGAGATTTTAACAGAGGCTTCGTGTGACTGCAACTGTTTTTACAGTATTATACTATGTACCATTCCTGTTCCTTCTAGATCTCTATCCCCATTTTTCTGTTTTGTGTGTGTGTTCAGCCTGCGTGTGTGTTTGTTTAGCCTGTGTGTGTGTTCAGCCTGCGTGTGTGTTTGTTTAGCCTGTGTGTGTGTGCTCAGCCTCCGTGTGTGTGTTCAGCATGTGTGTTCAGCGTGTGTGTTTGTTCAGTGTGTGTGTGTATAGTGTGTGTGTGTATATGTTCAGCCTGCGTGTGTGTGACCTTTGTGTTCAGCCTGCGTGCGTGTGTGTGTGTTCAGCCTGCGTGTGTGTGTGTTTAGCCTGCATGTGTGTGTGACCTGTGTGTTCAGCCTGCGTGTGTGTGACCTGTGTGTTCAGTAGAAAATATATATGGCATGTGCTAATTGAGAAAGTCAGGGAGAGCACAGGTGATAACTAGGGGTGAGCGGCAGTGGTGTATTTAGGTTTTGTGCTGCCCTAGGCCTGACTAAACTCGTGCACCCCCTAATTTAAATTTGAGGCACCCCTTCCTGTCAAGGGCACACCTCTTCCTGGTTAATCCCCACCCTTCCTCTTTAAGCTCCACCTTTTCCTCTTAGAGCTCCGCCTTTTCCTCTCTTTATATTAAAAGTGGATACCAAGTGCCTACTTGTATATTTTGTATACCATTTCAAATGTATCTATTGAGATAAATAAAATTATGAAATGTTTAAATTCAAGCATTTTTACAAAGAACAGCCACGCATGTTAAGTATACTGGATCACAGCCGCTCTAATTGGTTGAACAATAAAATCCACAGAAACGTGCACTGCATATGAGCGTATCACAGAGCTACACAGCAATAAAACCCACAGAAATATGCACTGTGTATGAGCATATCACAGAACTGCACAGCAATAAAACTCACAGTAATGTGCAGTGTGTATGAGTGTATCCCAGAGCTCCAAGGCAATAAAACTCACAGTACTATGCAGTGTGTATCACAGAATCCACAGCAATTAAACTCCCAGCAATGCAATGTTTGGTGTATGTCAGCGTATCAGAATCCACAGCAATAAAAATTCCAGCAATTCAATGTGCAGTGTGTATGAGTGTATCAGAATCCACAGCAAAAAACTCCCAGTAATGCAATGTGCGGGTCAGCGTATCAGAATCCACAGCAATAAAACTCCCAGCAATGCAATGTGTGGTGTGTGTCAGTGTATCAGAATCCACGGCAATAAAACTCCCAGCAATGCAATGTGTGGTGTGTATGAGTGCATCAGAATCCACTGCAATAAAACTCCCAGCAAACTGAGTGTATATGAGCACCCAGCAATTATTTATTCTACATTTACCGGCCTCCGTCTGTGGTAGGGCTGTGTGCAGAGTCAGCAGGGACTGTGTACAGACTCAGCAGGAGGTCCCTCCAGGCCACGTTAGGATCGTGGCTGTGCCTGTGCGTGGAGCCATCTTGTCAGCAGTGGGGTGCCACTGACAGAGGGTGCACCGTGGCTTTGATTCCCTTCCTGGTGGGTGTTCAGTCCAGAATAGAGTGACAGTCCATGTTAACGAAAGGGTGGGCAGCTGCGTGCGTGTCACGTGGTTCTGCCAGTCAGGTGGTACTGAGACTCAGTGCCACCTGACTGGCCAGACCGAGTGTGACCTGCACGCATGCAGCCTCACCAGGAGCCATGCAGCTCAATGACAAATTTCTATCACTGCAGTGCTGGTTAAGGAAAGGTCCACTTTAGGCTAGGGACAGATGAGCGCATTTTCTGCGGCCACCGTCAAAATGTACGTCGATGCGTGCGCACGCATTTTTTCACGGAATACGCTTAAGTGGTCAGACGATGCGCAATTCTGGACGTATTTCATGACGATGGGGTGAAAAGAAGTCTAGGGAAATCCGGCTGTTTGAACGTTATGTTGGCCGCACACTAGCAGCGTCTGACGTCTCCAAATCACACACACACGCTGCTATGCGGCCGCAGCGCACTCTGTACGTCAGTAGCAGCGGTTTAACGTTCTCGAAAAAATGCGTTCATTTTCCACTTGCGTTGCGCGGCCGGACTTTTGTGCGACCGTACTTCGTATATTGGCCGTCATTGCCCGTCATCTGCTGCTAGTGCGGCCGTGATTATGTGCGGCTGCACGCGCGTTCGCACTGCCTCAGTCTGACCCTAGCCTTAAACAGCAGTAAGCAGACAGGGCTTCATATTCTGCTGATACCCCCCCCCCTTTACCTGCCGTTTACTGTCATCTTCTCTCTCTGGACACAAATCACATCCCCCTCCTAGAGCTGCTGCGGGGCAGGGGAGGAGCTATGGAGGGAGGAGAGGGGGATTTTTATTCTATTCGATTCTATTCCGTATGCAAACGCCATGCTCCGCTGCTCGTTGTTTGAGAACACAGCTCAAAGCTGACACAGTGGCACCTCCTAGTACCCCCTAATGACACCCCAATAATCACTGGTACCTGGGGCGGCCCACCTTCCGCCACTCCTCTAAGTACACCACTGCTCTGGTGATATGCTCACACACAAGTTTGGCGAACTGCCAGGAAGTATGGTGCTGTTTGAAGGCAGTGCAAATCCCCATAGAGAAGTAATGGTTAATCTATTCAGAGAACACCAAACAGCAGAGAAATGTCAGTGAAATACCCTAATGTTCGGTGGTTTCAATCAGCAGGTTCAGGTATTCAGGCGAACCCCATAGGTTTCAATGTTAAAAATATTCCCGTTTTTATGCAATATCTAATAAACCACTTATTATTTTAATCTGCAGTAAAAAGTCTTTATTTATTGATTATTTTTTTTTAGTACATTTAGTAATTTTTCAGAATTTTTTTGGAAAAATCCTCCCCCCCTTTTTTTAATATCGGTTCTTCTTTTTCTGTAACAGAACTTTTTATTATCAATCATAGGATCTTATATGTAAATAACAGACATTTTCATTCAGTAGTTCTTTTGAAAACAGCAGGCCATGGGTTTGCGGTGGCAGCATAAGTGAAAGCCTAGGCGTTGCCTACCCAGGACATACTTGAAAATTAGTGACATCTCAATGTTTCCTTCCTGGTAAAATAGTTTGCAAAAGTAAAAAAAAAATAAAAAAAAAATGTTAAATTTTTTTTAGGGGCGGGGCCACCCGGCGGGCCGCCGCCCCCTGGAGAGTGCCGCCCTAGGCCTAGGCCAAAATACACCAGTGGTGAGCGGTTCGGGTTCGGACGGTTCGGGGTTTGACCCGAACTTAGCCTGTTCGATGAGATTGTGAACAATGAACATTTCCGGGTGTTCGCCGCATGTTCGACCACAATGGACCACAATGCATTTTCCCCACTGGCCTGAAGCTCGTAATTGGCTACAGCCTTGCACCTGACCACAGGTCTGGTGCAAGACTGGTTCAACACTATGCCAATCACCACTCAGAGTCCTGATTGGGCAAATTTTGCCCAATCATGGGCTCACAGAGCTAAGTCCCGCAGCACACTATATAACGTTTCCACGCGCCAATTCTGCACGCATTTCAGAGGAGATTTCAAAGGAGATAGTCGTGTCTTGTTACTGCAGGTCTGCCATGCTACTGGGGGGGTCTGGGGGTCTCATTTCTACCAAATATCAGAGAATTTAGGTGATGTGTGTCTTGTCACTGTGCCAGCAAGTTTTTTTGGGGTTTACAACTTTCTTTAAAACATTTGTGAATTGAGGTGATCTTCTGGGTCTTGTCACTGTGCCAGCAAATCTTTTTGGGGCTCACTAATTTCTTTAAAACATTTGTGAATTGAGGTGATCTGTGTCTTATCACACAGTCAGTACCACGCAGTATTTTGGGGCTCACTAATTTCTTTAAAACATTTGTGAATTGAGGTGATCTGTCTCTTGTCACTGCCAGCAAGTATTTTGGGAGTCACAAATTTCTACAAAACATTTGGAAATTGAGGTGATCTGTGTCTCGTCACACATCCAGTACCACGCATTATTTTGGGGCTCACTAATTTCTACAAAACATTTGTGAATTGAGGTGATCTGTCTCTTGTCACTGGCTGCCAGCTATCAGTGTGTCTCACTGAGTTATACCAGAGTTCTTTAAATCTTCAGAGTTCTGTATATATTAATCTATATATCACTTACCATGTCTGAAAGAACAAAAAGGACAGGCAGACGCTCCCAGACACAGATAAGAGGGCAAGGAACCCCTGTGTCGGGAGGCTGTGCCTCTGGTCGTGGTGGACGTGGTGCATCCTCTGCAGGGGCACGCTTGTCCTTTCTAACTGGTTCTGGCCGTCTTAAGCAGCAGCAACATACAGAGGAGTTGGTGGATTGGCTAACCAGGCCATCCTCATCCTCTGAGTCCTCTGCCAGCCAGGCTTGTAGTGCTTTACAGTTCACCTCAGCTGCCAAAGCATCTAATGCAGCCTCCATGTACATTGCTACTCCTGCCATTGCCTCGCTATCACACACGGAGGAGTCAGCTGAATTGTTTAAATACAATGAGAGTGACATGCTACTTGAGGATGCGCAGCAAGTACAGTGCTCTGATTTAATCTCTGAGGTTGAGGAAGGGAGTATAATCAACCTAGAGGAAGGGGGTGCCAGTGATGACACACAAATAACTGGCACTCATGTTGCCCCAGCAGCTGCAGCATACTGCCAAGTTGGCTCCAGTGACGAGGAGATAGGGGGTGATGATGACAATGATGATGTCACTTACAACACCTGGGTGCCAGATCGAACAGAGGAATTAATTGAGGAAGAGTTGGAGGAGGAGGCACAGCAAACACGAGGCACAACATCCTTTGTGACCAACCGTAGCACTAGCCAGTCCAAGGCATCAGATGTCAGAGCTGCTCAGGTGTAGAGCGCTGTTGTCTCAAAGCACACATGCAGGAACTCTGCTGTCTGGGAGTTCTTTAAGAAATGTGCAGCAGACACCATCGTTGCTATTTGTAATCTATGTCAGATGAGGCTTAAGCGTGGGAAAGATACCGGACACTTGGGTACCACGTGCTTGAGGTGACATATAAATAAGTGCCAAACATCCCGGTGGCGCAAAACTTTGCGTAGGTCCTCCTCCTCCTCCTCATCTGTCTCTACCCCTACTGTATGTACTGCCATGTCATTGCCTACAACCTCCACCGACAGGGATGATGCTACAGTAATGGATGTACCAGGTCCTTCCTCACAATGTGACATCATCCCAGTAGCTGAAGATTTACGCAGTCAGATTACGTTGCCGCAGCTGCTGCAGCGAAAGAAAAAATATAGTCCCAACCATCCCCAAGCACAGCGTCTAAGTGCCAGCTTAGCAAAATTACTCGCATTGCAGCTGCTGCCTTTCCAGCTGGTGGACTCTGCTCCCTTCTGTGAATTTGCTGAATGTGCTGTACCACAGTGGCAGGTTCCAAAACGCCATTACTTTTCATGCAAGGCCATTCCAGCACTATACCAGCAAGTGGAAGACAATGTTATGGAGTCATTGGGAAAGGCAGTCAGCAGCAAGGTGCATGTGACTTTAGACACGTGGTCCAGCAAGCATGGACACGGTTGTTACATTTCCTTCACGGCACACTGGGTAACTCTGATTGCAGCTGGGAGGGATCCAAGACGGGGCTCTGTGCTGGAGCTTGTTCATCCACCACGCCTCCAGAAAGCTGCTTGTATGAGGTCTGTCAGCTCCACCACCACCACCTCTTCCTCCTCCTCCTCCTTCTCTGTCTCTGGCGAAGTGGCAGTTAAACTGACGCCTGACAGGGTCTACGCAATGGCTCAAGCAAAAAGATGCCATACTGTGCTTGAGCTGGTTTGTTTAGGGGACAGGAGCCACACCGGGTCAGAAATTTTGTCAGCTCTGCAGGGGCAGGTGCAGTGATGGTTAACACCACGCCAGCTTGAGCTGGGAATGATTGTCTGCGATAACGGCAGCAACCTTCTCTCGGCCCTACGCAAGGGTAAATTGACGCATGTACCATGCCTAGCACACGTCCTAAATCTGGTTGTACAGCGTTTCCTAACCAAGTATCCAGGGCTGCCAGAGCTTCTCATCCAGGCCAGAAAGGTCTTCAGCCACTTCAGACGGTCATTCCCAGCAAGCGTTCGCCTGGCAGAAATTCAAAGAGAGTTCCACCTTCCCACAAACCGTCTGATCTGTGACATGCCGACCAGGTGGAACTCGACATTAGCAATGCTGCAGCGTCTGCACAAACAGCAGAGGCCATCAACGAGTACCTGTGTGAGTATTGCACAAGGACAGGTTCAGGTCAACTTGTTTTTTTTTCCCCCCGCAGTGGATGATGATCAAGGATGCATGCACTGTACTGTCACCATTTGAGGAGGCAACGAGGATGGTGAGCAGGGACAGTGCATGCATCAGTGACACAATTCCTTTAGTGTTCCTGCTGGAGCACACTCTGCGGGGAATTATAGATGTGGCTCTAGAGGCAGAGCAGCGGGAGGAAGAGGAGGCCTTCCCTAGCTCTCAAGGCCCCAGTCTTTCTGCAGACAGCATTCCAGCGGGTCCTACTCAGATCAGACAGTAGGAGGATGAGGAGGAGGAGGAATATTTTAGTAGTGGGGGCATTGAAGGTGCCCAGGGTTTTGTGTGCCCAGAAACAGAAGGGCTAGTGCGTGGCTGGGAGGAGGAAGTGCACGATACGGTCATCCTCATTGACCAGGAAGACTCGGAAGCTAATGCCACCTCCAACCTACGCTGCATGGGCTCCCTAATGATGCAAAGCCTGCTAAGGGACCCCAGGATTCGTGCTATCAAGGAGAGGGTTCATTACTGGTTGGCAACCCTTCTTGATCCACGATACAAGGGGAAAGTTGCAGAGATCATCCTGCCCGCACAGAGGGAGCACAGGATGAAAAAACTTGAGGACGCTCTAAAGCGACACTTGAGTAACACCTTTCCAGGCACTGGTAGATTACCAAGTGCTGACACACGTGCTTCTGAGGCTGCGGGTGATCAGAGGAATAGTGGTGAAGGCCAGGGCCGCTTGACTGATGATTTTTTTAATTTTTTTAGTCCTCGACGCCCAGGGAAATCAAATCTAGGCACCCATTGCCGGCGTCTTCACCATATGGTGCAGAAATACCTAGGGGCAAGGGCAGACCTGGAAACCTTTCCAGCAGATGATCCACTGGCTTACTGGGTGTTGAGATTGGATCACTGGCCAGAATTTAGCCAATATGCTATGCAGCTACTAGGTTGCCCTTCATCTAGTGTGCTTTCCGAAAGGACGTTCAGTGCTGCTGGAGGTTTTGTCACAGACAAAAGAGTGCGTCTGTCCACAGACTCTGTAGACCGGCTGACATTTATAAAAATGAATCAGTCCTGGATCAGCAGCTATCAATCCCCTGATGCCGAAGTAACGGAATAGATCAGGTATGTCTTCTGCATGCACAAAACCTCCAGCACTGAACTCTTCCACAATACCACAAAAGGGTTACGGTGTGAATGCACTTGCTGCCATGAAAGGCACAATATTTGGCTGCACTGATGCCTGTGCCAGATTTATATAATTTTAATTTCTTGAACAGCAGGGTCCAACCCTGCAATCTTACACAATACCACAGAGGGGTTACTGTATGATGGCACAATATCTGGGTGCACTGACGCCTTGACCAAAATCATATCTTTTCAATATAGGACCGCAAGGTCCACCCCTGCATTCTTCCACAATACCACAGAGTGGGTTACTGTATGATGATACTTGCTGGCCTGCATTAAAGGCACAATATCTGGGTGCACTGACGCCCATTACCAGAACAAAAACATTTCAATATAGGACCGCAAGGTCCACCCCTGCATTCTTCCACAATACCACAGAGGGGTTACTGTATGATGATACTTGCTGGCCTTGGCATTAAAGGCACAATATCTGGGTGCACTGACGCCTTGACCAGAATCATATCTTTTCAATATAGGACCACATGGTCCTCCCCTGCATTCTTCCACAATACCACAGAGGGGTTACTGTATGATGATACTTGCTGGCCTGGCATTAAAGGCACAATATCTGGGTGCACTGACGCCCATTACCAGATCAAAAACTTTACAATATAGGACCGCAAGGTCCACCCCTGCATTCTTCCACAATACCACAGAGGGGTTACGGTATGATGATACTTGCTGGCCTGGTTAAAGGCAGAATATCTGGGTGCACTGACGCCTTGACCAGAATCATATCTTTTCAATATAGGACACATGGTCCACCCCTGCATTCTTCCACAATACCACAGAGGGGGTACTGTATGATTATACTTGCTGGCCTGGCAGTCTTGCACCAAAGGCAGAATATCTGGGTGCACTGACGCCTTGACTAGAATCATATCTTTTCAATATAGGACCACATGGTCCACCCCTGCATTCTTCCACAAAACCACAGAGGGGTTACTGTATGATGATACTTGCTGGCCTTGCATTAAAGGCACAATATCTGGGTGCACTAACGCCCATTACCAGATCAAAAACTTTTCAATATAGGACTGCAAGGTCCACCCCTGCATTCTTCCACAATACCACAGAGGGGTTACTGTATGATGATACTTGCTGGCCTGGCAGTCTTGCACCAAAGGCAGAATATCTGGGTGCACTGATGCCTTGACCAGAATCATATCTTTTCAATATAGGACCACATAGTCCACCCCTGCATTCTTCCACAATACCAAAGAGGGGTTACTGTATGATGATACTTGCTGGCCTGGCATTAAAGGCACAATATCTGGGTGCACTGACGCCCATTACCAGATCAAAAACTTTTTAATAAAGGACCGCAAGGTCCACCCCTGCATTCTTCCACAATACCACAGAGGGGTTACTGTATGATGATACTTGCTGACCTGGCATTAAAGGCAGAATATCTGGGTGCACTGACGCCTTGACCAGAATCATATCTTTTCAATATAGGACCACATGGTCCACCCCTGCATTCTTCCACAATACCACAGAGGGGTTACTGTATGATTATACTTGCTGGCCTGGCCTTAAAGGCACAATATCTGGGTGCACTGACGCCCAGTACCAGATCAAAAACTTTACAATATAGGACCGCAAGGTCCACCCCTGCATTCTTCCACAATACCACAGAGGGGTTACTGTATGATGATACTTGCTGGCCTAGCATTAAAGGCACAATATCTAGGTGCACTGACGCCCATTACCAGATCAAAAACTTTTCAATATAGGACCTCATGGTCCACCCCTGAATTCTTCCACAATACCACAGAGGGTTTACTGTATGATGATACTTGCTGGCCTGGCATTAAAGGCACAATATCTGGGTGCACTGACGCCTTGACCAGAATCATATCTTTTCAATATAGGACCACATGGTCCACCCCTGCATTCTTCCACAATACCACAGAGGGGTTACTGTATGATGATACTTGCTGGCCTGGCAGTCTTTCACCAAAGGCAGAATATCTGGGTGCACTGACGCCTTGACCAGAATATATCTTTTCAATATAGGACCACATGGTCCACCCCTGCATTCTTCCACAATTTCACAGAGGGGTTACTGTATGATGATACTTGCTGGCCTAGCAGTCTTGCACCAAAGGCAGAATATCTGGGTGCACTGACGCCTTGACCAGAATCATATCTTTTCAATATAGGACGACATGGTCCACCCCTGCACTCTTCCACAATACCACAGAGGGGTTACTGTATGATGATACTTGCTGGCCCTTTCATTAAAGGCACAATATCTGGGTGCACTGACGCCTTAACCAGAATCATATTTTTTCAATATACGACCACATGGTCCACCCCTGCATTCTTCCACAATACCACAGAGGGGTTACTGTATGATGATACTTGCTGTTCTGGCATTAAAGGCACAATATCTGGGTGCACTGACGCCCATTACCTTATCAAAAACTTTTCAATATAGGACCGCAAGGTCCACCCCTGCATTCTTCCACAATACCACAGAGGGGTTAATGTATGATGATTTTGCTGGCCTGGCATTAAAGGCACAATATCTGGGTGCACTGACACCTATTACCAGATCAAAAACTTTTCAATATAGGACTGCAAGGTCCACCCCTTCATTCTTCCACAATACCACAGAGGAGTTACTGTATGATGATACTTGCTGGCCCGACAGTCTTGCACCAAAGGCAGAATATCTGGGTGCACTGGCGCCCATTACCAGATAATAAACTTTACAATATAGGACCGAAAGGTCCACCCCTACATTCTTCCACAATACCACAGAGGGGTTACTGTATGATGATACTTGCTGGCCTGGCATTAAAGGCACAATATCTGGGTGCACTGACGCCCATTACCTTATCAAAAACTTTTCAATATAGGACTGCAAGGTCCACCCCTGCATTCTTCCACAATACCACAGAGGGGTTAATGTATGATGATACTTGCTGGCCTGGCATTAAAGGCACAATATCTTGGTGCACTAACGCCCATTACCAGATCAAAAACTTTTCAATATAAGACTGCAAGGTCCACCCCTGCATTCTTCCACAATACCACAGAGGGGTTACTGTATGATGATACTTGCTTGTCTGTCATTAAAGGCACAATATCTTGGTGCACTAACGCCCATTACCAGATCAGAAACTTTTCAATATAAGACTGCAAGGTCCACCCCTGCATTCTTCCACAATACCACAGAGGGGTTACTGTATGATGATACTTGCTGGCCTGGCAGTCTTGCACCAAAGGCAGAATATCTGGGTGCACTGACGCCTTGACCAGAATCATATCTTTTCAATATAGGACCACATGGTCCACCCCTGCATTCTTCCACAATACCACAGAGGGGTTACTGTATGATGATACTTGCTGGCCTGGCATTAAAGGCACAATATCTGGGTGCACTGACACCTTGACCAGAATCATATCTTTTCAATATAGGACCACATGGTCCACCCCTGCATTCTTCCACAATACCACAGAGGGGTTACTGTATGATGATATTGCTGGCCTGGCATTAAAGGTACAATATCTGGGTGCACTGACGCCTATTACCAGATCAAAAACTTTTTAATATAGGACCGCAAGGTCCACCCCTGCATTCTTCCACAATACCACAGAGGGGTTACTGTATGATGATACTTGCTGGCCTGGCAGTCTTGCACCAAAGGCAGAATATCTGGGTGCACTGATGCCTTGACCAGAATCATATCTTTTCAATATAGGACCACATGGTCCACCCCTGCATTCTTCCACAATACCACAGAGGGGTTACTGTATGATGATACTTGCTGGCCTGGCATTAAAGGCACAATATCTGGGTGCACTGACGCCCATTACCAGATCAAAAACTTTTTAATATAGGACCACAAGGTCCACCCCTGCATTCTTCCACAATACCACATAGGGGTTACTGTATGATGATACTTGCTGGCATGGCAGTCTTGCACCAAAGGCAGAATATCTGGGTGCACTGACGCCTTGACCAGAATCATATCTTTTCAATATAGGACCACATGGTCCACCCCTGCATTCTTCCACAATACCACAGAGGGGTTACTGTATGATGATACTTGCTGGCCTGGCATTAAAGGCACAATATCTGGGTGCACTGACGCCTTGACCAGAATCATATCTTTTCAATATAGGACCACATGGTCCACCCCTGCATTCTTCCACAATACCACAGAGGGGTTACTGTATGATGATACTTGCTGGCCTGGCATTAAAGGCAGAATATCTGGGTGCACTGACGCCTTGACCAGAATCATAATCTTTCAATATAGGACCACATGGTCCACCCCTGCATTCTTCCACAATACCACAGAGGGGTTACTGTATGATGATACTTGCTGGCCTGGCAGTCTTGCACCAAAGGCAGAATATCTGGGTGCACTGACGCCTTGACCAGAATCATATCTTTTCAATATAGGACCACATGGTCCACCCCTGCATTCTTCCACAATACCACAGAGGGGTTACTTTATGATTATACTTGCTGGCCTGGCATTAAAGGCACAATATCTGGGTGCACTGACGCCCCTTACCAGATCAAAAACTTTACAATATAGGACCGCAAGGTCCACCCCTGCATTCTTCCACAATACCACAGAGGGGTTACTGTATGATGATACTTGCTGGCCTGGCAATCTTGCACCAAAGGCAGAATATCTGGGTTCACTGACGCCTTGACCAGAATCATATCTTTTCAATATAGGACCACATGGTCCACCCCTGCATTCTTCCACAAAACCACAGAGGGGTTACTGTATGATGATACTTGCTGGCCTGGCATTAAAGGCACAATATCTGGGTGCACTAACGCCCATTACCAGATCAAAAACTTTTTAATATAGGACCACAAGGTCCACCCCTGCATTCTTCCACAATACCACATAGGGGTTACTGTATGATGATACTTGCTGGCCTGGCAGTCTTGCACCAAAGGCAGAATATCTGGGTGCACTGACGCCTTGACCAGAATCATATCTTTTCAATATAGGACCACATGGTCCACCCCTGCATTCTTCCACAATACCACAGAGGGGTTACTGTATGATGATACTTGCTGGCCTGGCATTAAAGGCACAATATCTGGGTGCACTGACGCCTTGACCAGAATCATATCTTTTCAATATAGGACCACATGGTCCACCCCTGCATTCTTCCACAATACCACAGAGGGGTTACTGTATGATGATACTTGCTGGCCTGGCATTAAAGGCACAATATCTGGGTGCACTGACGCCTTGACCAGAATCATATCTTTTCAATATAGGACCACATGGTCCACCCCTGCATTCTTCCACAATACCACAGAGGGGTTACTGTATGATGATACTTGCTGGCCTGGCATTAAAGGCACAATATCTGGGTGCACTAACGCCCATTACCAGATCAAAAACTTTTCAATATAGGACTGCAAGGTCCACCCCTGCATTCTTCCACAATACCACAGAGGGGTTAATGTATGATGATTTTGCTGGCCTGGCAATAAGGCACAATATCTGGGTGCACTGACGCCTATTACCAGATCAAAAACTTTTTAATATAGGACCGCAAGGTCCACCCCTGCATTCTTCCACAATACCACAGAGGGGTTACTGTATGATGATACTTGCTGGCCTGGCATTAAAGGCAGAATATCTGGGTGCACTGACGCCTAGACCAGAATCATATCTTTTCAATATAGGACCACATGGTCCACCCCTGCATTCTTCCACAATACCATACAGGGGTTACTGTATGATTATACTTGCTGGCCTGGCATTAAAGGCACAATATCTGGGTGCACTGTCGCCCATTACCATATCAAAAACTTTTCAATATAGGAACCGCAATGTCCACCCCTGCATTCTTCCACAATACCACAGAGGGGTTACTGTATGATGATACTTGCTGGCCTGGCATTAAAGGCACAATATCTGGGTGCACTGACGCCTTGACCAGAATCATATCTTTTCAATATAGGACCACATGGTCCATCCCTGCATTCTTCCACAATACCACAGAGGGGTTACTGTATGATGATACTTGCTGGCCTGGCAATAAAGGCACAATATCTGGGTGCACTGACGCCCATTACCAGATCAAAAACTTTTTAATATAGGACCGCAAGGTCCACCCCTGCATTCTGCCACAATTTCACAGAGGGGTTACTGTATGATGATACTTGCTGGCCTGGCAGTCTCGCACCAAAGGCAGAATATCTGGGTGCACTTGACGCCTTGACCAGAATCATACTTTTCAATATAGGACGACATGGTCCACCCCTGCATTCTCCACAATACCACAGAGGGGTTACTGTATGATGATACTTGCTGGACTTGCAGTCTTGCACCAAAGGCAGAATATCTGGGTGCACTGACGCCTTGACCAGAATCATATCTTTTCAATATAGGACCACATGGTCCACCCCTGCATTCTTCCACAATACCACAGAGGGGTTACTGTATGATGATACTTGCTGGCCTGGCATTAAGGCACAATATCTGAGTGCACTGACGCCCATTTCCAGATCAAAAACTTTTCAATATAGGACCACATGGTCCACCCCTGCATTCTTCCACAATACCATACAGGGGTTACTGTATGATTATACTTGCTGGCCTGGCATTAAAGGCACAATATCTGGGTGCACTGACGCCTTGACCAGAATCATATCTTTTCAATATAGGACCACATGGTCCATCCCTGCATTCTTCCACAATACCACAGAGGGGTTACTGTATGATGATACTTGCTGGCCTGGCAATAAAGGCACAATATCTGGGTGCACTGACGCCCATTACCAGATCAAAAACTTTTTAATATAGGACCGCAAGGTCCACCCCTGCATTCTGCCACAATTTCACAGAGGGGTTACTGTATGATGATACTTGCTGGCCTAGCAGTCTTGCACCAAAGGCAGAATATCTGGGTGCACTGACGCCTTGACCAGAATCATATCTTTTCAATATAGGACGACATGGTCCACCCCTGCATTCTTCCACAATACCACAGAGGGGTTACTGTATGATGATACTTGCTGGACTTGCAGTCTTGCACCAAAGGCAGAATATCTGGGTGCACTGACGCCTTGACCAGAATCATATCTTTTCAATATAGGACGACATGGTCCACCCCTGCATTCTTCCACAATACCACAGAGGGGTTACTGTATGATGATACTTGCTGGCCTGGCATTAAGGCACAATATCTGAGTGCACTGACGCCCATTTCCAGATCAAAAACTTTTCAATATAGGACCACATAGTCCACCCCTGCACTCTTCCACAATACCACACAGGAGTTACTGTATGATGATACTTGCTGGCCTGGCAGTCTTTGTCATGCCCCGCTCCGCGGCCTTCCCCCGGCCCACACCGCCATGCTGGGAGAGGTTCCCTACTCACCCGAGGTCCCTCGTGGCGCATTGCTCCGAGTTTCGGGTCCGCAGGATGGAGAGGAAGAGCCAGGAGACGCCCCACGCCGCCGGCTGGATCCAAGCCCTGTAAAGGAATGCGCGCACGCACGAGAACAGACCCTCCTATGTACTGTAAAATCAGGTACTCTGGCGCCCTCGGCTGGCCGATTAAGGGTACTGCGGGACACCTGCTCTGGAGATCCTCGAATGCCTCCCATTGACCTATCAAAGATCCAGGTACCTCAACTCCACCTACGAGAACCAGGTGAGAGATATTCTCATGATCCCATGAACCCTATTTAAATCCGCCTTCCTTCCCAGCATATTATCCAGGTTCTACTGTGCCTTCCGCCTCAGTTTTCCTAGAGTTCCTCGTATTCCTTGATCACGTATCTTCTGACCCTTCGACCCGGATTTGCCAACGACTACGCTCCCTCTTCAACCCTTCGACCCGGATTGTGCCACGACTACGCTGCCTTCTTTAACCCTTCGACCCGGATTGTGCCACGACTACGCTACCTTCTTCAACCTTCGACCCAGATTGTGCCACCGACTACGCTTGCCTTCTTCACCCTTCGACCCGAATTGTGCCAACGACTACGCCACCTTCTTCAACCCTTCGACCCGGATTGTGCCACCTACTACGCCGCCTTCTACACTCTTCGACCCGGATTGTACCATCGACCACGCCCCATCCTCGTTATTATCCGTTTTCTTCCTGGGACTTTGTTCCGAATTCCACTCCAACCTTATTGACTGTATTATTTTCTGGACTTCAACTACTATTTATGGTTCACTAAAAGATTACTTTACTCTCCATCGCCTCCTGATTTCCTTATCCATAGCTTGCCATTGGGTTCCATACACACACTTCACAGGGGATCCAAACCCTGCATTACAGTCTTGCACCAAACGCAGAATATCTGGGTGCACTGACGCCTTGACCAGAATCATATCTTTTCAATATAGGACCACATGGTCCACCCCTGCATTCTTCCACAATACCACAGAGGGGTTACTGTATGTTGGATACAATATCACAGAGGGTTACTGATGATGATACTTGCTGGCCTGGCAGTCTTGCACCAAAGGCAGAATATCTGGGTGCACTGACGCCTTGACCAGAATCATATCTTTTCAATATAGGACACATGGTCCAACCTGCATCTTCCACAATACCACAGAGGGTTACTGCATGATGATACTTGCTGCCTGGCATTAAAGGCACAATATCTGGTGCACTGACGCCTAACCAGAGTCATAATTTTTTCAATATAGGACCACATGGTCCACCCCTGCATTCTTCCACAATACCACAGAGGGTTACTGTATGATGATACTTGCTGGCCTGCATTAAAGGCAACATATCTGGGTGCACTGACGCCCTGACCAGAATCCTATCTTTTCAATATAGACCACATGGTCCACCCTGCATTCTTCCACAATACCACAGAGGGGTTACTGTATGATTATACTTGCTGGCCTGGCATTTAGGCACAATATCTGGGTGCAACTGACGCCTTGGACCAGAATCATATCTGTTCAATATAGGACCACATGGTCCACCCCTGCATTCTTCCACAATACCACAGAGGGGTTACTATATGATGATACTTGCTGGCCTGGCAGTCTTGCACCAAAGGCAGAATATCTGGGTGCACTGACGCCTTGACCAGAATCATATCTTTTCAATATTGGACCACATGGTCCACCCCTGCATTCTTACACAATACCACAGAGGGGTTACTGTATGATGATACTTGCTGGCCTGGCATTAAAGGCACAATATCTGGGTGCACTGACACCTTGACCAGATCCATATCTTTTCAATATAGGACCACATGGTCCACCCTGCATTCTTCCACAATACCACAGAGGGTTACTGTATGATGATACTTGCTGGCCTGGCATTATAGGCACAAATATCTGAGTGCACGACACCTTGACCAGAATCATATCTTTTCAATATAGGACCACATGGTCCACCCCTGCATTCTTCCACAATACCACAGAGGGGTTATGTATGAATACTTGCTGCCTGGCATTAAAACACAATATCTGTGTGCACTGACGCCCATTACCAGACAAAAACTTTTTAATATAGGACCGCAAGGTCCACCCCTGCATTCTGCCACAATTTCACAGAGGGGTTACTGTATGATGATACTTGCTGGCCTAGCAGTCTTGCACCAAAGCAGAATATCTGGGTTGCACTGACGCCTTGACCAGAATCATATCTTTTCAATATAGGACGACATGGTCCACCCCTGCATTCTTCCACAATACCACAGAGGGGTTACTGTATGATGATACTTGCTGGACTTGCAGTCTTGCACCAAAGGCAGAATATCTGGTTGCACTGACGCCTTACCAGAATCATATCTTTTCAATTATAGGACGACATGGTCCACCCCTGCATTCTTCCCACATCCCACAGAGGGGTTACTGTATTTGATAGATACTTGCTGGCCTTGGCATTAAGCACAATATCTGAGTGCATGACGCCCATTTCCAGATCAAAAACTTTTCAATATAGGACCACATAGTCCACCCCTACACTCTTCCACAATACCACAACAGGATTTACTGTATATGATGATACTTGCTGGCCTGGCAGTCTTTGTCATGCCCCGCTCCGCGGCCTTCCCCCGGCCCACACCGCCATGCTGGGAGAGGTTCCCTACTCACCCGAGGTCCCTCGTGGCGCGTTGCTCCGAGTTCCGGGTCCGCAGGATGGAGAGAAGAGCCAGGAGACGCCCCACGCCGCCGCTGGATCCAAGCCCTGTAAAGGAATGCGCGCACGCGCGAGAACAGACCCTCCTATGTACTGTAAAATCAGGTACTCTGGCGCCCTCGGCTGGCCGATTAAGGGTACTGCGGGACACCTGCTCTGGAGATCCTCGAATGCCTCCCATTGACCTATCAAAGATCCAGGTACCTCAACTCCACCTACGAGAACCAGGTGAGAATATTCTCATGATCCCATGAACCCTATTTAAATCCGCCTTCCTTCCCAGCACATTATCCAGGTTCTACTGTGCCTTTCTCCCTTTTATGACCTTCGCCTCAGTTTCCCTAGAGTTCCTCGGATTCCTTGATCACGTATCTTCAACCCTTCGACCCGGATTGTGCCAACGACTACGCTGCCCTCTTCAACCCTTCGACCCGGATTGTGCCACCGACTACGCTGCCTTCTTTAACCCTTCGACCCGGATTGTGCCACCGACTACGCTACCTTCTTCAACCTTCGACCCAGATTGTGCCACCGACTACGCTGCCTTCTTCAACCCTTCGACCCGGATTGTGCCAACGACTACGCCACCTTCTTCAACCCTTCGACCCGGATTGTGCCACCTACTACGCCGCCTTCTACACTCTTCGACCCGGATTGTACCATCGACCACGCCATCATCCTCGTTATTATCCGTTGTTCTTCCTGGGACTTTGTTACGAATTCCACTCCAACCTTATTGACTGTATTATTTTCTGGACTTCAACTACTATTTATGGTTCACTAAAAGATTACTTTACTCTCCATCGCCTCCTGATTTCCTTATCCATAGCTTGCCATTGGGTTCCATACACACACTTCACAGGGGATCCAAACCCTGCATTACAGAAGAACCTGGATCATCATGGAACCCGCAAGCACCGCTCAGGTTCTTGCTATCCTCACCGAACAGATGGCCGCCCTAGCCAAGATGGTACAGAACCTACAGACCAGCCAAGAAACCTTACTCCACAGAGAGAGGAGTCGCGCCGAGGCCACGGCATTACCTCCTTCACCCTCTGGTTCCGTCATTCAACAGGCCGAACTCCTCGCTCCAGAACCCAGAGCCAATGCACCCGAACGTTTTCCGGTGATCGCACAAAGTACCGCACCTTTATCACCGCCTGTGAACTTATGTTCTCTCTTTGTCCCCGTACTTATGGATCTGACTCCGTAAAAGTGCGCTCAGCCATTTCATTGATGTCCGGGGCTCCACAGGACTGGGCCTTCCAACTTCTGCGTGAAGGGAGTCCTCTTCTATCCTCCTGGAATTCCTTCGTCCAAGCCATGAACCCTATATATGATGACCCTCTGCGTTCATCAACCGCATTATCCACAATTCGGCATCTACGACAAGGACGACGACCAGTGGAGGACTACATCTCCGAGTTTCGAGCTGTGGCCGCAGATACAGGCTTGAACGACGTGGGTCTTAGAGATCATTTCCGTCATGGTCTCTCTGATCAACTAAAGGACGAACTGGCCCGAATAGGGGTTCCCACAACACTGGACGCCATGATCCTGCGATCCTAACCCTGGACCAACGTTTCAGAGAGAGACGTCAAGAGAGAATGGCCACCGCTCCTTCCTTACCTGTCCGGCGGTCTGAAACTCCATCCACGACCTCTGTCAGATCCCCCAACTCCACTCCTTCACCTCCCGAACCCATGGAGATTGGCTTAGCACGAGGTCCCTTGTCCCCTGCTGAACGAAGCAGACGACGCGCGCAAAACCTCTGCCTGTACTGCGGTCAACCCGGTCACCTCTTGCGTGGCTGCCCTATACGACCACCACTTCCTTCTGACGGAGGTAAGAACCATCCCTCCGTAATATCACTTCAATGTGTATTTGGTTCCACCTCCGCTCATATGACCATTCCTGTCATCCTGCAGTGGGAAGATAGAAGTGTGAACGTGTCCGCCATCATAGACTCCGGAGCTAGTAACAACTTCTTCGATCTCACCCTCGCTACCTCCCTAGCGATCCCTACACGACTGAAGAAGACTCCCACACCATTACAAATGGTCGACGGAAGCACACTACGTACCGGCCCCATCACCCATGAAACCACTCCTTTGTTGCTGCTCATCGGTACTAAACACCAGGAGCGCCTCCAATGGGACATTGTACCTTCTCCTTTGTTCCCTCTGGTTCTAGGGCTTCCTTGGCTTCGCACCCATAATCCTTCCATCGACTGGTCCTCCAACACCGTCTCTTTCCCTTCTCACCATTGCCAACACTTCTGTATGAACGGGTATACCACCGAAAAGATTGGGTTTTCTACCTACCCAGCTTCTGAACTACCGGTCAAATATTCTGACTTCCAAGATGTGTTTGAGAAGAAAGGGGCCGACACGCTACCTCCACACAGAGAATACGATTGCCCCATCGACCTTCTTCCAGGAGCACCCATACCCCATGGGCGCATTTATAACCTATCCGTTCCTGAATCCCAATCCTTGAAGGAGTATATTGAGGACGGGCTCCAAAAAGGATTCATACGTCACTCCACTTCGCCTGCCGGGGCGGTATCTTCTTTGTTGGGAAACGAGATGGTGGGCTCCGACCATGCGTCGACTACAGAGCATTGAACGCAATCACGGTACGTAACCGTTATCCGCTACCACTGATTCCCGAGTTACTGGATAGAGTGAAGGATGCTTGTATCTTCACAAAGATTGATCTCCGCGGAGCCTATAATTTGGTGCGAATGAGACGAGGGGACGAGTGGAAGACCGCCTTCCGTTCTCGATACGGTCACTTTGAGTATCGCGTCATGCCGTTCGGCTTGTGCAATGCCCCAGCTGCCTTTCAACACTTTCTCAATGACATCTTTCGTGACATCCTGGATACCTTCCTGGTGATTTATTTGGATGATCTACTGATATTCTCCCGCTCTCTCCAAGAGCACGAACAGCACGTCCGACTCGTCCTGTCTCGCCTCCGTCAGCACAAATTATATGGTAAAATTGAAAAAAGCACCTTCGAAACCCCATCCATCGAATTTTTGGGATACATTCTGTCACCAGGGCATGTCGAGATGGATGAAGCCAAGGTCAAGGCCATCCTCGATTGGCCAACACCTAAAGACAAAAAGGCGGTCCAACAATTCATGGGGTTTGCCAACTTCTATCGACGTTTCATCCGATCCTTTTCACACCTCAGCGCACCTATTACATCGCTAACCAAAAAGGACGTGCGATTTCAATGGTCTGCAGAGGCTCAACAGGCCTTCGAGAGACTTAAGAAGAGCTTCACCCAAGCACCCGTCCTAAAACAGCCTGAGGCTCACCTCCCATACTATTTAGAGACAGACGCCTCCGACATTGCCCTGGGCGCAATCCTATCTCAGAGATCCGGGGACAAGAAACTCCTGCATCCGGTAGCCTTTTACTCCAGACGCCTCAATCCTGCGAACGAAACTATAACATAGGTGAGAAAGAACTGCTTGCGATAAAAAACGCTCTCGAGGAGTGGAGACACCTTCTCGAAGGAGCGACACACCCTGTAACCGTTTTTACTGACCATCGCAACCTTGAATATCTCCGTACTGCCAAACGACTCCAACCCCGACAAGCCAGGTGGGCGCTCTTCTTCTCTCGTTTCTCACTACTCATCACGTATCGACCTGGAAAGAGAAACGGAAAGGCGGATGCCCTCTCTCGTCAGTATGATTCTGGTACGCCCTCTACCACGACACCAAACGACACGATCCTGCCTAGTGGCTTCTTCTGTGCTACAAAAGACACCCTAATGGAGCACATACGAAGGTACAGTCGACATCCACCTACAAACATCCAAGGACTCGTCCCCATCAAAGGATACCTGTATCACGAAAAGCAGATATATGCGCCTCCGGAGACCCGTCTACAAGTACTACAAACTGCGCACGATATTCCAGCTGCCGGCCACGGGGGTATCAAGAAGACCATAAACACCGTACAACGATATTTCTGGTGGCCATCAGTCAAGAAGGATGTTGCCGCCTTTGTTCTTTCCTGTCCTATCTGTGCACGTAACAAACAACCAAGAGCTCGCCCTGCCGGTCTTCTACAACCCTTGGCGCTTCCACAACATCCATGGAAAGACCTCTCGATGGATTTCATCGTTGACTTACCCCCTCACGCCAACACACAACGATCTTTGTAGTGGTGGACCGTTGCACCAAAATGGCCCACTTCATTCCAGCGATAGGCCTTCCTACCGCTGCCCAGACAGCTACACTCTTCATCAGAGAAATATTCCGACTGCATGGCATCCCTCATTCCATCGTTTCAGACAGAGGATCCCAGTTCACTTCTCGCTTCTGGTCTCAAATGTGCCGTAGTCTAAAAATTTCTAGATATCTCTCCTCTGCATTTCATCCTCAGAGCAACGGACAAACCGAACGGACGAACCAGACGTTGGAACAGTACCTCCGCTGTTATACCACACATCTCCAAGACGACTGGCTGGACATCTTGCCACTCGCTGAGTTCGCCTACAACAACCAGGTACATTCGTCAACACGTCTTTCTCCTTTCTATGCCAACTACGGATACCACCCCGATATTCTACCCGACATCCCTCTGAACACTCCGGTTCCTGAAGTGGCAAACCGTCTAAGACCCTTACGCCTCCAACTACGAACATTACGCCATCAACTACAACAGGCTCAAGACACCAAAAAAGGTATGCAGACCGTAACCGAAGACCCGCTCCGCGATACGCACCCGGAGACAAGGTGTTGCTGTCCACTGCTCATCTCCGACTAGACTGCCCGTCTAAGAAACTGGGGCCTCGCTTCATCGGCCCGTTCCAGGTCCTCAAAATGGTCAATCCGGTGGCAGCCCATTTAACCCTTCCTTCCTCCTACAGGATTCACCCTGTTTTCCATGTCTCCCTCCTAAAGCCTTGGCGTGACAATCCTTTTCCTGGACGACACGCCGACCCGATCACTCCCGTGTCGGTGTCCGGAGAAGAGGAATACGAGGTCTCAAGGATCCTGGATTCCCGACTACGTTATGGCAAGTTGGAATACCTGGCCACTGGAAACTTTTTACGGAACGGTAACCTGCATCCACTCCACAAGGTACTAATATCATGCTCCTGGCTAAGGTATCGCACTGCCTTTCATCCTTCATTACCCCTCCACCCCTGCAGTGAGGCACACCCGGGGGTCGCGCCTTGGTGGGGGGTCCTGTCATGCCCCGCTCCGCGGCCTTCCCCCGCCCACACCGCCATGCTGGGAGAGGTTCCCTACTCACCCGAGGTCCCTCGTGGCGCGTTGCTCCGAGTTCCGGGTCCGCAGGATGGAGAGGAAGAGCCAGGAGACGCCCCACGCGCCGGCTGGATCCAAGCCCTGTAAAGGAATGCGCGCACGCGCGAGAACAGACCCTCCTATGTACTGTAAAATCAGGTACTCTGGCGCCCTCGGCTGGCCGATTAAGGGTACTGCGGGACACCTGCTCTGGAGATCCTCGAATGCCTCCCATTGACCTATCAAAGATCCAGGTACCTCAACTCCACCTACGAGAACCAGGTGAGAGATATTCTCATGATCCCATGAACCCTATTTAAATCCGCCTTCCTTCCCAGCACATTATCCAGGTTCTACTGTGCCTTCCGCCTCAGTTTTCCTAGAGTTCCTCGTATTCCTTGATCACGTATCTTCTGACCCTTCGACCCGGATTGTGCCAACGACTACGCTGCCCTCTTCAACCCTTCGACCCGGATTGTGCCACCGACTACGCTGCCTTCTTTAACCCTTCGACCCGGATTGTGCCACCGACTACGCTACCTTCTTCAACCCTTCGACCCAGATTGTGCCACCGACTACGCTGCCTTCTTCAACCCTTCGACCCGAATTGTGCCAACGACTACGCCACCTTCTTCAACCCTTCGACCCGGATTGTGCCACCTACTACGCCGCCTTCTACACTCTTCGACCCGGATTGTACCATCGACCACGCCACCATCCTCGTTATTATCCGTTGTTCTTCCTGGGACTTTGTTCCGAATTCCACTCCAACCTTATTGACTGTATTATTTTCTGGACTTCAACTACTATTTATGGTTCACTAAAAGATTACTTTACTCTCCATCGCCTCCTGATTTCCTTATCCATAGCTTGCCATTGGGTTCCATACACACACTTCACAGGGGATCCAAACCCTGCATTACAGTCTTGCACCAAACGCAGAATATCTGGGTGCACTGACGCCTGACCAGAATCATATCTTTTCAAGCATAGGACCACAATGGCCACCCCTGCATTCTTCGCACAATACACAGAGGGTTACTGTATGTTGATACAATTATCACAGAGGGGTTACTGTATGATGATACTTCTGCCTGGCAGTCTTGCACCAAAGCAGAATATCTGGGTGCACTGACACGCCTTGACCAGAATCATATCTTTTCAATATGAGGACCCACATGTCCAACCCTGCATTCTTCCACAAACCACAGAGGGTGGTTGCTGCCATGATATACTTGCTGGCCTGGCATTAAAGGCACAATATTCTGGGTTGCACTGACCCTTAACCAGAGTCATATTTTTCAATATAGGACCCCACATGGTCACCCCTGATTCTTCACATACACAAGAAGGGTTACTGTATGATGATACTTGCTGGCCTGGCATTAAAGACCAATATCTGGGTGCAACGACGCCTTGAACCAGAATCCTATCCTTTTCAATATAGGACCACATGGTCCACCCCTGCATTCTTCCACAATACCACAGAGGGGTTACTGTATGATTATACTTGCTGGCTGGCATTAAGGCACAATATCTGGGTGCACTGACGCCTTGACCAGAATCATATCTGTTCAATAAGAGACCACAATGGTCCACCCCTGCATTCTCCACAATACCACAGAGGGGTTACTATATGATGATACTTGCTGCCTGGCAGTCTTGCACCAAAGGCAGGAATATCTGGGTGCACTGACGCCTTGACCAGAATCATAATCTTTCAATATGGACCACATGGTCTCACCCCTGCATTCTACACAATACCACAGAGCGGTTACTGTATGATGATACTTGCTGGCTGGCAATTAAAGGCACAAATATATCGTGCACTGACAACCTTGACCAGAATCCATATCTTTTCAATATTGGACCACATGGTCCACCCCTGCATTCTTCCACAATACCACAGAGGGTTACTGTATGAAGGCACTTGCTGGCCACATAAGGCACAATATCTTGCAGTGCACTGACACCTTGACCAGAATCATATCTTTTCAATATAGGACCACAGGTCCACCCTGCATTCTTCCACAATACCACAGAGGCGTTACTGATATGATGGCACTTGCTGCCTGCATTAAAGACACAATATCTGTGTGCACTGACGCCCAATTACAGATCAAAAACTTTTTAATATAGGTCCGCAAGGTCCACCCCTGCATTCTTCCACAATACCACAGGGGGTTATTGTATTGAATGATACTTGCTGGCCTGGCAGTCTGCCACCAAAGCAGAATAT